>JAQFVV010006206.1:7253691-7853691 GCA_028023455.1 Epiperipatus broadwayi
TTATGAGGTTTTTAGTAGATCTGTTGATTTGTAGCAATTCCAACTTTTTTAGGCTATTTTAGAAAATGTGTACATTCAAGAACATTAGAAGGATAATAGCATGAAAAACAAACTCTGAGAGTAAACAAGAGAAATGAGAGCAATATAAGTGAAGTGCCATTATTATGTGTTGTTTATACAAAATATAAAGAAAGAAGTATTCAAACAAAAAAGTGGTTAGACCCACAATAATGAGTTGAGCAGTTTTTATGTATTTTTTAATAGTGTTTAGTTTTTTGTATTTGTAATTAAAAGTTTATTGTTCAACATGAGAACTTCTCAAAATTTTCATGACCCCCAACAATTTTTCTTAAGGTCACAACCCACAGGTTGCACACCATTGTTTTAAAATTTCAAATTTACATGCACTCACCCATAAGTCAATGCTTACTGACTGTGTTTAATTCAGGACTTGATTCTATTTTTTGTCTGATGTTTAAATTCAAAATTTTAAAATACAAGTAGTGCATGTTTGAAGGTTAATATCCTGCTACATAATAAAATATTTATATTAATATTTTAAAAAAGTGATAAAGAAGATATTAGAAATTACAAACCTATCAGTCTTTTATCAGTTGTATACAAAAATTTCACCAAGATAATTACTATTTATCTAGAAAACATTGGATTTTAATCAACCAAAATAACAAGCTGGATTTAAAAATGGTTTTAGTACAGCAGATCATATCCATGTATTGAGAGACATTATAGGAAGAACCAAAAAGTAATTAAAGCAATGGTTCATCAAAATATAGATCCAGAATATTGTCATATTCTGAAGAATATTTAGAAAAATGCAATAAGAACAATTAAATTACATAAGTATATTAAAAAGTTTAAGACTGTGAAAGATGAATAGAGTGACTCCATATTTCCAAAAAGTTTTTACAGCAGTTTTGCAAGAACTATTTTGTGAATTACAATGGAAGGCTAAAAGAGTAAAAGTAAAGGGAAATTATTTAAGTCATCTAGATTTTGAAAATAATGTAATTGCTCTTGCAAATAATGCTTTAGATCTTCAGGAAATGTTACAAAAGTTATCAAATGAAAGTAAGAAAGTAGGACTAAAGGTAAAGTTAAAAAGACTAAAGTAATGTTCAATGGATTTTCTCAAAAGAAAATAAAGATTGATAATGATGAATTAGAAAAAGTTATCAACTACAAATATCTTGATCAGATTATTACTACAGATGAATATATAATGAATGAAATTAATCATAGAATTAAACTTGGTTGTTATACTTTTGGTAAAAATAATATTAAAAGAAATATAATTATGTATTAGAAAGGAAAGATTTTTAATAAATGTGTATTACCATTTATCAGTTATAGATTTAAGACTTGAATATTTAACAAAAGAGCAATAGAGAGATGTTAGATCACTCAAAGAAGTATAGAGAGATGCATGTTATGAAGAACAAGAAGAGATCAAAAACAAAATACAAGGTGGGAGTATAAACAGATATTACTGATATCATTAAAAAAATTAGTAGACTGAAGTAAAGTTTGCTGGATGTATTGTTAGAAGAGATGATAATAGATTGACAGTTGAAATCTTAAACGGGATTCTAAGAGATTGTTAAACATCTAAAAAGAGAACATATGTCAGATGTCTAAAATAAAATAGTTTGCTGGTGTGATGTGGAGTAAAGAGGCTATATATTGAAGAAGATAGATTGAACTTGGACAGGTCTTCATCCTGCAATGAATCAATAATGAGTGAAAATAAAGATGAGTGCATTTTTTACATAGAAACATCTGCCTTTATTTAAGAAATCAATTGGCACTTAAGAATTACATATTTTTATGAAAAGAGTTAACACTTTGAAAATTATAGATTGAAACAAATTTATATCTATTAATTTTGGATGGTGTTTAAATAGCATAAGTCTATTGCAGTGAAACAGGAATTAATTAAGTTCCTTAAAGCATGTTTGCAATAGAAAGATTTTCTGAATTGTTGTGACATTTATAAACACAAATATATAAATTAAGAAAGTAATTAAAAGTTTAAAGGGCTGCTGTAAGAATCTTAAATAAGAAATACAATGGTAAAAATATATAAACAGAAATTATATAACCCCATCTGATATTGTAAACAACTTCAGAATTGTGGCATTAAAGCTAAAAGGTAAATATAACAAATTGAAAATTTCTTGTGGAAAAACAAAGTACTGTGCTTAAGCAAAATATGGCTGACCTCACACCTCCTGAACCAATTAGAAACATATTAAAACTTTGCTCAAGATTCATTGGTGGAATCTGGCAGTGCCACAAATGGAAATTATCACTGATGTGAATGCAAAATTTGAAAATTTAGTGGACAAAGAGAAAAGTTATAAAGGGAATGGAAAGATTGCTTCATACAACTGATTCAGCTAAAAACAACAGGGAATGATCTTGGAAGATTAATGAAACTATTTCTGAAAAACAGTAAGTAACATAACATGTCTCAAAGAAGACAAGGGCAATAGGCTGCTGTTGTTAGACTACAATGATTATATTCATAAAATGAACATGCAAATTACAAAGTTGCAATTTAAAAAAATATAAATACATATAATACAAAATATGTTAAAGATAAATTTGTGTCAACAATATTGAGGAAACTTTATAATAAAGCTTATGCACATTCAGAGTACTTAGCAATATAACCATCAGTGGCTTTACTACTATGCATTTTTGCTAATATCAAGCTGTATAAAGAAGGCTAGCTGTCCAGATTCATGACAGATTTTAGTGAATATTACTACAAAGCAACCAAGAAAATATCTGATTAATTAATGGAAGACATTAGATTTGGTACATATAGAATAAAATCAACATTTGAATGTGTTGATAAAATAAAAAAAATAAAAATTTAATAAAAAACACAAGCTAGTCTCATTAGATATAAAAGAACTGTATGGTTTGGTGCCTCATCAACTATCCATTAACATCATTCAAGACAACTTGTGGTAAATTAAGTACAATCCATAAAAAAGAGTTTACTATAATAAAAGTCTTAAAATGGATTGATAGGAAAATTGTAGCAGTAGTCAAGGATAAATTTTATAAAATGGAGAGCAGATTGCCAAAGGGATTACCACTAAGTGGTATTGTCTGTGGCAGTATTATGTTTAAGTTTAAGAATAATGTCTTGCCAAAATAATTAGCCTTTTCAGTTAATGACATCTATATAAGTACATAGATAATAGATGTGTGTTGGAGTATCACATCAACAATATGCAGCTGGAGCTCGAAATTATATTACCTCTTGAATGGACTATTGAAGTAAAAGCCAACAATCTTGGGATTGATTTCTGGACATGTACATTCAGAAAAATAAAAGTGAGTTCGACTATAAAATGAAGCTAAAACCTATACAAATAAGGGGAGCCATTCATCTTATGTCAAAAATCCCAATAGAACACAAACTTTTGGCTTTAAATGTTTCTTACATAAAAACAAAAATCTATGCAAGTATGAGACACATATAAAGAACAACATTGATGTGTACATTAACATACTAATAGGGCTGGGTTATAATCATAATGCACATTAAAACAATTGGGAAATTTTACACCCATGTAAATAAAGTTGAAAACATTAATAATATGCCTAAAGTGTGGATAAGTCTTCCTTATACCCCTCATATTTACAAATAATTTTAGGATCATTTGCGTTTCTGGGTCAGCTTTAAATCACCACCTTCTTTTAATAATTTGTTCAATAATACTAAAGACAAGATACCATCAGAGCATGCTCCTCAGGTGGTCTATAAAACTGCATGTACTAATCCTTCCTGAAGCTCTGTGTATTATGGTGAATCTCATGCAAATAGATCCATGAAAATCACCCAATGCATGTATTTATACAATAGAGCAAAACAAAAGACTGAATACAACTCAATTTTTTTTTATCATGAATGTGTCATGAGTCACACATTTTCTCTATCCTATATTAGACCAATTTACTCTGGAAAGGGATGATAAAAAAAAGAAAATACAAACAGGCATATGCAATTGCAAAGGATTCACATTCCAGCAACAAAAAAGATTCATGTGTTCCATTGTTTGAAAAATGGAATATCTAATTGCCTTATTTGCATATTGTACCTCATTTACATATTACATCATGACAATTATATAAGCACACTTGTACTGCATAGCTTTACTCAGCACTATGATTCTAGCAGTGTTTTGCTGAAAGCTGGATCCATGCATTTAATTAGCTTATTATATCTTTTCATCAGAACTCTAAGTAAACAAGTTCTTAAGACTTAGATAGTTTTATGAAAAGAGTTAATACTTTGAAAATTAAGAAATTCTTTTATACCACATTAAGATCCGTTTAAAAATAAATTTTAATTCAGAACTAAGAATGTTTCTTGAATATGTTTATATAAGTGAATTAATTGCTATCAAAACAAAGCAACCTTTATATTATTGAAGAAAATAAAATACTCCATGCATCCAACTATTAAATGGAAAAGAATTTAACGCATTTTTCATCTTGTTTTAACCTCAAGCTAAGAATAAGTGAATACCGATTAACCAACCAATAACAGTAAATATATATTTCTCATTTTAAAATGTATTATTAAGGCAACCACAATTCATTCATGCTGTTGAACTTTATATATGATAATATATCCATCTATAATTTTAAAATGGTTTCTTGAACATATTAAACAAATAAGCAGCTATAAATATATATGTTATTATCTTCACCTATCTTCTGTATTATTCTTTTAAATTTGGATTCATGCATTTAAACTGTTTTTTTTTTTTAAATTTACATTAACATTTGGCTTTTTATATTGTATATTTGTATGTGCTTGCAGTATATAGTTGTTTTTTATTTTTATTTTGTGATTCATTTTTTATAGTTTATTATTATTATTTTATGAAGGTGTGACAAATTATTCTTATGTAAGTATTCCTACTGAAATCTGCGTAATATGATGAAACAGACATAATAAAAACTAGATTATTATTCTAAATAGCAGAGCTTGTATAATTGCTTATAAATAGTAATTGTTAAAAAATAACTTTAAAATAGTAATCGTGTTAATAATACCGTCGACAGTTATAATAAATGTTAGATGAAATAAATAATTACAGAAATAGACAGTATAAAAAAATAAATTTTTAACAATCCAAAATAAAAATAGATTTAGAAAAAACGGAATTATAGAATTGTACAATGTTAAAAAAAAATTCTTCAAACTTTTGAGCGAAAAAAAATTCTTCCTAGTCCAAGTGCTCTTAATTGTAACGTTGTTGTAGTCCCATTATTGTTGTTAGATTAACAATCAGATTAGAGGAACCATGACAAGTTAAAATAATAAGAGCCTTTTCTTTCCTCTGATTTGTTTTCCAAGTTTTAAGTTTCACATTACCTATAGCAGCTTTTTAAGTCAATGCCAGGGTGCTAGAATTGCACTTTTAAAATAAGTAATTTACAGGTTATCTTTTTGTCAAGGTGTCAACATGATGACACCAGCTTTGTCATTTATAGACACTAAGTATCTGTAGAAAAAATACTTTTTAATCAAAACTTGTCCAGTAAGTGGTCTTTGCTTAGGTGGATGCGAGAAGCCCAACAGAATAAAAACAATTGAAAAGTCTGAATAGACTAGACAACCACTATCAAATAAAGTGGCAGTTGTCTTACAAAAAGAATTACTTCGCTTTGTCCTACAAATAATCCCACCCTCTTTTATTGAAGTATTTGTTTAACAGTATGGTTTTAATTTCCTAATTTTTGCATCATTATCACTTAGCCATTTGAATATCGGAAACTGATAGTGTAAATAATGTCAATCTGTACGTATGTTGAGTGATTGTTTGCCTATATATATAAATTTTATAAAAATATGTATTAAAAAGTAATCATTTAAAAATTTAGATGCATATTTATAAGTTCATGCAATGTTACATTTTCAGATATCTTTAAATAAAAATGAATGAATAAAAACACGTACACATATTACTCGAATAGTAAAAAGTCATTATACATTTGCATTATTTAAAAGTATGTCACGTGATCCTCTGAGAAATGGTTCACTGCCTCAAAAATATTTATTATAAATGATTGCTCTGGTGAGACAAACAATAAATAATCACTAACAGTATTATATTATAAATGTTTGCCATTCATTTGAGCAGTGAGCCCAATGAGATGGAATATCTTGCTAATACACTATAGAATCCTTTGTTCGCTTCCCAAATGAAGAATATAAATATATACATACAGCAATCCTTTGAAAACAAAGATGGCCATTCAAGTTTTAAGAGAAAAAAAAAGAATTAAAAAATTCTCTAGAGATAAGTTTTGCAGTAATTATACAAACCAATCTATAAATCTCAAATTACTGGTCCATACAGAAATTTGTTCTTTCTGAAATACATCAATATCATATTAATTGTAGCTCTCCAAAGTAATCTCTTTTCTATTATATTCATAAGTAATTAGCAATATGTTGTAATTTATTTAGAGTGTATTTAATGTAATCCTTATAACATAAATGGGATCTACTTCTCCCATAAAATCCGTGCTTAAATTCGCCACAAAACACCCTTTTAGGAAATATTTCATTGTTTATTCACTTGACATATCCAACCCAACAAAGGTGGAAATTTACAATAGTGTAATCTATAGTATTACATTCAGAAAATTGCAAAACTTATTGATATGATATGATAATACCTTTGTATTTTTAAAATTTTGCAAAGTATCCATAAATGAGACTTTATAGTATGATGATAGAATATCCAAATCTCACTTCCTTACAATAAATTAGATAAAATAACTCTATATAAAGTTTAGTTGCGCTAATGATTTCCTTGTGATTAAATACCATGTCTTTGGAGTCTGTATTGCATCTCAATATGTGAGTCCACCATCTTTTGAATTATAAAACTATCAAGGTATTTAAATTGACTTACATTCTCAAGTTACCATTCAAATTAAAAGCTACTGGGAATATTTATTTCATCATTAATTGATCAAAAAAACTTGACTCACTATATATTATTAAACTGAAGTCTTTATATGTAGCATTCAAAATATTAGGCATATTTTTAAAATATTTTGAACTGAAAAAAAAACAACACAATCATCAGCATATTGTAAATTCAAAATTCAAAAAAATGAAATTTTTATTTTTAATTTTAACTGATTCAAATTAACAATTCTATCATCAAAACTGCATTGCATCTTGGTCCCTACTTTGTTAAGTTACCTATGAGCAGTTCCAAAGACCATTGTTATAAAAATTGAAAACAATATTGGAACAAGTATTTCAAATGCTTCAGATTTTCCACTTGTAATAATAATACATCTCAGAATTATTTATTTTATCTCTTTACGATATTGCTATTCCAATAATGCTAGATCTCACAAATTCTTTATGATTTTACTATTCCAATATTGTTAGACCTTATGAATTAGCTAATCATATAATTAAAAAAATATTTTATAATTAATAAAACTTTAAAATTGTTATAGTATATAGTATTGAAAATACTTTATAATTAATGATATTCTTTTAATTTATGGACTTGCTGTCTTTAATTTAAATTTTAAAATCAGCTATGAGAATCAAGATGAGACTTAAACTGACTCTTAAGTGGAGACTGCAAATTCAGTGCTGTTGTAAAAGGAAGATAATTAGTTAGAAAGTGATCATAGGAGTGTGAATATACTTTTATCTTGTGTACATTAACTTAATGCTTACACTATGGGTTTCTAGAGTTGAAGAGAGGTATTGGCACTGTTAATTTAAGCATGAAAGGGAGTCAGTTAATAATTATTCAGTTGTATAAAATACATAGCAGATCATTACTAAACTAAGAAGTTTACAAGCAAAAAATAAATTTTAATACTATAATGAAAACTGCTTATTTATAGATGGTAACAGTTATATATGTATGCAGGAAAAGACTCTGGAGCTTAAGGTCCATCTATCATAGTCCAGTTCTGTTACTTCTGTCTGGTGCTTGAACCTCTTATAAATTCCCATGCAACAAAGCACTTAATTATTTTTACATTCATATATTATCAATGAAGATGTAATTGAAACTTATTTGAACGCCTCTCCTTAGTATTATGATGCAAAATAATGAAGATGTTAATATGTACATTTGGCTTCATAAGAATATAGAGTTAATATAAAACATAGTAGAATTGCCAAATCCAAAATCTATTGAGTCTTTTACCCATGATTTGAAGGAAAAATATATAAAAAATTTGAAGTTTGTAACAAAATTTCTAGTATACATTGCAAATGATAAGTGCTGTGACTGAAAAACTTTACATCTCATAATATTGCAAAATGATTGATGTTTTCTGCAAAGCTAACCATATGTTTTAAATTACAAGTAGTCAATTTGTTATCTCTTGGAAATTAAGCTCTTGCATTTCATTATTGTCAACTTCCATCATGAAAATAAAAATAATAATAATTTTATTTTTGATGTCTTAAGGTAAATATTTAATTTTTAAAAATATGTATTAAATCATTTAATTAATAAATATTGTATGATTATAACAATTTTCTTTTTAAAATTAATTTAGTTTTTATAAAATACTGATGTTAAATTATCTTCTTAGTATATCTTGTGTAATTCTATAAATGTTTTTAAAGAATTAATTTAGTTTTTATTATATATAAATATTTACAAACATTTATATAAACATATTTTTAGTAAATAATAAAAATTCAAAAATAATAAAAACATATTTATTAAGAAATCATTTTCATAATTATCAATATATATTTCTAAAATACTGTTGAGAGTGAAAAATTATTAAAAATAATGAATCTTAGTTATTTTGTTCTAAACATTTCCCTCTAAAATGTAAAAGAGTATGGGACTTTCCCATTTGAAGGTTTTAACTAATATTAAACTTTTTACTTATTTCTATAAAATGTTTTTTTATATTAATCACCCAAAAGGAAAATAATTCTGTTTAAAGTATAGGCTAATTAATTTCATTAGTACAAGTCAACAACAATTTAATCATACTTGCTATATGAAATTATATTTTTATAGAAATGTGTTAGATTTGGAATTATATTGCCTTATCTTTTCTGAATTTATTAATTTAATTTCATTAAATAATTGTTAATAATAATTTTAATGTTTTATTCCCTATCTGTTCTATAAATTAGCAGTATGTGACTATATTTTAAGATGCTTCAGTGCTTTAAGGTATAGTAGTTTATTTCAATATTTTTTAAATTACAGCATATTAAGCATTCACATTGATATTTTCTTTTGCTCACTGTCACAATCCATAGGATCTTTTGATCTTCAGATATCTCTAGAGCAAAATGTTTAATTTATATGCATGTGGTGATATATGTTTGTGTTTGTATATCCAGATAGTTTTCTGGGTGGAGAAATTGTCAATATAACATTTATAGTTTATGTATTGCACTTTTATTTTTTCAGATTAAAAATTAGTTTATAGTCAACCTGTACACTTATGGTACCATATTACCAGAGAATTGATGATGATCAGCATATATCAGAATCCCAGCACTTTTTGTGATTAATAGATTAGCACTTAGGCATGCATATGGAAATGACTGTTTATATTAAGCTCTCAGTTTGGCCTTGGCTAGATAAATAGCCTTTGTATTGAATCTTTATTAAATTAGTCTCAAGAATGACTGTTGATGATATTGTGCTTGTTTATTACTTATTTCAAACTTAAATGGTGTCTCTCTCCTCGTATTCATTTTATTCATTATATGAGTTATGGGATGATATGTGCCATGATCCCATGCCATGCCTTCTTCCAATCTATTACAAATGGTATCCATGTGGAGTCTGAAGATTATTGAGGTTTGGTAGTCAATATATAAAAAGGTCACATAGCTTACCTTACAAAAATATTCAATTTTGATGCAGAATTAATAAAAAATGTTTATTATAAAATATGTAACAAAAATATAGGTGATGATTTGTTGATTAAATTACAATTAATTTATAAATTGTAAAAATAGGCATGATAATGTGTATTTAAAAATAGTTCATATTTAAAGTAGAACAGAAAAGCAAAGTGAGATTCAAAATTTTGACTATAGAAGTTTGTTTAGATATATTTTCAGCACTGATGATGGATAGAGTATTTACACAATGATTAGAGGATGCAACATTTTCAAACAACTCTATGAAGTGTCTTATCTCAGGAAATGTCTCAACACATTTTCAAGTTTTTATATTTCCACTTTTTTACCATGGATAGTTTAAGATAATACTACTACAAATTCAGGTCTCTACATCTTAAAAAAAGATACAGGGCATAGCTTTAAAGTTTTGTATTTATCACCATCTAAAACTCAAAAGGAGTAATGCTATATAAAGATTTGTGTATTATTATTCCCATTTTAAGCTGTAAATAGATTGTGGTGATTAAATTGATTTAGCCTTTCTGGTGTTTATGCTGCTTAGTGTACTTATGATCTGGTGGTGGGATTCTGTGTGTATCCCAGAATTGCTGGTGAATGTTCATTGTTTTGCTGTCAGATCTCTGGAAAAAAGATTTTGAGAAGATGGTTTGTTATATGAATTTCATTTCACTTATACATATGTACTTAATAATAATAATACAATCATAAAAACATGAAGATTATACAGAGAAAAGCTTTCATAAAGTACATTTTGTTAAACAGTAGAATAATCATAATAATAATGATGATGAATAAGGAAATCAGTCACATATGCATCATCAGGATAGAAATGCAGAATAAAGCAAGAGGAAATAAATTAGAGCAGACAAATAAAGACAAGTGTAGAGACAGTCAGTTTTGAAGAATTGCAAATTAGCATAGTATTATTAGGTAATAGGCAATGTGAGGCTTATTTTTATGAAATATTATTTATTTAAAAAAGTTCACATTTGTTTTGTAAGAAAGTAATCAAATAAACACTGATTATGCAGACAAGAGCAAAATTAAGAAAAATGAAGAAGTAACATGAGCAAGAAAAAGATCAGCAATCATCCAAAGAAACACAGAGAATTAAAAGGTGACCATGTCACTCCAGATGTTGTAAATGTTCAAAGAAATGAAACAACAAAGAGATGAGGATAATAAAAAAGAGCAGAAGAAATTCAGAAAATGTTAAAGAAAATAGAAGCACCCATGAAAGTCAAATGTTGTGTAAAGAAATAAAGAAAATAATCTGCAAAGAAAAGAAATGCTGATAAAGAAAATAGAAGCAATCAACAAAGAGAATTGAATAACCAAAAAAGTAAAAGATAAGAAATGCTACTAAAGAAAATAAAAAAAACATTCAGAAAAGAGAAGTAGATAATATAAAATGAACCAGAGTAATCAGAAATCTTTCCAGAATATTATCCAAATAAAGAAATAAATAAGATAGACCAGCAAGAAGCTATCCAAAATATTGTCTGAATAATGGAAAAAGATGAAAATGAGAAGGACAACAAAATCGAAGATGAAAATCAAAAAATGATTAAACTGGGAGAACAGAACCAAAAATAGAAAATGTTATGATAATGTGCAGATATGATTTAAGAGGCTGAAAAAATAGATCAAATAGTGGAGAAAATAGACCACTGGAATTTACAAGAGAAAAAGTAGTAATTGGATGCAATCAGGATATTAAGCAGGAGACTGGTGAATGGAGAGATGAACAATGTCAGTTCACTCAAGAGGAATTGAGCAAAACTTTCAAACAAATAAAATGATGAGGAGAAATGTGTGAAAAGATTGTATGAGAGATAACAGAAAAGGCTAAAATTCAAGAATGTTCAAAAACAAAGTCAGTGAATGATAGAAAATGGCATTATAAGGAGAAAGTAAATCATATCTAGGAGATTATCAATTGCTTACTTAAATTCCAAGGATGATGCATGAGAAACTCTTATGGAGCACCTTGACAGTCTAGAAAACTACTTATTGGTAAACAGAACAGAGAATAATGCACCTTCAGAGATCATCAAATAACAGGTGGAAATCATTGTCTAAGAAACAGATTTCCAAAGATATAAAAATGCTATATTGCATGAATATTAAAACAAAAAGCATCATGATGGTATTTAATACCATGTATCACAAGAAAGATAAAAAGTAAATACTGGTGAAAACACATACTTAGTTTTTTATGCTAGTTTGAAAGCCTTGATTGATTGCACCCTATCAGATTGTCACATAATATGAATTATCAGATATAACCTATCATATAAGATAGAACAAATGATTAAGTATCCATAGAAAAAAAGGCTTGAGAAAATAGCAGAATTGCAAATGCAAGAAGAAATAGGAAGAAGGGATTCTGGATCCAACTTTGAAAATAAAGGATGGCAAAGAACTTGGAATAAGCCCAAGTAAATATTATAGCTATTGTAAGAAATAATAACTATAGTCCATAAAAGAAAAAGAGGTAAAAACAATAAGTAGTTCAGAGAGATTGAGAGTATTTCATAGGATTAACAATACAGGCAATATGAATAGATCACTACCACCCCATTCCAGACTTACTCAAGTGAAGAAGTTTAGGTAGGGTGAACTTTCAATCAAAGGTCCCTATTGTATACCAGATTTGTTCTAAAAGGAAAGTATTAATGATTTATATCATATAATTAATAAGTAAATAAAGAAAAATATAAAAAGGCATATAATCATGATGAAATATTTTTTTCATTGGTATTCCCAAAGCATGCAAATTGGTTATTATTTTCTACTTCCATAGTAAATTTGATGTTGTTGTGAAAATAATTTAAGAAAATTAAAAATTCATTAAGAGCATGCTTACCATGAGGTCACATAACATAAATAAAGAGTGTGAATTAAAGAAAATTAACAATATTTAAAAAAAAGCTATTAGAGGATAAAATATTTTTTAAAACTTCTCAACCATTAGAATTTGAGAATAGGAGAAATAATAAAAGAAAAAAAATAATGATTTTAAATCCCAGCACAATTCTTATGGTACGAGAAAGAAGAAGCTCTGAGGAAAGTACTTATTATTGTACTGAAACATCAACTATTTGGAAGCTCCCAGAAATATAACTATGAATTCATCATTTATCTGTGAAAATATATATATATTGTAACATGATAAAAATGATGATGTTGGGGAAAATGATCAATATAATTAGAATAAAATGTAGCCCAATCATTGGTTGCCACTTTGTAATGAAATATTGATTATAATATGGGGTGATAATATAAAAACTTTAGTTTGTCTCAGGATTGAGACATCATTCATAATAAAATAAATCTAGCCTAAATATGGAATGTCATTTTATAAAAGCCCCAAAGTCAATTTGGCATTTTGTAATAATGTCCACCTGTACATGATCATCATCGGCTAGCATTGAGTAGTTATTTTGTAACAATCATAATAATGGATTTTTTACATCACTATCTTCTACATTTGTCAACATTTGTCATAAAATAAAAGAAATTGACCTGCAAATTTTTAGACAACCACTTATTACTGACACTATACAGAAATAAAAAATCATGAAGAAATGCCCTTAAGTTATTGATCCCAGTAGACAATAATAATATTTCCAACACATAATTATTTAGATTTCCCACTACACTATAATAAATTAGTAATAGTACTTAAAATAAAATAAAGCAAATGAGATCATCATCTCAGACATAAACAAATCTATTCACTATTCCAAAGTAAATTGCAATAAGTGGTGAAATCATATACCATTGCCCTAAACAATGATGTATGCCTAAGATATTTATTTTATTCATTATTAGATGAAACCAAATTCAAATCAATAAATAACCAAGTTCAGATATACATTACCAATCCAATATTGCTTACAGTAATATAAATTTACATTAATATTTAATGATATTCTATTTAAATCAACTAGTTACTAAATAATTATAATAACATTTTGAGAATGTTTTATAAACTTATATAATATTTATAATGTTCAAATAAAAATAAACCCTTACTCAGTTTTGTATCTAATTTAATAAAACGCTAAACATAATATCAATATTTGGTTCACACTTTGCATTATATCGATATGCAATTATTGCTTAAGTTATGTTTTAAAATGAAACATTCTACAAGAATTTATTATCAATATATTAGATAATTTCACATTTTACAGTACTCAATCGCATTATATATAAAATATACTGTAGTTTTCTATTGGATATTTACTGACTTACAATCACTAATTTTATCTAGTAAATCTCCAATCAATCGATTATAAAAATGAATTTTATAACAATTAAACTATATATGATGTTAATTGGCAGTTATCCAAGCCAAAGATAGATATTAAGTTATACTAGTTCATAAAATTTATGATCTAAACTTCAAAGAAGTTTAAAAGTAATTAAGACAAATCATTCTGACTAATGACAGAACAAAATCTATTAAGATTTTTGTAACCGACAAGATAAGCAAATTAATAATCAATCCTGAACTAATGAAGTTATGTCTACTAGTAATATTGACTTAGATACTATTTAAATGCAGTAACAAATATAAAATTTATATCTAATCAGATTTAATAATGATGTATAAAAATATACATATCTAATTCTATTTGGGTTTGATCTTGGATCAAACTTCAAGTACCAAAATTATCTTGCACATTCAAAAGAAATAATTAGACAGATTCAACAGATTTTAAATCAACGCTAAATTTATTGGTTTATAATAAAAATTTATATCAGTAATAATAATAAAAAATATAACAGAACAAACAAATAATGTTTGCAATAGACTAAAGTCATAGCCAGTTTTTTTTTTTTTTAAAAAAAAAAAAACCATATTCCTTTAATATATAAATAATTAATAATCTATTACTGTATAGAATCAATAAGAATCATAATAAAATATGTATATGTTGTGTGACAATAATACTATATATAAAACTGAAGGAGAGATTTGAAGCATCTTCCTGAGACTTTAAATAGAATATACAACAATAAAAAAAAATGTGATCAAATAAAAATTGGAATTTATTTATTCATTACTGTAATTTCTAAATAATTCGATTAACAGAAAACCCATTGGTATTCAAATCCTTCTCTATCGAATATCCCCGAGTTAAGTCTTGAACATAAAAAAAAAAATTAAACATTTGAAAACATCACAAGTAAGAGTTAAAATAATAGCAACAAAAATGAATCTCTCTTATTTTTTTATCATGTGAATCCTATAATAACTTGTATATAGAGCATTTAACCCGATATTTTAAAATGATATATGAATAAAACATATACATTTTTCTTTCCTTTTTTTTTTCAAATGAAAAATGCATACACATAAAAATCATACCACAAATGAACAGTCTCATTTCCCCTTTTTATCCACTAGTCCATCATACCTATTGGGTTCCTTGTTTCTGATTCTAATGCATAGAGATGATGATTTCCCTTTAAGTAGAGAAGACAAATTGTGGATATGAATTCAATTACTTTCACATTTAAATTCTGATATTTTCTTTTAAGCATATAAATGTATCCAAGCTTTTAAAAAATAAGTACTTAGTTGATCAAAATCACACATCACTGGCTTTATTTTCCTTCTTAATTGGTAATCATTATAAAGAGATTTTTTTTTTCATTGACAAAATTCACTTATATTCAAATGACTAATAAATGCTAATGCTTTCTTTCCAAATTAAGAAAGTGAAATTTAGACTGCTTGATATTACACATAAGTTAAGTTAATCAATCAATCCATCGATCTGAATTTTGATGTCCATATATACCTAATTGGGGTTTGCATTCATCATGAATAATAAGATGAAATTCTAGATTTTGGCAATGGAATATTTTTTTATAGCCAACTTGCACATTTTTATGATTTTGTTTTACATTTTGTTGTATTCCCTGGAATTTCATTATTAAACTGGCCCTAATTGAATGTGGAGATAGTTGGGTTTATCCTCCCATGATTTTAGAAATTAACCACGTAAAAATTTTAAATTTAACAAGTTTTTTAATAATGAATATAAATGTATCCATTCTAGACAATGACAAAATTATAAGAAACCTAGATGCAGCATTTCAGTTCAATTTATAAGATACTCTTGATATTGTTACTGTTGCCACAATGACTGTTGAATATCACTCAAATTTTGCTCGCTGATGTAAAAATAGTCTAAGAAAGTCTGCCTCCAATTAGTAAGTGAAATGAAGCTTTTGAAATAATTGGATGCAATGAAAATAAAATCCTGCTTTACAAGTTCAATATTATTTTTAATTGTTTGACCAAAATAAAAAATTCATATTACAATTTTAATACATTTTAATGAATATAAGTATTTTTACATATATTTTTAATAATATTTCCCCATAAATTAATCTATAAACAAACATGTGTGAAACATGAAATATTTAATGTTGTAATATGTGTTGCTATGGTGATTGTAACAACAGAAATGGAAATGTGTAATACTTAACAGTAATATTGATTTTATTCAAGTGACTTATCTATGATTCACTTAATTATTTCCAAAATCCATTTACTTATTCATCTGTTTCCAAAATCTATTTACTTATTCATCTGTTTATTTATTTTTTCTGAAATTAATCACAACATATTTATGATTTGATGCTAAAATTAATAGCAAACAATATTATTTTAAAGTATTAGGTTGTCATGATTATCTAGTTAACAATATATTTCAAGATCTCTGTTATCCATAGATCAATTGAAATGAAAATTAAATAAGATCAATAAACTTTTTTTTTAATACTGTGACATACAGCACTAATCTTGTATTTACTATATATACATTGTAATGGCGTAACAGTGGATTCATGTCCCACCAGGGGCACCATATGTAATGGGCACATACACCGTTACATTATTTATTTTAAAAATTTAGACATTAAAAAAAAAGTTCGCATATAAAAACTTTTTTAAGAAATAAAAAATTGAAAGTTAAAAGTCATTTAAACTTTATATATATAAAATCGCACAGATGAAAAATTATTAGAAGAAAACTTTATTAAAAAAAAAAGAACAAAGTTTTAAAACTAAATATTAAGAAAAAAAAACTTGAAAGATTTAAAGATAAAAAGAATGTACAATAAATTAATTAATGCTATTGTAAAATGGAAATGATTATTTTAATTAGTTAAAAGTAAGCTAGCCGTTGGGCATTTCAAAATGTATAAGTAAAGGTCAGATAGGAGAAAAAAAAACAATAGAAAGAAATCCATCAGGAAACAGACCTCAACAAAAAGACCATCACCATCATCATGACATAATGTCCACTCAACCCAAAATTCTAATATAAAAGAAAAAGTTTGGAAATAAATTTTAGTGAAGAAAGAGCTGGGAAAAAAGAGGATAGAGATGTGATAGAAAGAGATGTGTTAGTGCGGGGAGAGTTGAAGGAGAAGGGATTGAAAAGACACACTCTTCAATTCCTTCAGTTTTTAAAAAGGAAAAGAAAGAGGAATGACCAATCATTTTCCTATATTGAGGACCACAGGACATTGGGGGAATTAATGCTGGCTCCAAATTGCAAGCAACTGTTAAGCATGGATTTTTAAAACAGTAAGAACTCTAACTAATGAACTTTAATTCTAAAAAATAAACTTTTCCAGTATGTTAAAACCATAAGAACATTAGTTAATTAATGAACACTAAGTATAAACTTTCCCAGTATTTAAATTATTGCAATAGAAATTCCTATCTGACCAAACTTAATCAGTTATTAATAATTATTTTATTGAATGTATTATTATTTTTTGTAAATCATTTCCATTAATTTATTTTTTCTGTTCTTTTAAGTTTTTATTATGATTTTTTTTTCTTTTAAAATAAATTATATAAATGTTAAATTTAAGTTGGGCATGAATGGCTGCATAGATTTGTAAAGTTATATTAATTAATTAAGGGAGGGTTAATCTTGGGTTATTTGTTTCGTAGTTAAATTGGGTTAATCGATTGGATATATTGGTGTAATTAGTAAATGTAGCATGAGATTCACTACATGCAGGATCCTATTATATGCCACACTTGGGCAAAATAAGTCCCATATCTCACTGACCATCGGAAGCAGATGGTATTCCCTGCTCCTTGGATCACCCCTTTTTAGCCTATGGAATGGGATAGTAAGATGGAAAATGCAGTCCCTTCCTATGGAGTTTTTTTATTGTTCTTCTCACCAGACAGATGTAGTATTCCTGTACTGGATGAGAGTCAATGTCTTCTATAACCATGCTGTTCAGATGTACATTCCTGACAGTATGGTATTTGTGCTGTCGTATTCATGCTGCATTGAATACATCGATGTATCAGATGGATTGACATTGGTTTGACTGCAAACTTTTGGCCTAAGGTTAAATAAGGGATAGAATATTTTCTTTTCAAATGCAATCTATGTAGTCTATTCATACTCGACACTTTAATAAAATATTAAATTCATCTGTGCGAACTTCAAAAATAAAAGTGAAAAATGTAAATTAAATGTTAAAGTAAAAGTTAGACTAAAATAATAATTCTAAATTACATATATGTTTAATAAATGTTTGTGTGTGTTATTATTGGCAGTGGCTTCTTTTTTTTTTTAATATTGAAAATATTTTTAAATAAGAATTTATATTTTATAAATCTCTGCATCTCACTGAGCTAGTAGCATGGGCTGATGGTCAGAATAAAACATGTAAAAATTGGATCTTAACAGCATGTATCTGCCTACTCTATAAATTTTCCAGGTTCAAATGGCCTGGTGGTGCCCTGTACGGCAGATACAGGAAGACTCATTGATCTATCTGACTGTTATAATTGGTGCCCAACATGGGGCCAATTATAATGATCAGATAGATCAATAAGTCTTACCATATCTGCCATATTTGGCACCACCAGGCCATTTGAACCTGGACAATTTATAGAGTAGGCAGATACGCACTGTTAAGATCCAATTTCTACATATGTTTTATTCTGACCATCAACCCATGCCACTATCTCAGTGAGATGCAGAGATTTATAAAATATAAATTCTTATTTAAAAATATTTTCAATATTAAAAATAAATAAATAAAAGAAGCCACTACCAGTAATAACACACACAAACATTTATTGAACATATATGTAATTTAAAATTATTATTTTAGTCTAACTTTTACTTTAACATTTAATTTGCATTTTTCACTTTTATTTTTGAAGTTCGCACAGATGAATTTAATATTTTATTAAATCTCTGCATCTCACTGAGCTAGTGGCATGGGCTGACAGTCGGAATAAAACATATGTAAAATTGGATCTTAACAGCATGTATCTGCCTACTCTATAAATTTTCCAGGTTCAAATGGCCTGGTGGCACCCTGTATGGCAGATATGGTTAGACTCATTGATCTATCTGACTGTTATAATATATATATTGTAATGGTATAAATTGGACACAATCTCTTATAGATGCCCCAAGTCTTTTGGATACACCAAATGGTAACTATATAAATAGGCTAACTGAAATTAATAAAACCACACAAAGTGATCAAGCCAAATCTGTAATGGAATATTTTTTTAATCAATAATTTTCTTTAAGCCCTACTAATAAAGTAATCCAAAAATCTATTTTGGAATAAAGTTAAAATTTATTAACAATATTTATTTATCAAACAAATGATAACCTGATTGGATGCCAAAATTGTAATAAACAAAATAAAAATAATGCACTTGAACATTTATAACATATATATTAGTTAATATTTTATATTGGGATTAATTCATGAAATAACTCTTTTATGTAACACAATTTATATCAATAATTTATCATTAGTTCTATATATTTAAATAATACCAATTGATGACTATGAAAACATTAGGTTCACCTTTGATAAACCTTTGATAATTATTGAATTTTAATGAAGTGTAAAATTTATATTATTTTCCTAATTAACTTTTAAATATTTATGATCACAAAGATATTTTAAACTATTATTATTATATATCATATACCTTCAAAATCAAATAATACTATTAACTCAAATTTAATAAATAAAACAATTTTATTTACAAAATAAATAATGATTTAAAAGTTTTTGAAACAGGTTATTCTAAAATGTTCTATTTGTTTTAATTGTAATATGATACTAAGATATTACACATATTTACTACAAAAAAAATATTTATTTATCTTTAATAAACATTACACACATATATATACAAAAAAAAATCTGTTTTAGTTTGCTTACTGATCATTTATATCATAAGATAATCAATTCATTATAATTATTATTTTATGAATAACTTATTACTTATCCCAAATAATAATCATTTCTTTGTTATTATATTTATGGTTATTTATGAATGAACAAAACAAGTCATTAAGTAAAAGACTACTGTAATCATTTAAATTTTGTTTTAGAATTACTAAGATTTTCTTTCTGGTTAATTATTCGTATATATTCACCTACATACATATACACATTAAATGACCTTAAAAACAATACTAAAAATGTATTATATATCTCTTCTGTATATATTGTATGGGTCAAAACCATCTGCTCACACAACAAGACTCAAAATCCAAGCAAAAGTACCTCGAATCTGATTGTGCTCGAGATACACAGGTCTGGGGCAATCCTGAATTCTAACCTATTTGTCTATTCTTCGAATCTCTGATCCTATAAACAACAATCCCGATGATACAGCACAATTATTTTAATTCCAGGCCCAGAAGCATAGCAGTAGAGCATAAGATCAGACTGATGATGATGATCGAGACAAGAGTAGCCCAGGAATTACATTTATTTTAGTTATTTATTAATGCTAAGCTATTAGCTAAAGAAAATAGTTCTAAATATTAACTAGAAAATAATAATTCAAAACAAACCAGGATTTTATATGAAATATATATTTAATAAAATACTAAGAAAATGCATATATATATTACAAAATGTTTCACGCTTGGTGTGACATTGTTTATTTACAAAACTTGGGATTTGTTTTATAAAATCCCCTTTACATTAATTATTGAATGAATATAATTTTATGGAGGGTGTTATAACTTGTGCTGTGTTAATATGCCAATTTAATAAAATTTTACTAACAGAATGTTGTGGATGCACAAAACAATCTACAATATCAGACAGATTCGGATTACAGAAAGATACTTGATAATTTAGCATTAATCATTTTGACAAATAAAAATAAATATAGTCTCAATCATTTATTTATAATCTTAAAAATCATTATATATGTTTGATAGGCATTGTTTGGTCATAGTCTTTAGAATAAGTATACAAGAAACAAACAATGCGTTACATTGACAGAGAGAGATAAGGTATATAATCATTAATGTTTCACAGAGAAGATATATTGTTTACGTCTATGGGAATTGATTAGTATTTTAAAGGAAAGCAGTTTTAAAATCAGTATACAGACTAATTAGCATGTTGACGCATTTCAAAGATGAGTCATTATTTCCAATACTTAATGAAAGGACAAACAGGCATAAATCAATTAAGTAAAACAATACTAGCATGTCATGAGAGAAATAGTATCTTATGGTAGTTTGAATACTTCATCATTTTACTACATTTGAGAATGAATGAGGGTTGATACATCCACCATTTTGGTGGAACGGTATTGAATGGAGAGGCCGGCCTGCCAGAGCCAGCTGTATGGAACTTCTGCAGCACAATCAAGACCCCATAAGCCTTAGGTTCCATAGGGACTAGCATATACCCCCTTTTTATGAACAATTATGAGAAAGTAGGATAGGTAGCTTCAGACTTTCGAAGTTCCCCAATGACTACAAAGCAATAAAGAAAATATATGTGTAAGTATCATAAGAGAAAGGAAAGGTATGTCAGCAGCGTTACATCTGTGTGATAAACAATATATTATATTCTAGAGCCTGTAAATGGTTTGACTCCTGCACAATTATATATTTAAATAAAGAATCATTAAATAAATTATAATGGAGAATAACTCTTTTAAGTATGACATTAAACTAACAAAATTTATATTTAACTTTGATTCCCATAAATGTATTAACTGATAGAATTAGCTCTCCAGGCAACAGCAAGAAGGGATGGACTAATTATATTAAGGTTCACTATCTTTTTAAAAATGAAAATTTAAAGACAAATTCAAATAATAAAGTAAAATATGCATCCACAGTAAAATATTTTAGATAAAAAAAATGTGAATAAAAGATTTAAATATAAAAACCAACCGAGTGAGCGATTTCTGTTAAAAGTAATAAAACTTTACTAATAAATTTAAATGAAGCCCCTGCTTCTTTACCCATTAAACAAAGAAAATAAACCATATTAGACTCACAAGGTTGAATAATATTGGCATATTAATTAAAGAACGTAATTTGTTTACATATATAACATGAATAAGTTAGAAATATGTAATGGAACCACACAAAGTTATATATAAGAGTTCAAGCAAGAAAGGTAAGTTAAAAATTATACTAAAATGGTAGGGATTACAAAGAAATAGTTCAAAAGCAAAATTAGCAGGAATTATATACTAATACACTAAGAAAGTTATAGTTTCTTTACATATTATATAAATTTAAAGCAGCTCTACATTAGTTGAGGTTACCTCAGGAAAGGACAGCATAGTGAAAAGGCACAGTAATGGCAGTCATCAGTTGGGTCAGCAGTCAGAACAGCAATCAGACAGTCCTCTTCTTTGGCTGGTAAGATGGATGGAACATGGCAGCAGCAGCAAGACAGTCTTCCAAAAGGCCCAGAGAAAAGTGCTTCTTTTTCTACTCAAATATAATGTTGCAAAACTTTTCCTGACTTCTTAAAGTGGAATGATGAATTCTTTTTTTTTTTGGAAAATTACTGACTCAAATATTCTGAAAGAATTTACGAACTAACTCAAAGTTTAATTACTAACTAACTTTTCTTTTGTTCTATAGGCTCTTTTATACATTTATAATCTCCCCAAGAATGCAATTTCGGTTGCCCACAGCTATCCCTGTAATTTTTTTTGTTTAAAAAAATATTTAATTAGCAAAATTTTCAAAACAGATAAAGCTCAAAATACCATTTTAAATATTTGTAACAATTTGCAAACAAACTAACAAAAGGATTCCTCATAATTTTAATTAAGATTTATAATTTTAATTAGTGAAACAATCTCACTACTGATAAAGATCGTTTTAGCTTGTTAACGATTTCAAAAGTATTTTGAGCCTTCCCCATTTATCTTTTTGTTTTTAAATTTCAACATTTTAATCAAAATACAGATATATAAAAAAAATATATAGTTGCAATTATATAAAGAAAATGTCTAATTTTCAGCAATAATATTGCTAAATCATTGCTTCATTCATATATGTATTGTAACAGTCATATTTGTACATTCATGCAACAAAATCCAGAATTTTGGTAAATTATACCAAGGCTGATCTAGATGAGAGTTTGAGACCAAATCCGACTGCACCTCAGCTCCTTCACCAATGCTCCCTGACTTACTACCCTATGAATGACATGTATGGAGTCACACTCGTAATCTCTTAATTCCCGTGCCAGCAGTAGCAAAGGGTGAAACGAGAGACTCGTGAATAATTAACTAAATGCTTGATAGCTTAACTAAACACACATATAACTTATGACTGATTATTTAATGCATATATTGATAATTATGGATGGTGATTTAATATAAACAAAGTGAATAATACTACAGACGTTAATATATTTTAAAATTATTTAATATTGACAAAATAACACAAACAATAACAATTAAATGTACTGCATATTCCACTCGCAGGTGGGATGGTGAATATACGAACTACACGTTCGGCAATTAATTGTACTTAACCATCATCATTTTATTACAGCATTTATAAATTAATAATTATTTCTACGTCTACACTGATGCCCAAATTATGCTCTGCCATTCCTACTCGGTTTGTTAAGGGTTAAATTTTAAGACAGTGGCAACTTTATATAATGTGAACTTAAATTTATTATTACGTGCTGAACAGTCAATGCGCTCTTTATGTAGATATTATTAGATAAACTAGATCTGAGGTTCAGATCAATGCTGAACAATTAATATAACAGCAGGTGAACTGGCATTTTGTAGCATAACTTCTGAGACTACAGTGCTACACAAATTACATCAGAGATGTGGCTTGAATGTGCCTTTACTCATGAGATTCAGTAATGTTTGCTCGGTTCTCAGGTACCGATTGCTTGCTATATGTGAACATTTAGTTCGAATGATCAAACAGCCTTAATATACAATGCTGGATTCCAGTGTTCCAGTTCTGAAGGAAGTAATGGGAATGACCCTTAAAATCATTATCCCATTCAAGAGAGAGGGCTGTCCGAACTAAGGATAAGATAGTCCTTAAAACCTAATCTTATCTTATTAAGTATATGATAGCAAGGTATAATGCACCACAGTGCTTCATAAAAGCTCATTCACAATGCTTTCTAAATATTAATTATTACAGTTAGTAAAGCGCGAAATCTATAGTTTCGTTCTGTGAAACTATCCTACATCAGTTAGGTAAATAATCACTGAAACTGTGCTAAAGAGGACTTTATTAAAATGATCTAATTTACCAATTAACTACATATTCTATGAAATAAATTAATGGGGTCTAAAGCATATCTGGGACTTAAACTTGGCTAACTACCGAATATGCCTTAAATTATCACTCTCTCGTATTTAACTAAACAGACCTTTTAATAAGCAACATATATGCAATATTGAGCTAAACATAGCAGCTCAACTAATATATCAAAATAGGTTTCAGAATGGAGATTTATAAACATGCCAAACAGCATAAGTTAATTTATTTGAGAACAAAAGCGTATCTTTGATTATGATAATTAATAATCTCTGCTCTGAAGGCACAACACAAATTAATAAATGCATTATAATAAAATATATATATCTAGGCATAAGTATAGATGTAAATAGAAAAAATAATAAGGCAATAATCATCTTTTTATAAGTTGAATTTAAAAGATTTAAGAGAAATTGAGATCAGGCAAGATTTACATTTTAACTTTTAAAGTATTTTAAAATTATACAGATTGAAATAGACTTATCTAATACAGTTTAATTAATTTAAGAGAGAATACAGTTATTTAACATAGTTTAATTAATTTATGAGATTTGAGTTTAAGAGTTTGTGCACATTACTTATATTATATAGCTAGCTTTAGGAAAGATTTAGAATTGCTATATAATTAGGTTTAGCTTGGTTGAGAAGTTGTTACCAGTTGTTTACTCTGAAGGCTTGCAGCTTTGACAGTATGAAACACACATGCATGGGCTGGTTCATCTGAGCTGGTTCATCTATGGGCTATTCTTTCAGGTAAGCTGGATTTTGAGTCCCCATCTCCATCAATAGTTCTGGCTGCCAAGGAGGCAGCAATGATGGTCTCTCTAGACAATGGTTTCCATAATAAAATCGGGCATACTGCCTGGATATGAGTTAACACATGAGTAAAGCAAAATGGATGATTATTTCTTTTCAAACTGGGGTTTTTATATTTCTTTACCCTCCCTCTTACAGACCATTCACAATCTTTATTTTTAGACTTTAAAACTTAAGAAGTCACTAATTTTATCAACTTCAAACGAAATGGCTGGATTTATTTCAGGCTTCATGCTCATTAATTGTTCCCTTTTATTTCATAAGATTCAAGTGTGGCTGGATTTTATTGGAGGCTTAAATCTTCTAATTTTTATTTTATAAGAATCATAAAGTCTGGATTTATTGCAGGTGGTATTTTATAAGATTTACAAAGTTCTTTTTCTTTAAACAGTGAATTTCTTTTTTTATTCTTGAAAGAGATTTTAAGCTGCAAACATTTCAATGTATAACTGAGAAAATTACCCGTCTTTAATTACTATACATGATTAAGTAATTTAGTAATTGGATAACTTCAAAGACAGTTTGAAATAATTTAGAGAACTATGTTCTTATATATATATATACAATGTCCACAGCTTAAAACAAATTTAATAATTTAAAATCATAAAACAAATATTTATATGAAATTATAAAGGTGTGTGTATTATACATAATAATATCAATCAGATGTGAATATACGATTTTTCGCAAATAAAAATATTACAAAATGTGTATACAATCATTTAAAATAGCAGATGTGGTGTATATACAATTACACACATATACGTGTAAATATACGCTTCTATATATATATATATTATATTACCTAGTATAGTTATATATATATATATATGTGCACCTCTAGGGTTTGAATTAGGGAAATTAAGACTACTACATTATATAGTAGGTGAAACTGTATGATGACCAAATCATACTGTTTCAATATATATATATATGCATCACACACACTACTGTTTTATTTTACTGAACATTTTAAATTTTATTAACTTCTTCGATCATTATGCATGTAGTGTATGGGTGAATGGCATATATCTATAGTGAAGTCTGAATTGCAGGCCCTGCAGAAGGTTAATATGGCTGGCAAAGCATGAAGCTCAATGTGATTAGACATTGACTGCTTCAATATATTACAGAAATCTATCATGTACATGATCTGCCATTAAATTTAAATATAGCAAAACTTTCAAAAAGGCTAAGAAATTATCCAGGTATCCAGCCATAGTCATCTTAACTATTCACCCAATTATTGATTCCTAGGCAAAAAGTAATCAAAAGCTAAAATAGTTAATAGAGATTTAAATACTAAGAAATTTTAAAAAGGCTACAATTAATGGAATTTAATCCTGTGGTGAATTGTAATGGAAATCCTACAATGATGAAGGTACAGGAAAATGATTGTTTTAACATAAAGATTTTTGAGACATCACAAAGTTTTAATAAAATTATAAAATTAACTACATTTTGCTTATTTTAAATATAAATTTTAATTTACATATATACATTCTTTATGTTACAATAACAGCCATAACAAATACCTTAATAGACTGCTGAGAGTTAAATGGTTGAAGGACTCAGGTGATAATATTGAGGATACTGAGAAGACATCTAAAACAAACAATTGTTATAAATCATTACAAATTTTAAATTTATAAAATTTGAAAATTCTGTTTATGTAAGCATTAAACTAAACTTAGTTAATTTGCCTAGAAACGACTCACTTAATAATTAAAAGCTTAGGATTTACTTATATTAAAAGTAGGATGGTGAATTTAATAGTTAAAAATTCTTGGAATAATTCCCAAAATAAGTAAAAAAAATGTAATTTGCCTGACTTAGTGGAGCTACAAAAAAAATATCACAAAGAATCATGTGGATTTGAACTTTAAGATGTGTTTCAGTCATAAAACCTTTACTTACACTTATGTAAGTAAGATATATCATACTGGTACAGCAGATAGCAAAAAAAAATTTTTTTAATTAATTTTCGAAATATAAGACAAAATTTATAATTAAAACAAAAATGCATTCAAAAAATCAAAAATGCAATTTTGTGGTGAAATATAAGTATAAATAATATTTGAGTTAAAAGCACACCTATTTTTAAATTAAAGATTTTTAAAAATCATTTTTAATGTTTAAAAAATGCTGTTAAATATTGACTTCTATAATTCTTCAATACTCACATTGTAAGTAGGATAGTTTCCTGTTTGCTGACTTGGAGGAATGTATAAAAGAGATTCTTCAGGTGGAAGCTGTATTTTAAATAAAATGATAATTTAAGATTAATCCCTTATAAATAATTTTGATTTGCTATTATTAGTACACATTTTAAAATAAAGTTTAAAGATATAAAAGCAGATAAGCAGATAAGTTTTAAAAATAAAATTAATTTCACACTCACAAACATAAACAATATCAGTTTATACTTAATAGCATCAGTATTCTGTGGAACTCTACTGTTTCAAGAAGAAACTACTAAGAGATTCAAAAAAGATTTTTATTGGATTGATCCAAAAATTAATTATTTAATAGCAGTCATTATTCTGAAAAGAAAAAGGCCAAATAGTATTAATTGATGAGAACCTAATAATTTAAATATATAAAATTATAGCAATAAAATGCTAGGGCAAAATACAGTAACAAATTAAAAGAATTTTACTTTCAAATAGAAATTTCTACTCATACTAAAATTCAATGGCTGTTACATTCTAAAATTGACATTTAGGAAAAAATGGAAGTGCATATGAAATGTCTATTAATTGTTGTTTTTGGCACAATAACCTAGTTAGTTAAAGTATTATTTTAAATTCATATTCACAAATATAAAGATCCACATTCGATTCCCCTGCTAGAGCTGCCATTGTTCAGACTAGCAGTATCTAAAGAAGAGAGAATAAAATATAAAATATTGTTTTGTTCACTACCTGTGGATTATTACTACTATTTTAAAAAAAGTTTAAATTATTTTTAATGACATTTAATAATATAAGATGATAAAAGTAGTTCAATATATATTTAATACTAAATACCATCATTACAAACTTTCAGATAAACTCTAAAATTACCAATTTTAATTTTTAACTTGTGATTAAATTGAAACATTAAATTTGCTAAGGAGTGTGTTATTAGATACAAGTAAATTTGTTGTGAGATTCTCTTTGCTTTAATGAATAATAAAATAGCTTCATAATCAATATAAGTATTTAAAAGAAGAAGGCAAATTTAAAATACACTGATAAATTAAAATTGTAACAAAGATATAAATATTTGGTGAACATGTTCAACTTAAATATGTTATAAAGTACTGCAGGTAATATATCTTTCAAAAGGAAATTTTATTCACAAACCATAAGAATCATTTACAAAAGGAAGGACAATTACATATTGATCTCAAAGGAGACCAGTCAACACAATCAGAGGTTACACTTGTATATATATATATATAAACAAAAAAACAATTAATTTCATGTCAATTACATTAAGACTTTATATTCTTTTCATCATCGGTACTATATTTTGTTTTAGATTTATTAGGGCCCAGGTCTGGTTGAATGTCCTATTCTGAGAAAATTTTTGGTCTAATTCTTTAATTTCTTTTAGTAATTGTAAAGACATTTTCATCATGTCATATTCTTTTCCACTCTTGAAGATAGTCTTATTTCTCAAAGACCAAATGGAAAAATTTATGAATGTTGCCAATCTTATGACCCCAAAATGTCCACTCTTGAAGGCCTTAGTCAAATTTACACAAGCTGATTCTTTGTTTTTAATGAAAGATTTAAAAGTGTTTCTTATGCTATTTTAAATTTGGCACTCCAATATATGTGCCATTGTATCATCACTACGCCTATATAGTGCACATATAGGGTCAAGATTATAATTCTTTTTACTATGTAGGAACTCAGCAGTAGGCAAGGCCCCAAGGTTAACCTTGATTAAAAATCAACAAGCCTCAGTTCCAATTTTAGACGTTTGGTCAACCTGGAGAATCTCGATATTCCAATCGAAAGAATATTGTCAATTTTAGTTTCTTCCAGATTCATAAGATCATATGTGTTCCAGTAGTTTAGTTTGTTATTAAACATTGTTCCTGGCTTCTTTTTAGATGGTTAAATACTATAGAGATTTGCTTTTGAATTCAAAGCCTTCCACTTTTGGGAGGTGGCCTATCAGTGAGTTATTTCTTCTGGGAGTATTGGCCCTTCCATATCTGGATTTTTCAAAAATAATCTGGTAAGTACATTATGAAAACACTGTATTAATAAGATTTTGATTGAGTGTAGTCCTATGCCGTTCATCTGTTTAGGTTTCTGTAGGAAGCGCAGGCTGATGACAGGAGCTTCCTCCCCCCAACACAGCTTCCTACATTGGGTTTCAAAATTCCTTATAAAGGCTTTTGTCGGTGAGAAGCCTGCAAGGAAGTATGTAATTTTGGGAAGCATGAGTGCGATTTTCCCGAACAAAGACAAACAAATCTTCTCCAACAATCCAATAAATTTTGTTATCTTAGTCATTAAATCATTTTCAATTTCCTTCCTCATTTTAGATGGAGAGGCCGCTAGCTGAAAACCTAGGAACTTCTGAGGTAGAGCCTTAAATATGCCAGGAATTTGCTTGCCAGTCATAATCGACCAGATTGCCGACTTCTCCTTGTTGACTCTTAGACCAAATTCACATTCGAATTGGTCCAAGAGCTTCTCTAGTCCAGCAAGCACCTCCTGTGAAGCAAGAAAAACCACCACATCATCCATATAGGAGACATGATGGACCCTCTCTCTTAGCAAAGGTATGGATATCCCTTTAAGAGATGTCTTGATGCCTAGCAGTAGGGGATTCACAAAGGCAGTGAAAAGGAGTGCACTCAGAAGAGAGCCCTGAGGAATAGAAACAACAGGCTTAAATCCTGGGGACACCCTCTCATCCAGAAACAAAAACACTTCCCTATTATACAGGAGGTTCTCTATCATCTGGAGGTAGGCACTGGTACTTTGAGTCCCTCCAGAATCTTCATGAGTGCGTCAACTCGAATGCAATCAAAAGCAGCAGCAAAATCAAGCAGAACTGCGATTGACTGCAAGATCTTCTTCATGCGAAGGTGGTCTATCAATAGACAAAATCGGCTCACAGCATCAGCTGTCAAGCTCCCCTTTTTGGCAAACTGGCAATTGGACAGCTGATCAATTATAATATCTTGTATGTCATTTTTGATTAGGGCCTCAACTGTCTTTACCAGTAGAGAGATCATTGATATTGGCCTGAGATTCCCCAGATTCCGAGGTCCTGCTAGTTTCTTAACCAGAGGAACCATGGCAATTGGGTTGATCCCTGGAATGAGAAAGCACTTAAAAGATCTGTCATTTCTTTTAATGATTGGTGGAATGAGAAAGCACTTAAATGAAGCAAGAGAAATTTTGGGATTCCATGCAAGCCAGGATGTGTTTTGTCTGGCATCAGGTAATATATTGAACTAGAAAATGATATAATTCCATTAAATCAATAAATAACATTATTTCATATAATAATATTTAATTACCTTTTAATAAAAATACTATTATTTGGATGTTAGTACTTAATGATATATCCAATTTGTCAATTCATTTAGATTTGAGATATATCTAATTGGGTACCATTTAAACAGTTCTTTGCTATGCTTTGAATATTTTAGCATAATAGAATGTTGGGTTGTTTTCTCATCCTTGGTGTTCGCCTTAAGATGTTGCTACTTCTAGGTAAATTCCTAGAAATATACCGTTTCACCAGCCTTTACCCAACCAAAGAGGAATTTTTCTACGTTATAAATGCAGAAAACTCCTCACGTTATGTTGGACAGAGGAGGCGGCGACAGAAGCCAACACAAAGGACTTCTTTCTATGATAAAACACAGAAAGAGTTCCCAATGGCTGCCGGTTATGGCTTTTTTTTTTCTATGCTAAAAGCAAAGAGAAAGAAATGCCTTGATTGGCTGCCATAGTAGTCGATTTTGTTTATCATTTTCTTGTAATAGTAGAATATCTATTCTCTCTGTAGTTTCGGGTGAGAGTGTGTGTATTTGAAGCAGTCATAGTTTTTTAAAATTTGATAAGATGTCTATTTTTTTTAATGTGTTGTAACTTAGTTTACTGTTGTAAGTTTAGTAATAATGTCCTGAAGATTCCATTACGAAGGGGTAACCCTCAAAAATTGCTTTTAAGGGTGCGAAAGGGAAAAAAATTAAAGGATCACGTGAAAAGTACTGTTTTCATGGGAATTCATTCATGACCAGTTACTTTCGCTATATATATATATATGCACAAACAAAAACAACCAACTGTCTAATTATTAGGAATTACTTGTCCGAAAAATAAAATTAGTCGGGTATTTTTTTTTTTTTGTTTTGTTACATTTATTATTTCAAAATAAGATTAGTTTTTATATCTACACTCTAACAAAAACAACCCAGTTCCTGATTAATTACTGTCTTTAAAAAAAAAGCAAATTCAACGGGGTTTGATTTTTTTCAATGGAGTCTTTGAATTACGGTTTGTTTGTTTTCATATATACACAAGATTTACCAAAAAAAGAAACCCACTTTCTGATTAATTACTGTCAAAAGATACGCAAATTAGTCAGCTATCATTTTTAAATTTAGTATTTCAATAATGGAACCCTTTTTATATAGACAGACTTAACAAAAAACAACCCACTTTCTGATTCATTACTGTCCCCAAAAAAGAAAAAAAGAAAATGGAAATTAGTCGAGTATCATTTTTCAAACGAGTCTTTTAATGATGGTACTTAATAATAGTAGTCGGGTATCAATTCTAAATTGTAGTATATAAATTACGTTACTTTTGATAGATTTAGAATTACATCTTGCTTTTTTAATAAAATGATTGATTTACTCTTGACCAAAAATACCGTAACTTCAAAAAAAAAAGACACACATAAAGTCCAAAAAAAAAAATGAGAAAAAGCCCCATAACTTTAAAGACACACACAAACTCAAAAACAATCTAAGATTAATAAACGTTGACTTATTACATCTTGCTTTTGTATCAAATTATTGATTTACTCTTGCAAAAAAAATACCGTAACTTTAAAAAGACATACCTAAAGTTCAAAAAAAAAAAATTAGAAAAAGCCCCATAACTTTAAAGACACACACACACAAACTCAAAAACAAGATGAGATTAATAAACATTTACTTATTACGTCTTGCTTTTGAATCAAATTATTGATTTACTCTTGCAAAAAAAAAAAAAAAAGACCGTAACTTTAAAGACACACATAAAGTAAAAAAAAAAAAATTAGAAAAACACCATAACTTTAAAGACACACACACACAAAGTCAAAAACAATATAAGATTAATAAACATTTACAAAAATGAAAAAAACTAACATCATATAATAGTATTAGTTAGTAGAATATTTTATTACAAATCTAAGAAATCAGATCTTTTTAGATCAAATCGATCATTTAGGTCTGGCCCGGAATTGTTATACGTATATGTTTTTGATTAGCATCAATGCCATCTTAATGTGAACACCAAGGATGAGAATACAACCGAAAGTTGGATTCAAGAATTATCAGTTTAAAAGTAAAATAAAAAAAGTCTTAATTTGTTCCCATCACTTTGGCATTTGACATGACATAATGTCCAAAACAGTTACCATATAATTTTTACAATATTTTTTTTAAGTAATAAAAATAGAGATATGATGAGATCTCTTCAAAAATTTAGAATATGGTTGTCATATATTTATTTGAACATTATTCATATTTTTTAGAATTATACGGATCTATAAAGATGTGTCATCTGTTCAAAAAATGACCTATTTATAATAGCAAAGGAATAATACTATAGAATTTGTTTCTCTAGCATATGGATTTTTTTTAGATGGCTTACTTATTAACATAATATCCAAACAACACTGATACAAATTCTAACTAGAAAAGAGAATTACTAATGGCTTTATTAATTCTTTCAATGACATTATTTGACAACCACTAATTATTAAGTTCATCATTCATGTTTGATTACATATACATAGGTCAGTGGCTGTTAAATGCCATTTATAAAGCTGAGACTCCCTAAAAAAATCAAGTTCAGTCTGTTTATTATTGGATTTGCAAAAACAAATTAGTTTAGAATTTCACAAAAATACTAAAATTGTTAAAAATAATTCTTTATTTATAGTTTTTTAATTGAATATCCTGAATGGGAATCTTAATTTGAGACAAGTCTTAGTTATGAAACTATATTTCAAGTTATTGGCTAATAATTTTTTACATATTTTTTATGCAGCTACAACTCTTCTGACATCTGGTAGATGAACATGTGAAATAGCAGGACAGCATTGCTAATGAATAAATTTGAATGTATAAGCAATATTTTATGTGTTAATATTTAAGTAAGCATCCAGAAGTTTTTTGTGATCACTTTTTCTGCAAACAGAAACTCAGTATTCACCAGAAAAATATGATAATTCTAAGGACATTATTCATAAAATATTTTGCACCACAACCCCAAATACTGCCAATGAATTTTCTAAAGAAATTATTCCTAGATATTATTTTAATTTAATCTCAGATAAATAAATAAAAATAAGTTAAGCTACAATCAAAATTTATTTTTTAATAATATAAAATAGGACTGTTTTTCAATCTATTATTAAAAATAATTATAATCAGATTTTGGTATGTTTCGTTGTTGTTTAAAAAAAATTGAGCATACAGTTTAGTTGAATTAGGAATAAAATCGAAGTCTAAAAGAAATATAGACTGGAAGGGAAACGATTAAGAAATTTTATGAAACCGAACTCACGTAAAATGAAATAATCAACTTAAAAAAAGAGTTATTAATTTCTAAGTTAAATAACTACTCAGATAAGATGCTAAATATATGTTTCTATAAGAATAAAATATATAATGGAAAAATAAGATATATTACCAGTTTTTGATACGTTAGTGCTACAAGGTTGATATAATTTAAAATAAGTTTGTTAGTGAAAATGAATACAAGTAAAACTAAATTTATCAATGTAGATAAGAAAAATTGAAAATTAAGCATAATGTTTGAATAAAAATCACAAATAAGAATAATATTTGTGATTTAACATGACAACAGAATGATAGATTCAAGACCTAATGATCTCTGGATCAATTTGCTATTGAAGAAAGTTTGTCAATTGAATGAGCTATTACACTCAACTTGCCATTTCCAAGAATCTTGACTTACAATTATTTTGTTTGTAGTATTTTAGAAAACTAATTAATTGATAATAGAGTTTTTAAAAAATCAAATAAAAAATGTAATTAGAAAACAGAAATTTATTAAAGAAACGAGATTGCTTTGTAAGTCTTTGTTCATGACTTTAAAAAGATGCTCATCAAATGTTTTATTCTGAGAGTAAAGTAATGAATAAATTTAGACAAAACGCTTCTAAGATGTATTTGGGAAAAAATGAGAAAGGTAAGTTCAGAAAGTGAGAACTTCTGAAAAAAAGTCAACGATAAAAAATATTTAGTGGGGGGGGGGGGTTGATGGGCTTGTTTTTTAAATGTAGAACAATTTTGAAAAATATAGTGAACAAAACTGTAGATAGTGAAAAAAAAACAACAACTCATAAATGATATAAAAATAATATGATTATGAATATTTAAATAATAGATTAAAAAAATAGAATTTGGCAATAAAGAGTGGAACTGTGTATTATATGATGATCATTTGTTATGGACAAAAAATTAAAAACTTAAGAATGAAATGTTACCTCATAATATTCTGGCTGTACAGTAGACATGGATTGCATTCCTTCATGATAACCTAATGGAGGTGGAGGCATAAAACTTTCTTGACTTGTATGAGATACATTCTGTTCATAAATTTATAATATATATATATATAAATTATTTTTATGAGTAAAGATAAAAATGTTTTTCAAGTTTTTTTTTTAATGTAAGAACAGAAAAAAATCATTCATACAGAGAAATATCAGAAGTACATTATTCCTAGTCATTATTTATATTTAAAATTGTTTGCCAACATTTTAATAAATCATATGTTTTCATCAGAGTAAAATTCTCTTTTAAGATTTAGTAGTACTGCCTGGAAGAAAATAACAGAGATTTAGTAAAACAGTGGCAAAAAAATTAAATACCATTCATATAGCAATAACAATTAGGGACACCAACTTAGATTTTCATCTTCATAAATGATATTTTGCTATCATTATAGTTAAAAAAAAACCATATATATATATATATATATATATAATTTTTATAATAACAAATCACTCATTTTTTTATTTTACATATGTGATAAAACAAGAGCAGGATTGTATTCTTTTACGATCTGCAGTAAGTATGAGTATTAGTTAGTACCGCCACAGTAAATGGAGTTAAAGGTAATTGCTAGATGCATAACTTTCAGCTTTGAATACCAAACCTCATAAATAAAGCATAAGTCAGAAACCAGTTAGGGGATGGGAATATAAATGCATCTGGGAATCATTAATTACTTAAGCTAACTATAGATTGCACAGAGAAGGGTGCTATTTGTGTTTGATCCTATAATGAATTTATCTTTCTTCATAATGATAATCATTTTCATGATATATAATTAATAAAACATTCTCCAGATGATATTATATAACTATATTTATCTAAGATAGTTTTGTTAGTATGTGATAAGATATTAGAATTAACTGAAATGCAAAACCATGCTTTATCCAGGTTTTCATTGATATTCTTACAAAAGTTATCAAATTTTCATTTCTGAAAACAAAAATGGTTTCTATTCTCTTTCTTTTCTTGTCATTTTGATTTGAATTAAAATTAAAATCCTTATAGTAACTGAAGTCAATACTTTTGAAGACTGTTAATACTTTAATTTATTCTTTTGCTTTTATTTTCTTTTTTATACAAAAATCTATGTGTATTAATCCTCTTTTTAAAATTACATCTTCATATCCCAATGTGTGTTTTCTTTGATTGGATCTATTTCAGAGTTAGTTCTATTATTTTTTTTATATTTATTCATTTTGTTATTTTTTTAATCAATAATGTGAAGAAAAAAAAAGGCAGAATAATATATTTTTCAAAAGTCATTAATTTAATTACAAGGCAAAACTTTCTCCATACAGTAATGCCACCCTGTGCTAAACAGAGTAATCAATGGATGCCAGAAGGCTTGTGCATAAAATCCCTATCTAATGCCTACTCATCCAATATATCTGGCATCCATTGATTATTCTGTTTAGCACAGGGTGGCACTACTGTATGGAGAGAGTTTTGCCTTGTTTATAAACAATTATGTGCTAGTATGAGATAGTGATCATGTGATGCTTAGTAATTTAATTACATTAAGAATTTTAATTTTAACAATATAAACATATTTTATGAAGAATAATATATTAATGAATTATGCTAATGTAGAACACATGAAGCATGAGTATTAGATAACCAATAACAAAACTGAAAGTATTAAAGCCATAATAAAAACTAATGTAACTAGTTTTGCTAAAGACACTACATTAAGGTATCAGTTGAAAGCATACTACTATAAAGAATATTATACTATTAAATTATTTATATTTAAAGATATTTATTTACAATTAAGTGTTTTTCTTGACAGTTTTTAAATAATACAACAGCAGAGTAGTTTTCAAAATGATTTTTGTTTATAAATTAATAAAAACATAACTATTTAGAGTTCCGAGTCAATTAACTTAATTTTTTAGTGTGTGGGCATAGGAATTTAACGTAGTAAATTATCATATTTTTACCGCAATCATAAGCTGGGATTTGAATTTGGGCTAAATGACTCTTGGAAATTTTTTTCACATCATAAGCAGGGATCGGGTCCCCCCCCCCCCCAGATGGTAAATCTGCAATCAACTCAGATAGTCTTTTAGTTGTTGGTTAATAAAAGAGTATCTTCCAGCTATTATATAGTGAATAAAAATCACAAGTTAATTTGGATTGGTCAGATGAATATTGAATTATTGATTATAAATACAAAAATTACCATTCTAATATTACGCTACTTAAGTATGAAACCATGCATAACTATAATATATATATATATACACGAAATAAAAAAAAATTAAAATAAAACCTTAAATTGTACTTCATATTGAGATTTTTTGAACAAAATATATTAATTCACTGACTTAAAAAAAAAGTTTTCTATATTCAGAATGAAGGGACTGTAATTCTTCTTTGAGGTCATCAAAAATTGAACAATGCAAATTTCTAATGTCTAGCCCATACATTCTTGACATTGCAGCTGTTATTAGAAAGTTATTATTCTTTTAGTAAGAAAATATGGATAATCTTCTCACTAATATATATCATCCAGTTTAATGAAGTTATGAGTTTTTTACCTTTGAATCTGAGATAAATAAACATCATGTTTTTTCATCTCAGTTGCCTGATAATTTTTAATTAAAATAACAGGCGAATTTTATGAAAGGCAGTAAAAGATAGAAACAATGCAAAAAGTGGGCATGTGCTTTACTGCAAAGACACAAACATTGGAAGAACAAGTAGGTGGAATTCATTATAAATAAAAAGTGGATGATTGATCGTATATCAGATAGAATGGCAATATTAAGTTATTTAACTTAATGGAAAATATCAAATGTAAGAACTGTGTCCTGACAAGTTCTCATTGTGATGAAAAAAGTAGCAAATTTTTAAAAGAATGTAGAAAATCATCATGGGAGATTTTGATCCTAGATTTGGTAAATGATGAAAAGATGAATATAATTTGGTTATGGTGATAGAAATGGAAGAGAACAAATACTTGTGAGTTTAAAGAAAAACAGAGTATTATGAAAACAGTGTATTATGATTTTTTAAAAGAAAAATGTTAAATAAACATGAAAGTATAGCAGAATTATATTATATTTTAACTAAGAGTGTGTATTTCAAAATCGTAATGTTTTTTTATAAATTTGATACAGGAAATAATCATCAACTAGTGAGATGTAAGATACATATTAATGTAAAAGTAAAGAGACAAAACTATTTCAAAAAAAAACAAAAACAGTATTAACATGCCAATAAAAAGCTAGAGAGATGAAAACAAATAAGAAAGACCATTATTAATAGTGAGTATTCCTTATTTACAGAAATATTCTAATGAATTTAAATTAAAACTTGCAAATCTTTTTAAATACTAGCAAAATTTACAAGATTGTTCAGATTTTATGGAAATCAATAAGAAGATAACTGATACACTATTAAAAACTGCAAGAAAGATAACTTTTACAAAAAAGACACAATTTACCATTAAATGTCCAACTAAGACAAGACATTGTATAAAGAAAAGAAATTTTAATGAATTATTTTGAATATCAAGATTTTTATAAAATGCTACAAAAAAGGGTTAATAATGATATAATAAAATATAACTGTAAATTGGCAAAAAAAAAAAAAATAACTATAAAAGAGAATGAAAGTCTCAAAAGTGTAAAACGTGTAGTGGAAAAAGTTATAATAGCAATAAAAAGAAAGAATGGAATTATAACTAAAAAGAGAGATGACTTCATGGAATGTGTAAAGGAATTCAAAAAAGAATTAAAAAGTAATAAAGACAAAAAAGTCTTTCCTACAAAAACTATATCTCATGAATTATCAGATATTTCAAATGAAGATATGAGACATATAAATAAATCTATAAAGAAAGAAAAAGATTCAGGAAATGATAGTATTTTTATTGATATCGTTAAAAAAGCAGTTAAAGGAAGAGATAATTGTTGCAAATCAATATATCAAATGTTTACCATATAATTATGTATAATATGATGAAAGAATTCAGAAGTTAAGAAAGGTAATAAAAGATATTAGAAATGATAGACCTATCAATTCTGTGCAAAATTTTTAGTTAATTATGTTTGAAAGCAAACTTTGGATTCTAACTGACTAAAAACAACTGGAATTAAAAGTAATTTTAATGTAGTTCATACAGCCACATATTGAAAGGTTACAGGAAGAACTAATGAGTACAAGGAGCCATTATGCTTTGGATCGATGGGTTGTGGTTAAAGATTTGGATCATGATTATTGTCACATTCTGAAGAATATTTATCAATATGCTGCAGCAGTGATTAGATTACATGTTGATAGTATAATTAATGTTGAGATGGTGTAGAACAAGATAATTCCATATCTCCAAAACTTTTTCAGTTTTACAACAAGTATTTGGGATTATAATAGGAAGTTAAGGAAATAAAAAGTAAATGACAATTGTTTAAATCATCTAGATGAATGTGATTATTTTGTCAAATACTATTTCAGAACTTCAGGAATTGTTACAAAAGTTATCAGAAAGAAGTAAGAAAACTGAATTAAAGATAAATGCTAAAAAATCTAAAGTAATGTTGAATGGATTTTCTCAAAAGCAGAAATATTGATAATCTTGAATTAGAAATTAATAATACTTTGGTTAGATTATCAATACAAATGAAAACATAATGAATAAAAATAATCATAGAATTAAACTTAAATGATGTAACTTTGATAAAAATAATTTAGTATTAAAAAAAAATTTGCCTACATATTTGAAAAAGATTTTTAATATATGTGTTTGCCATTTTTTATTTGTGGATCTGATACTCACACACTTAACAGAAGAGCAGTACAGAAACTGCAGGTGTTCAATGAACTACGGAAATATGTAAGTTACATAAATGAAATACATGGGTAAGAAATGACATGAAATTAAGAGATTAAAACAAAGTTGGGCAGATATATTTCAAAAAGAGATAATAATTGATGTACAGTTGAAGTTTTAAATTGGATTCCAAGATATTGTTAAAAATATAGAAAAAATATCTCATGTGAGATGTAAAAATAAAGTTTTCTGATGTGATATCAAGAAGGAAAGCTAGGGATCGCAGAAATTAGTTTAAATTTAAAAACATCTTTAATCTGCAATGGATTGACATTGATTAAAAATGATAATTATGATATTGCTTCATTGTTTAACATTCAAATCTGGCTTTTTTTTTTCTTGACATACATGTATATTCAAAGGGTCTAATATTTCTTATACTAAATTATAACTCACAGCTCCTTTTTCATCCTAACCAGCAGTGATTCATAGTCAATAAAAAGAAGCTGTACAAATTCATTTTCTTTATAATATACTTCAGGAGTAGTGAAATTTTGACTTACATAAAAATAATATCTTTCTAACATGAAACTAAGTTTTAGCAGATGGTATAATTATAGCTAATTGGATTAGTTTGTAGATCAAGTCAAATATTGATATATTTTTAACTTGGTGAATTCATATACTTTAAATAAACTACTATTCAATAGGGTGGTTGCAAAGTAGAGTTTTCTATTGACTAAAAGATATTTTTTAAAATTTTAATTTGAGATCTTAAAGATCTGAAGGCAAATTCCAAAAATCCACTCCATAATATATTTGATATTACAGCTGCTAAAACCATAGGATTACTACATAAAAAACAAATGTAGACAGGTTGCTCATTACAACAGTAAATTGGGATTGCTGACACTTTCCTTGAATTTAAACAAAATACAATGATTCTCTTTTTCAAAGAATGATATTTCTTAATTGAGACATGAAATGGTTTTACTTGAAGAAAAAATGAATGTATGTACATGTGTGTAGATGTTGATTTACTTTTATAATTATAATCATGAGATAAAAAATATATACAATGGACTTCATTCTCTAGAAACTATAAAGCTATCAGCTAAGACAGAAACCAGAAATTCAAGTAAAAATCACAGAGAATGTTTTGATTATGGATTTAAGTTGCCATATACTTTTATTTGTAGATCATTTTCAAATGAAAAAAAAATCTATATAAATTAGCCAAAGGAAGTAATATTAAATTAATTATCAAAATTTATGAAGTTAAGAAAAGACAATTGATTTGAAAAGTTGACATATATACAAGACACAAACATTAGAAATACAGATGGGGTGGTATTCATTATAAATAAAAGATAGAAAGTCAATATTGTGAAGATTGATGATTATTCTAACAGAAGGGAAAGATTAGTCCAATTCTACAGATATGCGCATAATTCAGGTTTATGTGGAACAAATTTTCATTGTAATAAAAAAAATGGATTCTTATATAGAGTCTCAGAATGCTTTAGATTAGACCAAATGGCATTTTAAAATTCTCATAGAAGATTTTAATGCCAGAAATGAAAAACAACTAAAAGATGAAAATACTATGAATAAATTTAATTATGAAGATAAAAATGAGAGAAATACAGAATTGTGGAATTTTCAGAAAAATTGAATACTGTGAATTCTTTCTTTGAGAAAAATATTGATATAGACATTGAAGCAACTAAATGAAGGTACAACAAAATTGGATTATATTTTTATTAACAGAAAATATATAGATAAATATTATAGTGTGCTTAGTATATTTAACACAGAAAATGATTAATGATTATTGTGATGTAAGATATGTGTTAATGCAAAGCTAAAAGAAACAAAAATTATTAGGAAAATCTGTATTAACATCTGTTATTTCAAACTTTCAGAATCATTCTGATAAATGTAAACTAGAACTTGCAAATTATTTTAAACTATTAGTACATTGTGAAGATGTCTCATACTTGAATGTGATTATTAAGATAATTGATTCTTAATTAAAACTGCAACCAAGTTAACTACAACAAAAAAAAACTTGCCAATTTACAAAGAAATTTTCAAGAGAAACAAAACAATGGCTTTTTTTTTATTTATAAAAAACAAAATAAAATATTTTAAAATGTCGGATTTAAAAAAGATTAGATACCTATTAAATTACAATAAATAGTTTGTTTCATATGTTTTTAGATGTGAACATTACTGACAAAGTAAATTTTGGCAATCATGTTATGAATATGAAATACTAAATTTTATTTATCTTGATACATGACTAAATTAATTTTAAAAATTAAACTTCTCACTCTTTAACATTATAGTGATAAGAAAAATTAAAGAAATAGAATACTGCCTATATTTATAACAGTTTCCAAATTGCCAAATATGTTAAATGAAGAAAAAAGAGATTCAAATCTATAAAGAATGAAAAACTCAAGAAAGCATTGACTTCCTATAGATATTTTAAAATCAATAAATGAAGGAATAAGGAAAATACATTTCAAATATTTAGATAATAAAGATATCTCAGATGATTAGAAATATATAGTAGTGATAATATTTTAAAAATGCAAAAAGGAAATGTTTAGAAATTACAAGTCTATCAGTCTTTGGTTAGATTAACACAAAATCTTTATTGAACATCATTACAACTATATCTATAGGTAACTTAGGACTCAAATCATCAAATAAATAAAAAAACCAAGAAAAAAACTAGTCATAAAAGTTGTTATAGAACAATAGATCACCTCAAGTAAGTATTAAGAGAAGTTACACAAAGTAACAATGAATATGAGTTGCCATTTTACTATGAATTTGTTAAAAATCAAATGATATATAGTTGTATAAGTATTTCCACTAAGGTTAAAACTTAGAAATATTAAGTTAAAGATATAGAATATTGTGAAATTTTGCAAATCATTTTTTAAAATGCAAGCATAATGGCGGGGATGCTAAGAAATTTTAAATTGAAAAAAATATATAGTGAAGTGATTTCATATCTCGAAAACTTTTATAGTAGTTTTATGGAAAGTATTTTATGACTAAAACAGAAATATAAATAAATTAAAATAAGTGAAATTTATTTAAGTCATCTACATATTGCAGATAATATGGTTACTCTTACACATAATTATTCTGAGCATTAAGAAATATTACAGAAACTGTCAGATGAAAATAAGAAAGTAGGACTAAAGAAAACTGCTAAAACGACTAAAATTCCATTCACAGTTTTTCAAAAGGAAAAAAAATTGATAGCCATAAATTAGAAAAAGTTAACAACTACAAATACTTTGATATGATTATTAAATAGATTTAAATATTAAAAGGAGAAGTATGCCTGTTTGCTTGAAGAAGGCTTTTAATAAATGTTTTCTTACTGTATTTATAGATCTGATGGATAATAGAAGTGATTAAAAAAATTCAGATTACATATATTCAAAGTTCAATGTAAGTTGGGAATAACAAGAAGAAATAAAAGTAAAATATTTAGATGGGAAGTCAAACAGAAATAACTGCCATTACTAAAAGAATTATGAGAGAATGAAGAATGATCTGGACATGCTGATGAAAGAGATTGCAATAAATTGACAAGTGGAGTCCTAAATTGGATTCCTAAGAGATTACATACCTAAAAAAGATCGTGTGTAAGATATATAGAAGTAAATAAAAAGACTGCTGAAGTGATGACAAAAAAATATGGATTAAACTTATAAAGGCCTCAAAATGATGATAACAACAGAGTCTCTCCAGACATATACCACAAATAATGATAAATTTTATGAATATAAAATAATCTATCATAATTTATTATTCCTTAATAATATTATCAAAGCAATTAATCAAATAAATAAACATACGCACACAGACACACACACACACATATATATATATCAAAAGTGTATAACAATGTATTGATATTATAAGAAACATTGTTTCAGTAATGACAAAATAAGGCACATTATAATTTATAAAGCTTCTACATTGAACTTTTTTACAAAATAAATCAAATCAGATGTCACATAACCTAATTTTAAAAATAGTACTTAATTACAAATAAAAAATAGAGTACTGTCTATATTTATAACAGCTTCTGAATTTCCAAGTATTTTAAATGAAGAAAAGAGATCCAAACCTATAAAAAATATAAATCAGATTAAACAATCATTATAGATTAATTATTGTAGTATTAATTAAACAATAAAATATTAACAGTGGTAATAAATTTTACATATAATTATTACAAAATGCAGAAATGCTTTCAGTTATTTTCATAATTTTTTTTTTCCAATTGGAAATCTTTTAACTTTAAATTTAGAGAAATTGAACTTCATATTATATTCCAAGATTCATGAATTTTAATGTTCATATTTTATCTATTAATTAAAGAGTTCCTTCTTAATTTTGTTTTTATTAGTTTCTTTCCTCATGAAAAATTCTAGTAAAGTCCTGGTCAAAATTGAAAGTAAATTCAAGTTTTTTTATGATCAAAGAAAGTAGATACTGTTATTAAGTCATTATTATTTTTCATACATTTATATATCAGTTGATGCTCCATTTACCTATGTATGAAACTTTGCACTTACATGAAATGTGATATACTGTATTACTTTTTTGGTTCAAAATTATAATATTTTTTGAATTATTCACCAATTTATTACCATTATGGAAAACATAAAATGAAATATTATATAAGTCTATTATATTTTTAATAAATTTTGCTTCAGCATATAAAACATAAAATAGATATCCATTTTTAATCATTAATTTCCTGCTCTTTTAAATTGTTTTTTTTTTTAAAAAAAAAAAAGGCTTACAGTTTAGTGAATTTGTTTATTACACCCCATTTCAATCAGCATTTTTGTAAATTTTTCAATATTTTGTGATTTACATTTAGTTCAAACTCAACATGGTTTGCACTATAAATTGTTTTAAAGTTAACTCTATAATCTTATTTCACTTTTAATTAATTGATCTATTATAGGCCTCACATATGGTATGCACAAATGAAGTTAATGACATGTATGTTATCCATGTATGGTATTATTTAAAGATATATATATATATTGTAATGATATATAAATATGTCGTTACATTAATTTAAAATAAAAACAAAAGTTCGCAAATAAAAGTAAAAAACTAAACGCTAAAATTAAAATGTTTGTTAAACGTATATACATTCACACAGATGCCAAACTTTAAAAATATTTTTTTTTTAAAAAACAAATAAATAAGTATTTGAACGTACTTTTTTATATAAAAAAAAAAGTATAAGATTTAAAAATAAAAACAGGTATTAATTAATTCTTGTAATCTGTAAATGGAAATGATTGTTTATAAATTGTTTGAAAAGCAAGCTAGCTTTGGGCTCTTGTATAATTAAAATGATCTGATGAAAGATAGATAAGAAAATAAAAAGAAATTAGCTTGACCAATGGAAGCACCAAGCCTCAGCCCGGACCCGAACGAAAATTTGGATTAGTGACGTCTTTGTTCATTCAATCTGGAGATTTACTATAAAAAGAGAAATATTGAGTTCCAGATAGTTTTTTTTTGGACTTGATTTGATGAGAACGGTAAGACGCACTTGCCGTTCTCTCTCATTTTTTTTTGTTTTAAAAAAAATATAAAATGAAAAGACTGTGATACAAGAATGGAACCAGCTAATGCTACCTCCAGAACATTATCTTCCAATGGAGACATCGCGGGAATTAAAAACAGGAACCTGGACTCTTCTACTGTAAGCTATATTGACATGAACTCTAAATTTAAAAATAACTAAGAACTTTCGTTCAAGCTTATGAACTTCTATCTGACTTTTAAGTTTAAAATCAATTAATAATGTTGAATTCTATATGTTTTCCGATTGATAAAAATCATTTCCATTTTTTTTTCTTTCTTATTGTATAAATTGTTTATTGTTTAAATTTTAAATGATGAAATTTAGGTTGGGTATAGACGTTGCATAGATTCGTTAGCGGTTGATAATGTTGTGGTTTTCACATTCGATTAGAATATATGTCAACGATATCACTGCAAGCATCTTACGATGAATGCTAATGGGATTTGTATATTCCCTATGCAAGTGACGTTTATCGATGACTTTGTATTTTGATCGGTTGTATTTAATTTGGAATGTTTTTGACCGTGGAATCTGTGCAGCTGATCTGTACTCAACATTTTAAAACAAATTTTATAAAATGCATTTGTGCGAACGTATTTAAATGTTAAATTTAAGTCGGGCGTGAATGGCTATATAGTTTTGTAAAGTTATATTAAGGGAGGGTAATCTTAGGTTATTCATTTCGTAGTTGAATTGGTTCAATGGATTGGATATATTTGTGTAATTAGTAGATGTAGTATGAGGTCTGCTATGGGCAGGATTATAGATATACGCCACACACCCTCTGTTTGCCTATGGATGGGTTTGTAAGTTGGCAGAAGACCGCAGTCCATTCCTATGGAGTTTTTTGTTTATTGTTCTACTTGCCAACAGATGTCACATTCCTGTTGGTGGAGAGTCAATGTCTTCTCTATTTCTACTTATTGTTCAGATGTACGTTTCCTGACAGTATAGTATTTTGTGTTGTCGTATCATGCTACATTGAATACATGAATGTATCAGATGGATTGGCGCCAGTTTGGTTGCGAAATTTGTTGCCTAAGGTTAAATCAGGGAAGAATATTTTCTTTTCAAATGCAGATCTATGTAGTCTATTCATACTTGACTATCTAAATAAAATATTAAACTCATTGAAACTTAGTTAAATGTAAAATTAAAAGTTAATATAAAAATCTAAAATGTTAAACTTATTCCTCAAAATTTAAATGTTATTTTATATGTGCGTAAATAAATATTTTTATGTGTTAATTTCTGGCAGTGGCTTTTATTTATTGATATTTAAGATATAAATTAAGATATAGATTTTTATCTCTGCGTCTCCACTGAGCTAGTGACTTGGGCTAACGATCGGAATATTTAAATAAAGTGGAATCTTAACAGCGCGTATCTGCCTACTCTATAAATTTTTCTAGGCTCAAATGCCTAGATGGCGCCCTGGTAGTTGCAGATATTGTTTTTGCGGTTAGATTCGATCTTCACTTTCATTTCAATCGTTATAATTGGCGTCCCAAGTGTGGCCTTACCTCAGAGATTGACCCTGAGAAGGGGAATTGGTGATGATGAAATTTTCTATCTTTAATAAATCACGAATGCCCTGAGAATTTTAAAAGTGAATCATGCCCGTAAATTTTTTCTGAAATTGTATAAATATATTTGTTGTATTGACGTGGAGTTGCAGTTTGAAGTTTTGTTTAAAAAGTACTGCCAGTAAGAAAAATTGCGCATATGTAGAGATAAATTCGAGGAATAAAAACTAATAAATAAAACGTAATAATAAATCTAAATCATATTTAAAAAAAAAAAAAGTCTTGTTAAAATCTAATCCTTCACCTTGCCTAAGTAATAGTTAAAGGTAGGAGAAATGAAACTTGGAAGGGAGGGGGCAGAAATTTAGCTGGTAATAAGGAATCAACAGTCAACATTTTTTTTTTAATCATTATATTTGTGTGTAATTACTGTTTTGTCTTGTAAAAAAAAAGTTTTGTCCTTTTGAAATTTTCATATATAATCAATTTGTGTAACGTAATTACTAACACTAAGTAAAGTCTTTTTTTTTTTTTAATGTTTTTGTTTTTTGAGGAAGTTTACTGATATGTAACGATATATAAATATGTCGTTACATTAATTTAAAATAAAAACTTAAAAGTTCGCAAATAAAAGTAAAAAACTAAACGCTAAAATTAAAATGTTTGTTAAACGTATATACATTCGCACAGATGCCAAACTTTAAAAATATTTTTTTTAAAAAAACAAATAAATAAGTATTTGAACGTACTTTTTTATAAAAAAAAAGTATAAGATTTAAAAATAAAAACAGGTATTAATTAATTCTTGTAATCTGTAAATGGAAATGATTGTTTATAAATTGTTTGAAAAGCAAGCTAGCTTTGGGCTCTTGTATAATTAAAATGATCTGATGAAAGATAGATAAGAAAATAAAAAGAAATTAGCTTGACCAATGGAAGCACCAAGCCTCAGCCCGGACCCGAACGAAAATTTGGATTAGTGACGTCTTTGTTCATTCAATCTGGAGATAGACTATAAAAAGAGAAATATTGAGTTCCAGATAGTTTTTTTTGGACTTGATTTGATGAGAACGGTAAGACGCACTTGCCGTTATCTCTCTTTTTTTTTTGTTTTAAAAAAAATATAAAATGAAAAGACTGTGATACAAGAATGGAACCAGCTAATGCTACCTCCAGAACATTATCTTCCAATGGAGACGTCACGGGAATTAAAAACAGGAACCTGGACTCTTCTACTGTAAGCGATATTGACATGAACTCTAAATTTAAAAATAACTAAGAACTTTCGTTCAAGCTTATGAACTTCTATCTGACTTTTAAGTTTAAAATCAATTAATAATGTTTAATTCTATATGTTTTCCGATTGATAAAAATCATTTCCATTTTTTTTTCTTTCTTATTGTATAAATTGTTTATTGTTTAAATTTTAAATGATGAAATTTAGGTTGGGTATAGACGTTGCATAGATTCGTTAGCGGTTGATAATGTTATGGTTTTCACATTCGATTAGAATATATGTCAACGATATCACTGCAAGCATCTTACGATGAATGCTAATGGGATTTGTATATTCCCTATGCAAGTGACGTTTATCGATGACTTTGTATTTTGATCGGTTGTGTTTAATTTGGAATGTTTTTGACCGTGGAATCTGTGCAGCTGATCTGTACTCAACATTTTAAAACAAATTTTATAAAATGCATCTGTGCGAACGTATTTAAATGTTAAATTTAAGTCGGGCGTGAATGGCTATATAGTTTTGTAAAGTTATATTAAGGGAGGGTAATCTTAGGTTATTCATTTCGTAGTTGAATTGGTTCAATGGATTGGATATATTTGTGTAATTAGTAGATGTAGTATGAGGTCCGCTACGGGCAGGATTATAGATATACGCCACACACCCTCTGTTTGCCTATGGATGGGTTTGTAAGTCGGCAGAAGACCGCAGTCCATTCCTATGGAGTTTTTTGTTTATTGTTCTACTTGCCAACAGATGTCACATTCCTGTTGGTGGAGAGTCAATGTCTTCTCTATTTCTACTTATTGTTCAGATGTACATTTCCTGACAGTATAGTATTTTGTGTTGTCGTATCATGCTACATTGAATACATGAATGTATCAGATGGATTGGTGCCAGTTTGGTTGCGAAATTTGTTGCCTAAGGTTAAATCAGGGAAGAATATTTTCTTTTCAAATGCAGATCTATGTAGTCTATTCATACTTGACTATCTAAATAAAATATTAAACTCATTGAAACTTAGTTAAATGTAAAATTAAAAGTTAATATAAAAATCTAAAATGTTAAACTTATTCCTCAAAATTTAAATGTTATTTTATATGTGCGTAAATAAATATTTTTATGTGTTAATTTCTGGCAGTGGCTTTTATTTATTGATATTTAAGATATAAATTAAGATATAGATTTTTATCTCTGCGTCTCCGCTGAGCTAGTGACTTGGGCTAACGATCGGAATATTTAAATAAAGTGGAATCTTAACAGCGCGTATCTGCCTACTCTATAAATTTTTCTAGGCTCAAATGCCTAGATGGCGCCCTGGTAGTTGCAGATATTGTTTTTGCGGTTAGATTCGATCTTCACTTTCATTTCGATCGTTATAATATATATATATATTTAGCTGTGCTTCCCTTTTTTAAAATTTGTTTTGTTTAGGAAAAAATCTCTGTATTTATATATAACCAATGTATCTATGATTACAGGGTTAGCTAATATTAACTTGTGATAGGTTTCAATCATCATCATCCCCCATCACAATATATAACATCTTTTTTAAAATAATTTGCTTTCCAAATTATAGATTAATAAATCAACATATTTTGTCACATACAAATCAAGATATTTAATACCTTTATCTTGCTCCTTCTTAACTGACCATTTAATTTATTTACCTCAATCACTTAGTAATTTATACTATCTTCATGTCCACAAAAGAAAAGACATCATCAACATTTGTATTTTTTCAATATACTGATGGCATTCAACACATTCTCAACCCTGCATTTTCTTTCAAACATATATTATTAATTTTAAGTTTCCATTTATATTCTGAAATAGCCAAGTTACACAAACATTTATTTATATTAACTTTGAATTTGTTCCTAGCAATTTCATCAGCAATCATGTTACCACTACTGTATATTTCAAACAAATTTTGAACTCTAGCAATTAGTTCAAGTTATAGACCCTCTACATATAACCTACATATTTAGTTCCATAATTCAAAACATGTTTTTGAACAATTGTATCCAAGTATCAGATAAATTAATTAAAATTCATATTATTACAGCTTGTTTGTCAAACAAAAAATAACTTTTTTTCAAATTTCTTAAGTAAATTGAATTCAAGTAATTAAAAATCATTTTCATAAAATAATTCAAATTCATGCCAAATAATACCATTCATTTAAATATATTAATCACTGTCAAATATTTATGAATATCAAAGAGAAGAGTTCTTTTTTACATCTTCTTGTTAAATCATTTAAAATTAAACTTTTTGCATTAAAAATCTTTTTAAGCATTAAATTTAACACATTCAATTTAACATTGCAATAATTGGAAAACACGTGAAAAATTTTTAAACTTTAAAAAAAATAAAGTATATATTTAATCTGCACAATTACATTGCTTCTGTCTTTCCTTAACTAACAAATGCTTCTTAATGTCACTGAAGTCCATTTAATCACAATATAAAATGTAAAAATAAACAATAATGTATACTATAGTATATATTCTTCAAGTTCCATATGTACTTATACTTTTGCAAATGTAAAATTACGCAAAAATGAAAATCCATCAATAGTTGTGATGGATTTTAATGGATCATTTTTGTATCCTAAATCTAAATACATTGATAAGCCACCACAAGATATTTTAGGATATGGTAAAAACAATATTGCTTCATCTTTTTGAATTGGTAGACAAAATTAAGAATATTGTAGTGGATGAAAATATTTTTGCTTCATTGGATATGACAAAAATGTGTAGATCTACTAATGTTAGATTCCATAAAGATTATTAAAAAAACCTTAATAATTAAATGTATTTTCAAATAATGACTATTTAAGCTTTATTGGAAATTAAATTGTTACTTCTTTTGAAGTATTACAAAGTGTTCTAATTTTACTTTGTCTACATATGAAAAAAAAAAGTTCTATAGTTGTAATTTTACAGATATTTAGATTAACAAAAGATATGCTGATATTTTTATTTATGGATATGAAGGTAATGTAAATTATCTTGTGATTAAGTAAAGACATGACATAAAGGTATTAAATATTTTGATTTGCATGTGACAAGATATGCTGGTTTTGTAAGTTTAAAATTGTTAATCAAATTATTACAAGAAAAAAATTAAACACATTATAAATCAAAAGTTACCAGTTATATACAAGATGGCAAATCTTAGATCATTTTTATTTCATGAGAAATTGCCATTATGAAAGTGATAAATCACAAAACATTGAAAAATTGGCAAAAGAGCTGATTGAAGTAGAATATAATAATGAACAAATATGCTATATTTTATATTACTTTAAAAAAGATATACCAATTTATAGGAGCAGAAAGTTAATGAAAAAAATAGATATCTATTCCATATGTTTCAAATGCTCAAGTTAAATCTATTAAAAAAAATATATAGAAAGAATTATACTTTTGAAACAAAAAAAGTAATATTATACTGTATATCAAATTTTATGTAAGTGCAAGGCATTATAAATTGAGGTGCAGTATTGACAATTAGTTAAAATAACGTCAACTATTTTATAAATATAAAAAAAGTAATAATGATGATCATTTAATATCAGAATCTGTTTTTTTGTGTAAATACTCTTAATACATAAACAAACTAATATTTCTTATTGCATTGCCAAATGTATATAATATAATATTAAATAATTTATGCACTTTATCACTGTTTGACAATGCTTTAATTACCACCTGCTTTGACAGTTTTGATTGCCCCAGCATTTTCTTCAGAACTTCCATTTATATAAATGAAAGTTCTGAAGAAGATTGCTATATAAATGGAAGTTCAAAAGAAGATTGCTGGGGCAATCGAAACTATCAAAGAGGATGGTAATTGAAGCATTGTGAAAGAATGATAAAGTGCATAAATGATTTAATATTATATTATAATATATAAACAAATTATTTTAAATTCAGCTTTGTTATAATATTTATAATTAATAAGAGTTGTTCTAAATTTATACAGTCTTGTAAAAGTTTCAATTAGTTTTTACTTCAAATATTGCTTCAGAAATTTGATATCCACAGTAATCTTGATAAAACCATTCTTGAAACTGTTTTGTATTTTATGTCCAATCAAACTCTTCCTAATTGCTCTAAATTAACCTGCAATAATATTCTTAATATCTAATGTTTTAATTGTTAAAATTTTTAAATTGTAAGTTCATTAAGAAGTACATTTAAAAAGACAAATGGGATTTGTTCAAATAAAGTTTAAAGCATAAAATAAATAAAGTCAAACACAGTTAATTTAAATAGTGTTTCTTATTAACTAATTAATACATTCATTGCAGCATTAATAATAACAAAAGATACTTATAAAATATAAAACCAAAAATAATAGCTGGTGGTTTATATAAGAACAAGCTCTAAGCATAAGTGATTCACTTAAGTTTTTAAAACATTTAGTATAGGTGAGTGCATGTAAATTTAATACATCAATCCAATAGCACATGTTTGAAGATTCATGTCCTTCCACAATATATATATATATGTTATAACAGTCAGGGTGTAACAGATAGTTGGAGTGTCATCGTAACTGCCATACAAGGGCACCACCAGGATATTTGAACCTGGAAAATTTATATAGTAGGCAGATACGCACTGTTAAGATCTAATTTTTACATATATATATATTTTATTCTGATCATCAGCCCATGCCACTAGCTCGCGGAACAGCAAAGATATATAAAATATAAATTCTTAAAAATATTTTCAATATTAAAAAAATAAAAGAAGCCACTGCCAGTAATAACACACACAAACATTTATTAAACATATATGTAATTTAGAATTATTATTTTAGTCTAACTTTTACTTTAGCATTTAATTTACATATTTAACTTTTTATTTTTGAAGTTCGCACAGATGAATTTAATATTTTATTAGTGACAAGTATGGATAGACTACATAGATTGTATTTGAAAAGAAAATATTCTATCCCTTATTTAACCTTAGGCCAAAAGTTCACAGTCAAACTAATGTCAATCTATCTGATATATCGATGTATTCAATGCAGCATGAATATGACAGCACAATACCTTACTGTCAGGAATGCACATCTGAACAGCACGGTCATAGAGAAGAAATTGTCTCTCATCCAGTACAGGAATGTTACATGTCTGGTGAGAAGAACAATTAAAAAAAATTCCATAGAAAGGGAATGCGGTCCTTTTTGCTGACTTACAATCCCATTCCATAGGCAAAGGGGGTGATCCATGGAGCAGGGAATATGGTCAATAAGAAATAGGCTTATTTTGTCAAGTGTGGCGTATAATGTGATCCTGCATGTAGCCATTCTTATACTACATTTACTAATTACACCAATATATCCAATCGATTAACCCAATTTAACTACAAAACAAATAACCTAAGAGTTACCCTAACTTAATTAAACTAATATAACTTTACAAATCTATGCAACCATTCATGCCTGACTTAAATTTAACATTTATTAAGTTTATTTAACAACAAAAAATCACAATAAAAACTTAAAAGAACAAAAAAAAATAACTTAATGGAAATGATTTAAAAAAATAATCAAATAAAATTAATTATTAATAATAATTTATGTTGGTCAGATAGGATTCTATTTCTATTAAATACTGAAAAGCTTTTGAAATTAAAGTTCTTACTGTTTTGAAAATGTTCATTAGTTATATAGTTCTTACTGTTTTAAAAAGTTCATCCTTAACAGTTGCTTGCAGTTTGGGATCCAGCGTTAATTCCCCGATGTCTTGTGGTCCACAATGTAGGAAAATGATATCATTTCCTTTTTTTATATATAGAAAAACTGAAGGAACTGAAAGTGCATCTTTCTCTTCTCCTTCAACTCTCTCCAACTTAACACATATCACACCTCTATCACATCTTTCTCTAATTATTTATTTCCAACTTTTTTCCTTTTATATTAGACTTTTGGATTGAGTGGTTATTACATCATGATGATGATGGTCTTTGTGTTGCGGTCCATTTCCCAAGGGATTTCTTTTATTGACCATTCTGTTCCCATTGTTTTTACTCTCCTATCTGACCTTTAATTATACATTTTGAAATGCCCAAAGGCTAGATCATTTGGACTAATTAAAATAATCATTTCCATTTTATACAATAAAATTAATTAAATTTGTATGTTCTTAAAGATATATTTTTATCCTTAAATCTTTAAGTTTTTGTTGAAAATTTAGTCTTAAAACTTTTTCCTTTTTTTTTTTTATAAAGTTTTCTTTTAATAATTTTTCTCTGTGTGATTTTATATATATATGAGTTTAAGATGAATTAATTTTCAATTTTTAAAACTTAAAAAAAAAGAAGTTTTTATTTGTGAACTTTTATTTTTAATGTCTAATTTTTTTAAAAAAATAATGTAACAGCATGTGTGCCCATTACATATCAGTAAACTTGCTTAAAAAAAATAAACAAAAAAAAATATTTTACTTAGGGTTAGTAATTACAGTACACAACTAATTAAAATTTACAAAGACATTCGGTTAGTAATTTTACAAAGACTATATACAAAAAAAATGTTGACCATCGTTTTCCTATGAACCATCTACGTTTACACCTCCTCCCCCCTCCCCAAGAGTTCCTTTTTCTCTACATCTCATTTTTAAGCACATGGCATGACAAGCAAATTATTTATTTTGGAAGGTTGCATTGAAATAAATATGTTTTAAGAGATAATGGGTTTATACATGTATATTTGCAGCACAATTATATATACACTAACTTATTTATGATTGATTGAAATGCTTAAATAGGGTTATATTAAAGTAAATTTCCAAAGAGCACTCATCGTAAGGTACTACATTTACAATCATAAACTTACATGGCTGTGCGCTCCTATACACATTAACGCATAATATATATATATATATCTTTTAAAAAAACTTATACTAATTGCAATCTTTTTGACTTTTTAAAAAAAATTACCAAATTACAATTTAAAATTATTAATACTTTCTCGTGTTTAATATATGTGCTATTTCTTTCTGGCAGTGCTTTTATAAGATTGAAAGTATACGGTTTTATATAATTAGACAAAAAATATTTCATTGAAAAAAAAATTTTTACTTGGGCTATTCGAGGTTTATTATAACATCAACCCCATGTAGGGGGCCAATTATAATGGTCAGGGTGTAACAGATAGTTGGAGTGTCATCGTATCTGCCGTACAAGGTCCCACCAGGCTATTTGAACCTGGGAAATTTATATAGTAGGCAGATACACGCTGTTAAAATCTAATTTTTACATATATATTTTATTCTGGCCATCAGCCCATGCAACTAGCTCACAGAGCAGCAGAGATATATAAAATATAAATTCTTAAAAATATTTTCAATATTAAAAAAATAAAAAACGCAACTGCCAGTAATAACACACACAAACATTTATTAAACATATATGTAATTTAGAATTATTATTTTAGTCTAACTTTTACTTTAGTATTTAATTTACATTTTTAACTTTTTATTTTTGAAGTTCACACAGATGAATTTAATATTTTATTAGTGCTGAGTATGGCTAGACTACATAGATTGCATTTGAAAAGAAAATATTCTGTCCCTTATTTAATCTTAAGCCAAAAGTTCGCAGTCAAACTAATGTCAATCTATCTGATATATCAATGTATTTAATGCAACATGAATACAACAGCACAATACCATACTGTCAGGAATACATCTGAACAGCATGGTTATAGAGAAGAAATGGTCTCTCGTCCAGTACAAGAATGTTACAATATATATATATATATTACTATCAATAAAATTTTAGAAAAATTAAATAGAAAACAAAACAATCTTTTTAAACTATCAATTTATTTATTATATAAAGTTACATAATAAATTTAATTAACATAAAAGTAATAATAACATTAATAACACTTCTAATAAATGTGAAACCAATAATAATATTGATAATAATAATAGTTGCTTAAGTAAAATAGGAAAAAAATATGTGAATAGATGCAAGAATATAGAAACAGAACAGCATGCAAATTATGTGAGAGAAATTAAGAATAAAGTAAATAATATATATACCAAATATTCTATAATAAATGTTTTTAATTAGTTGCCAAAAACAGTTCTATCATTGGCTAAGGAAAAGGTTTATTCCACATATTTATTTATTAACAGTAGCTGAGCACACATATGGCCAGAAGCCAGATTCATAGTACTATGATTCTTGTTTTTCTAACTGAAAGTACATTCATCTACTGTTAATAAATAAATAAATGGAATAAACCTTTTCCTTAGCCAATAATAGAAATGTTTTCAGCAACTAATTACATTCAAGATAAGAAAAAGGATAACAACTTGTATATTGTAAGGGGGGGGGGGGTCATTCCACTCCAACTTTACCTCATTACATAAATTGTCACTTCAAAATTAAGACTCAAAACCCAATAAAAATATTCAATTGCCTTTTTTTTGTACTCTTTTGATAGCCAGACATGACTACTTGATGGTGTTATGTGTAAAAACACATAAAAATGCTGTTTACACAGCCGTACTTATGGCTAATACAACACGTTTGTTGTATTGGCCATTTTAGGCTGCCTGATGGCATTGCACAGTAATATTATGGCCTGTTTTGTGCTTCACAATTCATTATGCGAATTCGCATAATTCACAGTTGGCTACCATATCATGTTATGATATTTGTATTTCAAATGGGCATAATTTTTTAAATCTCCTATAAGACATAGTATTTTAATTTCTGATTAAATCCTGTAGTCTGAATTACTAAGGATTGTCACACCATCACTACTCTTCCCTAAACAACTTGAAATGTGAAAAACATCAGCTAAGGGTAGGGCCAAACATGATTTCCCAGATATAACACGGAAAGTCATATTTTTGTAAGTAAATGTACAAGAGAAATAGCAGTTTGTTTGTTATAATGCTAAAAAAAATAATTTGTTTTCCAGAAATTAATACATAAAAAGACAACAAAAGTTATTTTTCGTTTAGAAGAAGAATAAACAAAAAAAGAGAGAGAGAGAGAGAACAAGATTTCATTAAAAAAAAACTCTTGAAAAAAAAAAGGTGTGATTATTTTTAAAGTTTGTTTTGAAAAACTAAAAAAAAAAAGACCAACAACATTTTATTAAAAAAAAAAAGGTAATACAAATAATCAAAATGAAAAGGTTTTTTTAAAAAATAACATAAAAAATTTAAAGTTGTAGTAGAAAAATAAAAGTCTTGGAAATAAAAAAAGTGTGATTGTTTTTATTTTGAAAACCCCCAAAAAAGTAGAACAAGATTTTTTTTTTCATATGTCAAATGCATTGGCTGGGAAGCGAACCCGGGCCAGCTGTTTGGAAGGCAGCTATGCTAACTGCTGGGCTACCAAACACTTGACTAAACAAGATTTTATTTTTAAAAAAATTGAAAAATAACAAAAAAATGATTTTTTTGTTTGTTTGGTTTTATTAATAAAATAAAAGTCTTGGTCCAGTAGCGTTACATTTGATTCTTTTTTCGCAAAAACAATGCTATCAAGTGCCATGTCTGGTTATCAAAAGAGTACTCTTTTTTATACTAGCACATAATTCACATCGAAAATAAAATGGCCAAATATATAATTATATTCTCCTAAAAATAATCTCATAAATTGCTTTTAATAAATGTATTTAGTTACTTTATTTTGTCAGGTAGATAAAATGGCTATATCAATTTTGGAGCAAGATTAAAATCATATGTGAAGAAAACTAGTAAAGATTATGATGTAAAAGTAATTAATGAAAATAAATAATAACATAAGTATGTGAAATGACAGAATAAAAGCATGGGTAATAATTAAAAAATTGTGGGTTTAATTAAATTTAAAATGATAGATTCAAATTAGGTAAGTTAAAAGGGCAAGCTGGAAAACCAAAAAGATCCTAGATATCTAGAGGAGAAAAGATGATTCATGGTAGAGAGGATAATTCAAATTGTAAAAAAAAAAAAAAAGGAATCTTATATGAAAATAAAGTGATAACAAAGAAAATAAATAATATCAGTAACAAAGATGTTATCACTAATTAAAAGAACAAATCATGGAAGAGTTAAAATTCGGGAAAGATAAGACACCACGATGGAAAAATAAAAAACAACAACAACTTTTAGAAATAGAAAAAAAGCTAAAAATTAAAATCTCAAATTCAGGTACCATTTAAAAAAATGAATAATAATGAAATCATAAAAAAAAAAACTGATGAAAAAAGATAAACAAAATTTCACAAAGTACGTAGATTAAATGTTCCAGAAAAATAAAGAAAATATTAAGTTTTTAATTAGTGTAAAAAAAAAAAAATCTACAAATAATGTAAAAGTTTTAGAGAACCTAAAAATGATATAGAAACATGAACTTTGTTGTAAAATAGAGATAATGGCTGAAGAAAAACATGTTCTTTCTTATCAACAGTAAATGAATTTTATAAAAAAAATCATTAGAAGGAAAATGTATTTGACATCCAATCATAACCATTGAAAATATAAAAATTACAATTCAGGAGAAAAAAAAAGAATTCCATTTGGCTTATAATAATATGCATTTAGAAAATAGCAGGAATTTGTCCAACTATCATATGAATAAATCTCCATCAAGTGGCTATATATATAGATTTTATGAGGAGGTATCCACTATAGAGTGTCTGCATTGTAGAATATGAACTGCTAGATGTCTCTTGAGGGGATCTTCCCTGCATCAATTTTCTCACTGCTCTTATTGAGTAAAGTCATTTTTCTGCATAATAAATGTTTTTGTGTGTCTCACTTATTTGTTGATTTTTGTAATTGCTGAAAAGTTGGAACAATGTGAAATTCTGTTTTTTGATAAGTAATATGGCAGGGAAAGTTGTAATGCTTGAAACAACTTAAAAGTTGTTCTAGGAAAAACATAAATGTACGAGTGGTTTAATAGAAATGTCAAATTCATCACAGTGAAGACCAATCTCAAGATGATGCTGATTTTTTTTTCAGATGCAAAGGCCATTATTTACTCAAAATTGGTTTATAATGAACAGGCATTTAAAAGTTACATGTTCTGAAAAATGTGTGGGTTGTAATAAAAAAACATTCCATTTTTGGCTTAATGGGTAGTGCAAACTTTACCACTACAGCATACCAAGTGTGAAACAATTTTAATTAAATTCAGCATGACCCAGCTTATCCATCAGCAGTATTAATTTGAACTCATTCCATGTGACTTCTTTTTATCTTCTTGAAAGAATTATACCTCAATTTTTTTTTGCAGATTTAGAAATGGTAATGAAAAAAACAATGCAGGTGTTAAGGCATCACGTTTAAGTTTTCAATCTATTACAAAAAATGAAAAACATGTTTAGATCAATGCAATACATTATATGAACTGTACTTTAAAAAGGATTCAATTTGAAAGCTGGTAAAAATAAATATACATGTGTTTATTACAAACTTTCGATTATTTTTGAGTCTCCCCTTATGTATATATATATAATAAGCGTAAAAATGTTCAAGGCTAAATGGGGTTGCAAGTAATCATTAAAAACCAGTCAACACTTAGACAACACCAATATCAATAACAATAAACAATTTCAAACCATTGTCAAGGCAACTTCCTTTATTGTTAAAACGAGATTGTCTTAACAACAATCTAAGTGTTGAATGGTTTTTAATGCTATATATATATTATGAGGAAGTTACTTCGCTACAGATGAGAATTTAAATTTTATACATTTTTAAAAATATATATATTAAAAGGTTTTAATTAATCGGTAAATAATTTAACTTTGAATATTTTTTTATAATTTTTAATACTTATTATTTTTTTATTTTTAAATCTAAAACTATTTATCACATTGTCAAACATCACTGTGAAATATATACCGATTTTCTCTGGAAAGCAACGTATAGTACACATTTCATCACTGCTTTATTTAAAATAGATTTTTTTACTATTGCACTTTGTTAAATAATTCATTGAGCAATATGATATAGGTAGGGCCATTATATTATTATGCATGCATTTCTTAATAAGGTTAGTTTTTACCGATATTACATAAATATTTGTATAACTATATTTTGATTTATCTTAGAATATGTGGAACAAATAATTCATTATCCCAAAAGGAAATTTAATACCATATCTAACTAATCTTATTTGTCCCTAATAGTTTAAAAATATGAATGATTTATATTTTCAGTTAGTGCTAACTTATTTTATGATTACTTGCGTTTGTTGTATTGTTGAGTTATCTGTTATATAATATTAAACATTTAATAATGACTATTTTAGTATTAGACCTGCTGTGAAGTGACTCAACCATAACCTAAACCCAATTTTAACTCTAAACCTATTAATATGGCTATGATATTTCACAGCAAGTCAAATACTAAAGTGCCAGTTAATGTTCTGCACCATATACTTTTTACTGTCTAAAATGTATTCATTACTGAGACATACATTTTATATAAGTAGTTATTTTCTAAGATCTTAGCCAAATCTCAAGCAGATATGAATTATGGATGGGGTTGGAAGGGTAGCAAGAAATAATGAACATAACCTTCCAAAGAAATGGTAGTGGCAGTGATTGGAAAAAAAAACAAAAGCTGGATTTTATCATATAACTCTTTCTGCATATATCATACTTTTTAAATCTAATATTATCAAATATGCAGCATCTAAATTATATACATTAAGAAAGTATGATGATATAGATATTTCATCACAAGCATTTAGTTTTTGAATGTATGAGTACTAATCTCAAATTTATTGAGGCATATGAATTGGCATATGAAGAGTAGCCAAATTTATAAGTGAAATAATTTCTTGACCACAAACTATTTCATTCCAACTTTATAGTAGTAAAATGTATTAGTCTCATGATCATATAAACATTTGAAGCAGGCATTTATTATGATAAAACTTGCAAATTGGTAATACAATAACAAACCATTAAATAATTTATATATTATTCATTTACTTGTTTGTCCATACTTTGAAATGTTGGAAAGAAAAACATGTTTATCATCTCCAAGAAAATTATGGAATATGTACTTAACTTACTTTGAATTCATTTATCAAGAAAATTAAATAAAGAAAATAAAAAGTTATTCCATAATAGCAAAATTACATTTTAAATTATAAATTATTGGACAATTTGTAAAAAGAAAATCATACATATTTGTATAACTACAATGAAAAGTCATAATTTAAAGTCATATTTAATAATAAAATTATTAACTTAAAATTCAATTGAATACAAGATGTCCATCAATTGGATAACATATTAAAGAAAACTTCTGTATAAAAATGTAAGAAAACAAAGTAAGCAAATTCATGAAGAAAAAGGAAAAAATTATCTTACTAAACAACCACTGAAGAAACTAACAGGAATTATACTGCAATGTGCTCTGGTGAAACATAGAAATGGTGCAATCAATTGAAAAATATTTAAAGAAAAGTTTTTCAGTTGTAATATATACATATATATATATATATATATATATATATATATATATATATATATATATATATATATATATATATATATATATATATATATATATATTAGTTCACAGAGGGCAGTACTGGATTTCTTAATCATGTGGGATGATTTAATTGCTTAATATTTGTATATTTATTTCAGTATAGCGTTATGCACTGAATTATTATAATATATATATATATATACACACACCAAGTTTATTCAACAAGTGAATTGAGAAAGCATCCCAGTAGAGAAGATAAATTGTCATTACTAAAAAAGAACCTGCCAAAAGTGAACTAATATTTCATGAGTGTATATACAGAGGTATGAAAATATTATTATACAATCTGCATGCTAAAGATGTCATAATGTAAGGCATGCTAAATTTCTTATTTAGCTGTTCATCATCCATTTTATCTGGATAACCTGAAGTATACTGAAAACCATTCTTGAACATAGGAAGATACCCATTTCTTAACAAGTCTACATATTTGCCAGTGAATAGGAATGAGCCTCCAAAAGCATTTATCCAAACCATAGATGTGAAACATAAAGAAACTTACTAGCTAAAAGTCCTGAGCCATAGAAACCACCAAAAAATTAATTATAAAAAGAGCATTTAAAAAATTCATCAGCAGATTTGAAAAGAAGAAAATTTAACATAGTGCAAGTTAAGAGATATAGATATACAATACATGGATACATATATTGAAATCCTAATGTGAGCATTTGTTTTTTGATAAATATTTATTAAAAAGCCTATATAGTTTTTCCTCTTAATGTAAAAGTAAACTTAAATATTATATTATATTAAAAAAAATTCTTAGCTATATATTTTACTGGTATATCAATAATTACTGTTGTTGATGAACACTATATTTATTTTTATTAAAAAAACAAAAAAACATCAGATCAATATATCATAATAGTTTGTTAATTCATTTTAAATATGAAATTATTATATTTTTACTTTGTAGAAAAAGTGTGAATTGATATACATCTCCCTCTATTATATGTGTGATTTTGCTTACATTATAATACAGGAGTGGAAAAACTTTTTGACTATGAGCTACAAGAATTCTGTAAAGTAAAAAAAAAATGTTTGTTACTTTCAAATACATAAAGTACTCATAGTAGAGAACAATATTGTTATCTATTTGACAAAAATTCTTTATTATCATTTCAAACTTCTCAATAAGTCACTTTCAGGTAAATTCCAAATATGCCATGCTTAGCTATAAAATTGTTTCTTCAAATTATGCTTTTTAAAAATAATGATATTATCATAGCATATAAGACACACTGTTTTATTATCAGCATTTGCAAAAAAATATTTGTTTTCATGCATTATTAAAAACAAGGCATTCACTTTCAATTTTTCATTTTTTCATAGCATAGACAACAACAAAAATGCTCCAGATAATGATTAATAATATACAATCCAACCACAAGCAAGAAAAATGTCCACTTGCTATGCACAGATTAGGCAGCACAGTTAATATCTAAAACTGTATATACTCAAAATGCTATATTAAAGCACTTCCAATCATTAATTTGGTGGAGTAGGGTGGGAACTTGATATTGAGAAGTAAATATGTTTTTTAATAGTGTAGTCACTGTTTTACTATCAGCTATATATTATTTATGTATATTTAGAGATTTACTTGTTTATATAATTTAACTTTTTTGTGATAAAATTTTAAAAAAAAATCTTATATTTGTGCATTGGTCACACAAATGATCATTGTGGCCCACATAATTTGCTTGCTTTTATTTTAGTGCATTAATATATATATATATAAAATTAAGAGCATGCTAATAGCTCTAAACAAGCTTTTTTTATATTTATTTATGATAAATGCTACTACAAGAGAAGACATTCAAATCATATATATATATATATCACATTGCTAATTTTATACATAACTAAATTATTACAATATTGCTTCTTTGAAATGGACATCTCTTGAATGTCATTTACGTATTTTGGGTCTGTCCATACATATTAGATGGGTGTGTGTGTGTGACTGTCTAGTCATTAATACTTGGAATATCATAATTTGAAAAATTGCATTATCTCTAAGGCATGTAAACTGAAAAAATTTGAGTGCTAGAGTTAAATTTGTATGACCTTAGCCCTTTCTGGAAATTAGTGGACAATGCATTTATGAAGAACCCATAGAGTATATACAAGCTGGTTGTCACTATATAATTCTTTTCCAAGTTTCTTGATACTCTAAACTTATAAATATTTCAATTTCTGTCCACCATTTTCAAACATTTGATTTTTTTTGCAACTTTTAATATGTTATGAATTATTGATTAATATAAAGATTTAAATATATTGATAATTAAAAGTAATAATGTTTTTAGATTTATTTATACAATTGTTATTAATTACCATTTTCTTTGTAGTTAATTCTGAAAATGAACAACAGGATTTGGTTGAAACATCAATTATAATCATAATATTTTTTTCCATTAAAAAAAGAAGAATAAAAGGTGATTTCTATAAACTTTATAATTTTTGATTATATGTATTATAACAGTTTCGTGCCCTAATGAACAATTGCTATTAAAGCCAGTTAATAATTAAATAATAAAAAGGATATTTGGCAATTAAATTTTCATCAAGGGGAATTTAAAGACAGCTAACGGGTGACCATGTACATGGTGGAGTAATGCAATTTTTTTTTTGATTGACAAGTAATTTCTAGTCATGAGTAATGATTAAATTGAGCCTTCATAAAACAAGTTTCCCTGCAGATCCAATTATACTTCTTGATCGTTACTCCTCTCTACTAATAAGTTATAACAAATGCAAAATTATTAACAATAAATAATAACTTTAATGAAATAAAGTTATTATATGACAATAATGATAGTAAAAACACATCTATTTACATATTTACAATTTAATAGATTTATATTGCAATCACACGTGAGAGAAAAAAATTATGACTTACAATCTCTTTGAGGATATTTATAGAAAGTTCAGATGGTTTGTTTTAATGTCTTTGTGATTTCATATGTATATTTTGTATCATAAACATGGGGATATAACCATTAATCATTGAATTTTAATGTTTTTGGCAATATAAGATTGTAATTCTTTTGATTCCTTCAGAGATAGCTTTCTGTTACATTTTGCAGTTGTCTTCTGAGCATTTTAAAATAAGTAGATCCTCATGTTGATTGTAGAAATACATTTCCATGGAATAATAACTTCCAATGACTAGTTTTTCTTTCTTCAACAAATAAATATTATATATGTCTTCAGCATTCAATAATGATGAATAAATTGGCAGGACAAAGATTAAAATTTTAAGGCATATTGTTTGCCTACAGCTCTAGATTCATCTATACTACTGGAAAGGTCAGGGAAAGCATTTTAAAAGGTCTCTACTCCATAGAATACATAATATTATTTTTAAATCCTTATAAAATTTCATCAACTTCTTATCTGTAAGAATTATTATGGTAAAGTGGCATTACAATTCTTTTTCTGACTTTTCGAAAGAAATAAGTTTGAAAGCTTCTATTGGTTACCATTACAACATTTTTGTTTTAGAAAGAAAAAATATTATTTATTTTTAAAAGAATAAAATAATAATACATTTTGTTTTTACACTTATTTTCTTTTTTAACATTTTAAAATGATTTTAAATTTTATTCTTTATACTTGGCTTTAATATTTTATTACACACAATAACAATAAAAATATTACATAACATCAATGTCTGTAAACTCAGAAATGAGAGTTATAGTATATAAAAAATTAAATTTTAAATACTATCTAACAACAATGTTATAATGGTTTTCTAATTCATTTTAGAATTAAAGATTTCTATATTTATGCAAAAACATATATGTGCACATGTATCTATGTGTTTCTAATTTCAACAGAATATAAATAACTTTTACTACTGCTTAAATATGTAACATGTAAGATTATAATCATGTAACAGAACATTCTCATTCTAATACATTACTCAGAATTATTTGTAAGCAGACTCATAATGAATCATTTTAATGCACTTGCAAATACAATTTTATTTTCATTTATCAATGCCCATTCACTTAATCTGATAAAAAGAGAATTCCTCTTTCATCTGACTTCCAAGCATATACATTGTAAATAAATCAACATTGATATCCAAAAAGGCTGCATCTTATTATTAGCAGCAATCTTATTTCGCAAATTAATCAAAACAGCCTAAACTTTCATATATTATTTTAAATTAAATATTACTAATTTCAACAGCATATAAATAACTTTTACCATTGCTTAAATATGCAACATATAGGATTATAATCATATCACTGAACATTCTTGTGGTAATACATTACTCAGAATTATTTACAAATATATACAGTTGGAGGTTAAAAGAAAGAGGAATTCTCCTAATGGGCATTGATAAATGAAAAGAAAAATTGTATTTGCAAGTTTTATTTAAATGATTCATTATGAGTCTGCTTACAAATAATTAAAAATAACATATTTGAATGAGAATGTTCTACAATATGATATCTATGCCCTGTGCTGATTGCTGCAGTTGGATTAGGGTTCTCAGGACAATTTCCAGTGCTCATAGATCTGATGCTCAAACTTCTTATAAACTCCTGAACAATAATGCCATATGACTTTTTTCAATGTGTGGTTAAAATTTTAAAATATATATAGACAGCGATTTATTTGAATACAAGTATAATTTATACACTTGGAGAACTGAGCTTTATATATAATAGTATACATAAATAAATATATATGAATAAGTAATGAAAACTTTCTCTTACTAAGTGTATACTGTTTGTATAAGTAAGCAATAAGGTGATTAATTATATATAAAACAAAGTTAAAACAAAATTATCTTGCATGTTAAAAACATTTTATTTATTATTATTTAAATATTATATGTTCACAATTTCTTTGTATTATAATAAATTCTTAATGAATGTTTTTATTTCACCAACTTTAGACAAATTATATATGTATATTACAATATCAAGTATAAAAATGATTGTTTAAACTTGCTATCTCAGAATATATATATATATGTCCAAAAGATGGCGCTATACCAAAACCGCCGAACAAGTGTAAGATTTGTTTTACATAAACGAAAAAAGAGTCAGAAATTAACTACCTCTTTCATTTGCTCACTCCCAGATCAGCTGATTTCAAGCTGGTTTGCTATCCTCAGTGGGAGATAGAGTATAGAAACTAGATCTAAAACACTGACTCTCAAGTGTTTATGCAAAATGTTTCTATCAGATTGCAAGCGTGAATTTTTCAGACCGGTAGTCTTCAAACCCAGCCTAGCAAGCTAGATATTTATATGGGTCTGATCTCAGTTCAGAATCACCATATAATCAAAGTCTCTGCAATATATATCATTGCAAGAAAACTCTAAAGGTACATTTATGAAAAAACAAATACAAGTTAATCACGTAACCTGCTATCACTTGTTATTTATGTCCAAAAGATGGCGCTATACCAAAACCGCCGAACAAGTGTAAGATTTGTTTTACATAAACGAAAAAAGAGTCAGAAATTAACTACCTCTTTCATTTGCTCACTCCCAGATCAGCTGATTTCAAGCTGGTTTGCTATCCTCAGTGGGAGATAGAGTATAGAAACTAGATCTAAAACACTGACTCTCAAGTGTTTATGCAAAAACGTTTCTATCAGATTGCAAGCGTGAATTTTTCAGACCGGTAAAGTCTTCAAACCCAGCCTAGCAAGCTAGATATTTATATGGGTCTGATCTCAGTTCAGAATCACCATATAATCAAAGTCTCTGCAATATATATCATTGCAAGAAAACTCTAAAGGTACATTTATGAAAAAACAAATACAAGTTAATCACGTAACCTGCTATCACTTGTTATTTATGTCCAAAAGATGGCGCTATACCAAAACCGCCGAACAAGTGTAAGATTTGTTTTACATAAACGAAAAAAAGAGTCAGAAATTAACTACCTCTTTCATTTGCTCACTCCCAGATCAGCTGATTTCAAGCTGGTTTGCTATCCTCAGTGGGAGATAGAGTATAGAAACTAGATCTAAAACACTGACTCTCAAGTGTTTATGCAAAACGTTTCTATCAGATTGCAAGCGTGAATTTTCAGACCGGTGAAGTCTTCAAACCCAGCCTAGCAAGCTAGATATTTATATGGGTCTGATCTCAGTTCAGAATCACCATATAATCAAAGTCTCTGCAATATATATCATTGCAAGAAAACTCTAAAGGTACATTTATGAAAAAACAAATACAAGTTAATCACGTAACCTGCTATCACTTGTTATTTATGTCCAAAAGATGGCGCTATACCAAAACCGCCGAACAAGTGTAAGATTTGTTTTACATAAACGAAAAAAGAGTCAGAAATTAACTACCTCTTTCATTTGCTCACTCCCAGATCAGCTGATTTCAAGCTGGTTTGCTATCCTCAGTGGGAGATAGAGTATAGAAACTAGATCTAAAACACTGACTCTCAAGTGTTTATGCAAAACGTTTCTATCAGATTGCAAGCGTGAATTTTTCAGACCGGTAAAGTCTTCAAACCCAGCCTAGCAAGCTAGATATTTATATGGGTCTGATCTCAGTTCAGAATCACCATATAATCAAAGTCTCTGCAATATATATCATTGCAAGAAAACTCTAAAGGTACATTTATGAAAAAACAAATACAAGTTAATCACGTAACCTGCTATCACTTGTTATTTATGTCCAAAAGATGGCGCTATACCAAAACCGCCGAACAAGTGTAAGATTTGTTTTACATAAACGAAAAAAGAGTCAGAAATTAACTACCTCTTTCATTTGCTCACTCCCAGATCAGCTGATTTCAAGCTGGTTTGCTATCCTCAGTGGGAGATAGAGTATAGAAACTAGATCTAAAACACTGACTCTCAAGTGTTTATGCAAAACGTTTCTATCAGATTGCAAGCGTGAATTTTTCAGACCGGTAAAGTCTTCAAACCCAGCCTAGCAAGCTAGATATTTATATGGGTCTGATCTCAGTTCAGAATCACCATATAATCAAAGTCTCTGCAATATATATCATTGCAAGAAAACTCTAAAGGTACATTTATGAAAAAACAAATACAAGTTAATCACGTAACCTGCTATCACTTGTTATTTATGTCCAAAAGATGGCGCTATACCAAAACCGCCGAACAAGTGTAAGATTTGTTTTACATAAACGAAAAAAGAGTCAGAAATTAACTACCTCTTTCATTTGCTCACTCCCAGATCAGCTGATTTCAAGCTGGTTTGCTATCCTCAGTGGGAGATAGAGTATAGAAACTAGATCTAAAACACTGACTCTCAAGTGTTTATGCAAAACGTTTCTATCAGATTGCAAGCGTGAATTTTTCAGACCGGTAAAGTCTTCAAACCCAGCCTAGCAAGCTAGATATTTATATGGGTCTGATCTCAGTTCAGAATCACCATATAATCAAAGTCTCTGCAATATATATCATTGCAAGAAAACTCTAAAGGTACATTTATGAAAAAACAAATACAAGTTAATCACGTAACCTGCTATCACTTGTTATTTATGTCCAAAAGATGGCGCTATACCAAAACCGCCGAACAAGTGTAAGATTTGTTTTACATAAACGAAAAAAGAGTCAGAAATTAACTACCTCTTTCATTTGCTCACTCCCAGATCAGCTGATTTCAAGCTGGTTTGCTATCCTCAGTGGGAGATAGAGTATAGAAACTAGATCTAAAACACTGACTCTCAAGTGTTTATGCAAAACGTTTCTATCAGATTGTAAGCGTGAATTTTTCAGACCGGTAAAGTCTTCAAACCCAGCCTAGCAAGCTAGATATTTATATGGGTCTGATCTCAGTTCAGAATCACCATATAATCAAAGTCTCTGCAATATATATCATTGCAAGAAAACTCTAAAGGTACATTTATGAAAAAACAAATACAAGTTAATCACGTAACCTGCTATCACTTGTTATTTATGTCCAAAAGATGGCGCTATACCAAAACCGCCGAACAAGCTGATCTGGGAGTGAGCAAATGAAAGAGGTAGTTAATTTCTGACTCTTTTTTCGTTTATGTAAAACAAATCTTACACTTGTTCGGCGGTTTTGGTATAGCGCCATCTTTTGGACATAAATAACAAGTGATAGCAGGTTACGTGATTAACTTGTATTTGTTTTTTCATAAATGTACCTTTAGAGTTTTCTTGCAATGATATATATTGCAGAGACTTTGATTATATGGTGATTCTGAACTGAGATCAGACCCATATAAATATCTAGCTTGCTAGGCTGGGTTTGAAGACTTTACCGGTCTGAAAAATTCACGCTTGCAATCTGATAGAAACGTTTTGCATAAACACTTGAGAGTCAGTGTTTTAGATCTAGTTTCTATACTCTATCTCCCACTGAGGATAGCAAACCAGCTTGAAATCAGCTGATCTGGGAGTGAGCAAATGAAAGAGGTAGTTAATTTCTGACTCTTTTTTCGTTTATGTAAAACAAATCTTACACTTGTTCGGCGGTTTTGGTATAGCGCCATCTTTTGGACATAAATAACAAGTGATAGCAGGTTACGTGATTAACTTGTATTTGTTTTTTCATAAATGTACCTTTAGAGTTTTCTTGCAATGATATATATTGCAGAGACTTTGATTATATGGTGATTCTGAACTGAGATCAGACCCATATAAATATCTAGCTTGCTAGGCTGGGTTTGAAGACTTTACCGGTCTGAAAAATTCACGCTTGCAATCTGATAGAAACGTTTTGCATAAACACTTGAGAGTCAGTGTTTTAGATCTAGTTTCTATACTCTATCTCCCACTGAGGATAGCAAACCAGCTTGAAATCAGCTGATCTGGGAGTGAGCAAATGAAAGAGGTAGTTAATTTCTGACTCTTTTTTCGTTTATGTAAAACAAATCTTACACTTGTTCGGCGGTTTTGGTATAGCGCCATCTTTTGGACATAAATAACAAGTGATAGCAGGTTACGTGATTAACTTGTATTTGTTTTTTCATAAATGTACCTTTAGAGTTTTCTTGCAATGATATATATTGCAGAGACTTTGATTATATGGTGATTCTGAACTGAGATCAGACCCATATAAATATCTAGCTTGCTAGGCTGGGTTTGAAGACTTTACCGGTCTGAAAAATTCACGCTTGCAATCTGATAGAAACGTTTTGCATAAACACTTGAGAGTCAGTGTTTTAGATCTAGTTTCTATACTCTATCTCCCACTGAGGATAGCAAACCAGCTTGAAATCAGCTGATCTGGGAGTGAGCAAATGAAAGAGGTAGTTAATTTCTGACTCTTTTTTCGTTTATGTAAAACAAATCTTACACTTGTTCGGCGGTTTTGGTATAGCGCCATCTTTTGGACATAAATAACAAGTGATAGCAGGTTACGTGATTAACTTGTATTTGTTTTTTCATATATATATATATTAATAATTCAAACAAATATATTTAACACAGTATTCAAAATTAAATAATATATTCTTTACCAGAAGTACTTTCAATTGTTTCACTGACAATCTTTATCAACTGTCAGTATATTAATATTAAAAGTTTTTAACACGGATGAAGCCGCAAAATATGTATTTTATATATATTAATAAGTTGTATCAATAAAGATCAAATGTTTAATGTTAACTTTACTTAATAATTTGATTCCCTCTATAAGTTAAAAGATAGTAAATGTAAAGATTCATTTTATACTTGCTGGCATTCTGATAAATAAGGGCATAATGATATTGAAAGCGTACAAAAAAGATGTTACTTCTGTCTCTTACATATAATATGAAAGCGGTATAGATACATATATACACATATCTATAATAACTAGTAAAAGATATAAATCAATTTAAAGGAGAGCTATAGTTGCAACAAAAAATTAGTTTAAAAACCTATAAAAAAAAAACATTTACATAGCAGTCTTTATTTTTTATGGTTTAACAACATTTCTTATATCATGATTAGAATAGCTTAATGGAAAGTTTTTTTTTAAAAAAAATCTAGGCATTAATTTATTACAGTATGTAGAAAAAATCTACTAGAAGTCAGCATATCTGACTAGCATGTACATGATCTGGGATTGGGATTTGAATTAAGTAAAACTTGGAAATGTTTTTAGATTCCAAATAGGCTTTTAATTTTTTTTTTTTGAGATAGCTGGATCACAGCCAAACTAATTAGCTATCTAAATTGATTAATAGTTAGATACGTAGCTATTTTTAGCCAGATGTTAAAACAAAAAAAGATGTTAAAATCACTATTATTCAGTAATTAGCAAAAAATTGGTGAGCAATACTTTCTCCTTCAATATTTCTATATGGCACATGTTAGAAAGATATTTAATTATGCATAAAATCTATTTATGCTTTAATGTTAAAGATGTTAAAAAATTTTTTTTTTCAAAACCTATATATTAAACTCCATACTTTTGATTTTCAAATAAGAAAATCTCTTTAATATCTTGCTTAATGTTATGAAATAAAGGAAAATGTGGACAGAGATCATATATTATCGCATACGAGTTTAGTTTTAATTATTATCGCAAGACAATTTATATTCAATCTAAATTTGACAGCATAAGAAAATGTAAAAAGAATCTTAATAAATAAAAGCAAAAATTGAAAACCAAAAAAGTATTTTAATTATTCACCATAACGACTATATATATACAAATTGAAATTTAATTTCGAATTATATTAATTATTTGTTAACTACCTTGTGCAATTTAAAAGCATAGTGGTCCCAAAAATTAGAAGCGTCTAAATCTTTGGTCAATTAAACAAAATTTTTGGGTTGATTTTGATGTTTGAACATCACTTGACTTTCTGAGTAACATATGATTATTTTTATTATTTTTAATTGAAAATATATAATTTACATAAGATATATATATATAATCATAGGACTATATTTACAGAAAAATATTTATATACAGTGGTATGAAAGTTTACTTCTTTTTTTTTTTAAAAAAAAAACTTTAATTACAAATTATTTGAAGTGACATTTTTTATAATCATATCAATATATTTAGGAAACCATTCTTAATAACAAAAATAAAAAATGCAACAAACTAAAACTAACAAATTACAAACGAGGTTAAGAACAAAAACAGGATTAGCAAAATACTTGAATAAATTAAAGTTTATAAATTTTTAGATACTTTAATATCACGAATAAAAAGCATTCAAATTTACATAATTTATTCAATATATGTATAATTTTATAATATTTATTAAAAAAAAATAAAAGAAAGTATATTTGCAACAACCTGTTTGAGTTAAGATTGCTCAGAAAACAACAAAAAGGGTTCTTTATATATTATAATGTAAATCGATTTATATATTTTAAAAAATCTTTTATAATGTCTTAAAAATAGATAGATATTTCAAATATGACTATTTTTTTCTAAACATATGTGAAAATGTATATGTGCATATTATTGTATATATATGTATGTGACTTTTTATTTATTTATTATATGTAAAAAAGCAAGAATATTTCATGCACGCATTTATTATGTCTAAAATTGCTTTCCAACATTTCAAAAACTTATAATTATTTTGTTTAAACAATTCATTCATTAATACTGTAGTTGCGAAATGGGCATTTAAACCGCTCTTAATTAGAAAATAAAATGAGAATGGAAAGAGGCTCAAATTTTCACCCTCAGCAATTAGAAAATCTAGAATTAATGTATTCTCTTCCACTGTTTTCTATGGGGACAGTGAAGAGATACTTGTCCTGCAATGGCTTATTTAAAGACCACTTTAATTTTATATATATAATTACAATATTTAACATAGTTAATGTATCTGATTAAACTACCATACTATGTAAAATGTATTGATTAATTGTAATAATAAAATTCTTTGAAATAATTTGCTTTGCTTGTAATTCATATGCAGACTTCTCTTTTACTTAAATGTGCTGACAAATTATTTCTATCATGCATCCCTGTAACATTCTCTTAAATAATCTTTTCTTTTTCAATATATTTTTCATTTTTAACTATTTATTTTTTATTAAATAACCATTTATTGAATATCAACTTTCTTTTGAAATATTTTGCAAGTGATGTGTTTGTTTTTACAAATAATGGTTCAGAATATCATGAAATATTGCAAGAGCTATCAGATGAATATGAGAATATAAAACTAAAGATAAATGCTAAAAAGACTAACGTAATATTCAATAGATTTTCTCTGAAGTAAATAAAGATTAATAATCATGAATTAGAAAAAACTAACAACTACAAATATCTCGGACAGCTTATTAATCTTTTTATTCCCAAATAAATTCTTTTTTTTTTTTGACAGCCAGTGGTCATTTGAATTAAATTTCCAACTTTTTATGTTAATAATTAATATATTCTGCAATATATTTCTACAATTTTAATTTACTTTTTAAAAATATAAGTTTATCAAAACCATTCTTAAAAATATTTCACCTTTACAAATATTTTTTAAAAAAACTTAAAAATTGTAATCAGAACTAAAGCATTTTTTTATCTTTTCGGGTTTTTTTTCCCTGTGTCAAAGCATCGGCCGGGAAGCGAACCCGGGACAACTGCTTGTAAGGCAGCTGTGCTGACCACTCGACCACCAGCGCTTGACTTTTATCTTTTCGCTTTTGCTGATAAAAAAATATTTTTACCAAAATATTTTTTAACTCCATTTTAAAAATCCAAATGAATTTTTACCTAGAATCATAAAGCAATGAATGATTTAGTATTATATTGATGATTTAGTATAATATAGTATATATTTGGCAATGCAATAAGAAAGAGTAGTTATTACACTTCTTGAAGAAGATAAAAGAATACTGGAATTAGAACTTGGATAAGAAGAAAGAAGAAACATTGATATAGATATATGAGTGGATGCATGGAGCATATAAAGAATATTAAGAATTTGATAGACTATGTCAAAGAGAAGAAAGTTCTGAAGAACATTGCTGGGGCAATCAAAACTATAAACTATAAAAGAGAGTGGTAAATAAAGCATTGTGTAACAGTAGTAAAGTGCATGGATGATTTAGTATTATATGATAAGCAATGAAATTGTTTTAAAATTTGAAATTCCACTTATAATTATTTAAAAAATGGCAAAAAAATAATAATAACAGCTTCAGTGATTATAGTGTTCCTTTTTTTGCCAATCAATTTCTTGCTTTACAATATTAATTTTTTTAATTGTATAATATTTCCAAATTAGATATTAATCTAAACATTATATTCTCATCAAAAAATAAATATTTTTTAAAACATTTTGCAAAAGTAATCATAATACAAAAACAAACTATGAAAGATATACATTTTTTTTTAACATTAAACAAAAGATGAGTTTTTTTAAATGCTCTTGCAAGCATTCTCAGGACCTGAAAATAAAGAAATAACCAATCAGTGGTATGGTTCTACTTGTCTGTATTCGATTTTCTGTAAAATACTGACATCTTTATTTTTTTAAATATATATATATATATATATATTAATAAAACAAGACACAAATTGTGTAACTTGCTTTTAAGCTTATATTAAAATGTTCACTAGAGGGAGGTTACCAATACCTCCAATAAAGTTTTAATTTATGTGCCAAAAGAGAAAGAATTCAAAATCTCTATCGGAAAGTCCTCATCCCCAGACCAATTGGTTTAGAGTTTATGGCTCATATCAGTGAGGAGCTAGGACTCCAAACACTAAATCCAAAGGAGAAAGAATTCAAAATCTCTATTGGAAAGTCTTCATCCCCAGACCAATTGGTTTCGAGTTTATGGCTCACCTCAGTGAGGATCTAGGACTCCACACACTAGATCCAAATTACCAATTCAAAAGTCAACACATCTAATATGTTACTATCAATTTAAAAACCTGAATTTTTCAGACACATAAATGTCTTCAAATCTAGCCTTACAAACCAAATAGCTATATGGGTCTGAACTCAGTTCAGTTTCACATATATTAATCTCATACATATGTAATATAAAAAGCATGCTAATATCTCTAAACAAGCTTATTTTTTAATGATAAATGCTATAAGAGAAAACATTCAGATCAGTTTTATCTAGAATTGTCCCCATCCCCATATCGGTTTCAAGCTATGGTTTTCTTCATTGAGGAGCTAGGACACCATACTCAAACAACCAACTCAAGTTAAGCATTTATCTAAAAGTTAAATCTTAAGAAGAATATATATATATATATTAGTTTCAGTTTTTACCACTGAATGAATCCAAAGTCAGCAAATGAATGGCAAAAATAGCTGCACGAAAAAAAATTAAGTTAAAGTGGCATTAGATCACACTGCAGAAATGCTGTTAGGAATAGATGGAAATATAATACATAAAATTCATCCTAGAATTAAATCTGGATGGAATGCTTTTGGTAGAAATAATTTAATATTAAAAGAAAATGTGCCTAATATTTGAAAAGATTTTTTAATTTGTGTTTCATCAGTTCTTTACCTATGGGTCTGATATTTATATACTTAACAGTCGAACAATACATCAACTTCAAATCACTCACCAAAGTATAGAAATATGGATGTATGGATATTGACATCATTAAAAGAATTAAGAGCCTAATCTGGAGCTGAACAGGAAATAGTGCTAGAATAGATTAGAGTAGATAGTTACAATTTTAAATTGGGTCCCAAGACAATGTAAACGGTCTAGAACGAGAACACATGTGAGATAGATGGATAAAATAATCAAGTTTTTTAATGTTATGAGAAAAAAAACCTACACTAAGAGAAATTGGATTAAACTTAAGAGAGACTTTCATTCTGAAGTAAATCAATAATAATTATAAATGATGATAAATTTTCTTTAAAAATAAATTATTTGGTAATGTTCCAATTCATTGCAAGTTTTTACTTTCATATCAAAACTATTCATATTTACTACATAACCACAAATTTATTTAAATTTTCTAAGATTATAGCAACGCTCCATTCATTACAGATGCTGCATAAATAATGAATAAGCCAAAAGCAACCATATTCCATGCAATGATAAGTTTCTGTTTTATTTGCATTAATCATATTAGCTAGCATCCGTCATTCTATAAAAAAAACTGCGGATCAAAATAGCATTTCTTTTTAAGAGTGTTGGTTTGCAATGCAAACAAATAATTAATATTTTATTTTCTTCTGTATTTATGCCTGCATGGTTTGATGCAATTAGTAGCTTATCTGACTTGGGTAGTTCCAGGATCAATTCTGGCGATCATAATTCTGACACTCGAACTTCTTATGATCTTCCGAACAATAAAGCCATAATTTATTTTATCTGTACTTATAATTATTCTTATTTTGTAATCTATTTATTACTCAATAATTATGTAATTGTTTATAATAGCTTAAACACACAGGCTTATATATATACCTGTGTCTATATATGTAATATATAGGGTATATGAGCACAGACTTTCACAAGACCCACCACTCTCCACACTCTCATAACCCTGATATACTCGAACACACATATGTTGAAAAGATAAATAATTACCAATACACGTATTTTATGCTAAACCAGCAATCATCAGTTGGTCCAGATTATCATCTCTACACATATATGCTATAAGTGTTCAGATATATATTAAGATAGCCAAACCTCATACTTTAATGGACAGGCTTCAATCTACTCCACACTCCAACTCTTCAACCGTCCATCCAATTGAAAATGGAATGCTCAAAGGCCACCCTGAGACCAAGATTCTTGTCACACCCATGTTGACCTAAGGTCAATCTGACCCCTCATGTACAGGACATAATCCATTTAATACACAAAGAAGGGATGGACAGACATCTCTACTTATGTAATAGCTGAAACACACAGGTTTATATATACCTGTGTCTATATATGTAATTGTTTATAGTAAATCTTTACTTTTTTCAGCATTATTCTTTCCATCCTCTTTACTTATTTTATTTTTCTTGGAACTAAATGTATATAACTGCTTTCTTTAAATTTTAAAATATATATATCCTCCTTTTATCATAGTTTAGATTTTTTCTATCCATCACCTAAGCTATATATAATAAACAATTTCACTTTCTTTGCATCATATTCATATCATCAATGACTCATTTCTTCATTATTTTAATCATATATTTTTGTTAAAAAAATACTTTTAATGAATTAATGCTCATTGCAAAATTAATTTACATGAATCATTTATAAATATAGGAGATTTGAACACAGATTTTCAAGCATCCTTCAATTATCCACACTATCTCATAATACTGATACACATGATCACATACATGTAGAAAAGATAAACAATCATCAATACATGTATTTTGTGCTAAACCAGTACTCATCAGTTGGTCTAGATTAACATCCCCCACACATATATAATCAGTGTTCAGTTTATATTAAGATAGCAAATCTTCATACTTTAAGGGATAGGCTTCAATCTACTCTAACCTCCAACTCTTCAGCCATCCATTCCATTGAAAATCTGATGATGGAGAGCCCAAATCCTATGCTGATGCCAATATTATTGCCATGCTCATGTTGACCTCAAGTCACTCTGACTCATGTATAGGACTTTATCCATTTAAATACATAGGAGATGAACAGGAAACAACAATGTATAAGATTTGAAATACAGGCATTTTTCATATACCTGAAAATTAATTATTGGGGATTTGAACACAGACTTTCAAACGCCCTTCAACTATCCATATTATCTTATACTATAGCTACACATGATCACATACATTTAAAAAAGATAAACAATCACCAATATACATATTTTGTACTAAACCAGCACTCATCAGTTGGTCTAGATTATTATCTCCCACACACACATATATAATTAGTGCTCCATTTATATTAAGATAGCAAATCTTCATACTTTAATGGAAAGGCTTCAATCTACTCCAACTCTTCAGTCATCCATTCCATTAAAAATCTGATGATGGAAAGCCCAAATCCCATGCTGATGCCAATATTATTGCCATGCCCATGTTGACCTCAAGTTACTCTGACCCCTTATGTATAGGATCTTATCCATTTAAATACATAGAAGGATGGGCAAGATTCAGGCTTAATGTGTAAGATTTGAAAAACAGGCATTCTTCATATACCTGGAACTTAATTGTAAATATAGGGAATTTGAACACAGACTTTCAAGCACCCTTTAACTATCCAAATTATCTCATACTACTGATACTCTATATCAGGGATGGCCAACTTTTATGTTCATAAGATCGACTTTTTATTTTGAAAATGTGTTGCGATCGACTTGTTGTCATAGGCGTAGTCTAAGTGGAGGGAAATGTGAAATACATACTATTTTTATATATCTACCTAATAAAAAATAACGTAATTATTTAACAGGTTAAAAATTCATGTCCGTGGGAATTAAAGCAACGTGAGTAATTATTAACAATATTCATTAATTCAAATTAGCTACTGATAAAGACAGATTTAGAATTTATTTTATTATTTTTAACATTAATGGGAAGACTATGTTTGCATGTCTCTCACCAAGGAATCATAATTAGGTATATATTCCGACAAAGATAATAATAAGAATCCTCTGTATGGGAATCAGTTAGGACAGATTGTTGTTTAGTCTTCGTTAACTTTAAGTAAGAAAATGCCGATTCTCACAGGTATGTAGATCCGAAACAAGAATAAATATATTCGCTTCATTTGATGATATTGGGATATTTTTCTCGGTGTATTTCCAAAAATCTTCTTCAAATTTTCTAGCTTGTAAGATTAAATCAGTTTGTAAAATTATAATTTCATTTTCTAATGCCTTTTGCTCAATATGAAATATGTCTGAAATTTTTTGGCTAATGCGTTTCAAAACATTTAAATCTTTTTTAAAAGGAAAAGATATACATTCCACAATTTCTTTAATTTTTTCAAATTCTTGGAATCTTACTTAAAATCTTCAATTATTTTTTGGATTTCCGCGACATATTTGTCAATATTATAATTAATATTTTTATGCTTTTGTAGATGATCCACCATATTTGGAAAATGATTCAGATTATTTTGTTGCAGATCTTCTATTAGCAAAATAAATTGTCTTTTATGCATCCACACATATGATCATATGAATTGCTGTTTTATTTCTACCTTGTGTAATTCTAAATTTAAATGACTAACATTGAAGTAAAATCGGTTAGAAAAGCTAAGTCACTAAGCCAAGTCTCATCATTTAAATTTTCACATTTATCATCTTACTCGCGGAGAAAATCTATTACTTCAGGCAATAAATCACGAAATCATTGCAGAAATTTACCTCTGCTTAACCATCTTACATCGATATGTAATAATAATTCAGGTTGGCCTTCATCAAGCTGCAGTTGGAAGAGACGTTGTTTGAGGGAATTTCCTAGAATTGAATTAACAATTTTAAACGCTATGTCCATTACTTCTTTTGTGTTTAGTCTCTTTCTGGCTAACATTTGCTGGTGAATTATGCAGTGGTAGCTCAAAAAAGCTGGAAATTCATCTTCATTTTGACACAGGGCTATAAATCCATTTATGCAACCTATTATTGCAGCTGAGCCATCCGTTGTTATTGAAACTAATTTAAACAGTGGTACTTTCAAATTATTGAGCAAGTTTTTAAAGGCTTTGAATATATCTACACCTCTAGTTCTTTCTTTCAAAGAAATCAAACCCAACAATTCTTCTTTAGATGTAAAATCTTTAAAAACCATACGAATGAAAACAAATAATTGTGCTGTATCACTTATGTCTGTTGATTTATCACATTGAAGTGAAAAACAAGAACATCTATTAATATCATTATATAACTGTTCTTTTACATTTCCATTCATCTTCTCAATTCATCGCACCACAATGTTTCGAGACAGTTGCAGATCTTGAATTGCAGCAATAATTTCACTCTTGTTATGAAAATTGTTAAAAAGTGAATCTGATATTTCCAAAAAAATTTCCTTTACAAATTCACCCTCAGAAAATGGTTTACATTTTTTTTGCTAAAAGATAGCTTACTTTGAATGATGCAGTAGTTATTGCTTGTGACTTCAACATTGGCTTTTTAAAAACGTTTTGTTGATTTTTTAATTGAGTTTTAAGATCTCTAACTTTACATTTTCTCAATTCGGTACTTTGTGGATAATCTGTTTGATACTTATTACATAAAGCTAAAAAATATCTCTCCAGATTACCTTTTTAGTAATGGCTATCAAGGTAAAGCATATTAAGCAACAGCATTTACATTCACCATTGTAAAAAAATAGTAGGGTTCACCATTGTAAAAAAGTAGTAGAGTTCCCATTCTTCATTGAAGTGATAAATTTTCGATTTTTTTGGTTTACTATCTCATGTTCATGGGTATATTAAAATGAAAAAAGAAATACTTATAGAGAATTTTATTTTCCCAAACTTAACTTTTAAAAATTAAATATTCAAAGTAAATAATAAATATTGAATTAAATATTTTCCAATAAAATTAAAAACTCATGAACTGTGATCATTAACTCCGTTAACGACTTCAGCTTAAACGTCTGTTGCCGAGAAGGCTCATTAATCAAGTAAGTAGATAGATAATAAAAGCCACAATATAAATTAATGCATAAGAAAAGGTACTTACATTTTAAACAGAAGAAAAATTGAAACTCAATGTGGTCACCATCGATAGATAATATTGATTAATAATAATAATATTGTTAAAACGGGGGCACTACTACGTTCTGAATATTGGAGAATGAACATTTAGTAATGAAAACTGGGAGTTTTTATATCAAATTTCTCTTCCCCTGCATAAGTCATAACTTGTTGACAACTTTTAAGTCTTATATTTTAGTTTTTAACACTACTTTATTAAATCTTAGTAAAGATAATAACTCCAGCTGAGTAATTGATAAATATTGCTGGTCCAGTGATTTTGCTTTTGTCTTACATTTATTTTTAATTTTTTTAAATTTCAGCTCTTGGTTTCTAGGTGTGAATCAGAATGATTCCCAAGAAATAAATCTTTTTTAAAAAAAGAGATTGAAGTTCTGTAAAGTGTAAACATTTTCTTATATGTGTAACACTATCACTCCTGAATTTAGGATTTTATATGCAAATGCAAGCAAATTTATAAACTAAATTTATAATAACTTAAAATAGATAATTTAGAAAAGTTGTAATGTTCACAAAATCTATCACATTACAGTTTCCTTTACATATATACAAAGGTGTGCTTTCTACGTACACAATAATGTCTACACAACTTACTTTAATTTATTATTATTTTAAATTAGAACTGCGTATTATAGTTATACGCATACAGATATTATTAGATAATTAATGCGCAATATGAATATATGCACATACTTGTTAACAGAACTTTTATACAAAATTTTAGTATTAATTTAAAATATACATGGACTTGGATGGATTTGAATTAGAGAAAATTATACTACTATGAAACATAGTAGTCTGAAACTGGAAGACAGATAAATCATATTGTTTCAGTACTAAAGAAAAGAAGCTATCATATGACACTACCAAATATTCAAGCTAAATAGCTGTGTTTTTTGAGTCGATAACTGCATGCATACTGTTGCATTTGCGGTTTAAGTTCATGTGTTGTATTTGGTTACAAAAACACATTAAGTCAAGATTAAAAATATTATTTTCAATAATTATATGACTTATTGGACTTCACCTATCTAGAATTGAAAAAAAATTAGAACAAAAATAAAAATAACAAAAAAACTTGAAAATCTTGACTTAATTTGTTTCACTCATAATTGGATGGTTCTTGCCAGCCAGTTCTTGGCAGAATGACCTCGTGATTGATCAAAATTGGCTTCGTGATCAAGTTTTTGGACACCGCTGCTCTATATGATACTTTATGCCATATGTGAATTAACTTTTAAAATCTTTTGTAAAAATCTAAAATTATATTTTAAAAATATGGCAAAATGTTTATGGCTTAAGAATGATTTTAAAAAAAAATATTTTTAAAAAGCTGTAAGTATTTTAGATGTAAATAAAGTTCTACTTTTATTATAAATAAATTGTTAAAATTTAAAGATGTTTTATATGTAAAAATATATAGAATTTAATCTTATTCAGAATTTGCTATTAGTGTGTGTACAGGTGAGTTGTACATGTTCAGTGACGAATCTTAAAAAGCTTTAAAAAATACTTAAATAAAATGAGGAATTAAAATTTGTTGTTCAATTTTAAAACATTTAAATATATTATAAATTGCGAAGTAAAATCTTCAATTGATAAAAACGAATATAATGATAGTTCTTAATATTTTTTAAATCATATTTTCACAAAAATCATAAACATTAAACTTTTGTTTTGATGCTTGAACGTCACACAACTTCTGAGCAATTGACTACTTAATTATTTTTTTATTATTATTTTCGAAAAGAATTGTTTCTAATTTATTTATCAATAATTATGTAAACAATACTCTCTAGATAATTTATTTAAGTTATACTTTTTTTATTTTTTTTAAAAAGAGCAGATTAAATCAAATTAATTAGTTCAATATGGAAAATCCTTTCTCCATGAAGATCAGTTTAAAACTGAGTCATAAAAAATTGCTTTGATTTAAACCCAGCTTGATTTTATAGAATGCAATTTTTCCATGACTTCATAAACCAGTATTTACCATTATCATCACCATTTCAAACCAGTACCACTCTGTTACAGGATGAAGATCTCTCCAAATATAATCCATCTTTTCCAACCCATAGCATTTCTTTTTCAAAACACTAAAATAAACTTCTCAATTATAGTCACTTTCTAGACCTTTTATAATCTATTGGGATCTAGTTTATGACTTCAGTATTTATCTATTAATCTCTCTTTTAGAAATATGTTCAGTTCCAGATCTATTTCAATTTCTTAATTTTTTCATTGATGTCAATAATACCTGTTTATTCTCTCGCCTATTATTTTGTCAATCCTTCCACTTCCAACATAATTTTTTTCATATTTGTATGTTCTACAGTTATTCTTCTGTCAAATATCCAAAGTTTCAGATCTATACATAAGAAATGAAATAACACATTCATTAAAAATCTTTTTTTTTCTCAAGCATATAAGTATGTGTATATACAAGTCTTTTGTTCAAGCTTATGATTCAGGTTTTTCGCCCTTTTTAATAAAAGAACATAATGTTATATATTGATTTATTTCAAACTTAATCTTTAAATGTTTAAATATATGTTTTTTATCATTTGTTAGACTTGTACTATTTGTAATGACAGTATTTACTACCGTATTTTATTTTTGTTGGAGATAATTTTGATTAAGATTTAGAAAATAAACACAATAATTTGTTAACATAGTATGATCAATAAATAGAATTCAGTCATAGAAAATATGTTTAAGCACAAATATTTAATTTGAATATACAGTATAAATTTTTTAATTAAACAAAAAAAAAATACACATATTCAATGAAATTCTCTGAAATTAATCAAGTATGTCAGCGATGAAAATTTATTTGCTAATATTCTGATTTCTAAATTCTTTTGTTTTATTTTGGATAACAAAGATTGAAAAAAGTTTTTGAAATAAATAATTTGTATAAATCTATGTGTACTTCTACATGATATTTTATATGTAAATGTATTTATATAGACTGGGTATCTAAAAACTCATTTTAAACATAAATGATGAATATATATTGGTTTAATTTTAAGGTGTGATTTCTCCAAGCTAGAGTTCTATTTCACTATAAACTATTTTTTAAAAAAAAATGTTTAACATCTATGTATGTAAGTGTACACACATATATATATATACACACATATGTAAGATAAAATGATTATCAAATACTTTGATATTCGAAATATAATCTATGCAATCGGGAAATTTTAAAAATAAGAAAATCAAATATTTAATTTAAATGTAATATTGAGCAATCTTTGTTAGTTAAAAAACTGAACATGTTAGTAGAAAATGCCTAAGATCAGCTAATTACAGTAATAGGTGTAGTTCGAGGCATTGCGGAAGGTACAGCATGGGTAGAATCTGCTTGGATCGCTGGATGCCACTGTCTATACATCTCCTTGTCTGACTATTAAAAAAAAAGCAATGAGAAATTAAAATAGTGTAACAAACAATTCTAAATTATCATAATATTTACTACTATCACTATTATTTAACATTAAAACAAAAATTAAAAAAAAAAAAACATTCTCAAAATCAAAAATAAAAGAACACTTTTTGTGCAAAGATATAAAATTTAATACACAAAAAGATTATAGAATTAGAAAAGATTCACAAGATGTCCAAAGGGTCTTAGTGGTTGGTTATTCGTTTTCTAGCTTTTTCTTCCCACTTGATGATGCTTTTTATCATACCCTAAGAATTATTACAGTTATTTTTTTTTAATTTTCTACTTGATATTAAATTATTTTATCAACTATCAAAATAATTTCAATTGCCATTAATAAGCTGGCATCCAGTAAGGAAGATTGAGATAGAAGTCAGCAGTGAAGATATACATTATCTAAAAAATTATTTACCTTTACTTTATGATGATATAAAGATAAATCAATTTAATTAAGTTAAATATTGCCATCAGAACTTGTAAACTCCAGAAAAGTAAATAGAGAAAAAGGCCAAGAAAAAAACATTGAAGGTGAATTTTGTAATGACAATACAAATTAATTTGATGATTTAGGAGATTAAAATTTATTGATAACAAATAATTACATGAAAATAGAGGAAAGGACTTATTATGGTGATTCTGAGGTGCATTACTCAGCTAACTATTTAGTGTGTGAGGTTTAACTAATAATATTTTATCTGACAAGATTTACATTATTTAAAATTAATAAAAAAAAACTATACTAGAAATATAAAATAAATAAACTATATCTATTAACAAAAACAAAACATAATAATCAATGCAGAGTATTAACAATACAAACATCAAAGACATCCAAGAGATTTTCCATCTTAGAAGAAATTACTGGCTTAATCTTTCATATTAATATATATTATCAGGAATTAATTAAATATAACTCATCTTAAAAAGCAATTCATGCACACTTTCATTCACCTTTTATCCTATTATATTTTATTACAATAATTTTAAAATTTGACAGTATCTTATTTTAGAATAATATTAAGAAATATGTAGTATGTAATCAAATAGTTAGTCACAAGTCATTTAATGTTTCATCAGCAGAAATGATATGTTGAACTTCAATCCAGAGAGGTTTATTTTTCAATTTCAATATTCTACTATTAGGCTTAATTATAAAAAAAGAATATGCAGTTAAAAGTATGTAAAGAGCAATATAGTCTTAGAGACTTCTATGACAAGAGTTAATCAATAAACTTAACTTTAATACAGGATATTTAAATTTCATCCCTTTTCTATGATTTTATCTATTCATTTTATATCAGCATTTCTTTATTTTATATTCTACAGTTATCCCATCATAATTTTTATTTCAGCAACTCATACTTTGCACAAAAAACGTAAATACAAAATTAAAAAATTATAAATTTGTAAATTTAAATTCATATATTTTGAATACACATTTGTGAGAAGCACCATAAATCATCTTATAGTCAACCATTATCTTCTCTTATGCATTCAATCAATCATATTATTGCTATCACAATGAAAGCATTTATTTTACATCCATCACAACCCTAATATAGATTGTTAAATAGAAATTTTCTTTAAAATAATCCTAAAATATAGATATAATAAGAATTGCCAATTGTGTTAAGCCTAGAAGAAACCTTAAATATTTGTCTATGTGAGAAAATGAAAAAGTATTTTTGAGAATGAATAAACAAATTTACATAGGTACTCATTCATCTAGATTTGAGTATGTATGTGTAAATGTGAATGAGTTCCCTCTCTCTTATTACTTTTTTTTCTCATAACTAATTATTCTATATTTTTTGTTAATTATTTTTGTTTATGTTTTAATGTGGACTCTTTTTTTTTAATTAAATGTTAATTTACAAACACTGTATTTTTTAAATCACCACTTATTTCAAACAATAGTTATTCAATATGGACAAGTATAAATCACTAACAGATAGGAATAGCTAAGAAAAAATAATAAAAATAATTTCAAGAGATATAAAGTCTATATGTACATATGTTGGAAATATATGATAAATAAGGTTCAATATTATCTATGGCTTCAAGTATCCATGTGAAAATTTGAAACCAAATACTGTTGTCACTACAAAACAACTGTATTTATATTATTTAATATTGGATGTTCTTTTAAACCTAAATTCACTTATACACTCCCTTCCCCATCCAATCCCAGAGCAATTCTAAAAAATCTCAGAACACTTTCATATCCTTTCTTAAAGAAAGAAAAATGTATAAATAAATCCATGGATTTTTCTTTAATTATAATAATCCATCATAAAAATCATAATATCTATTATAACCTTCTTACTAAAAATTAAATATATGCAAACAAAATTATATAATAAAACATATAATATTGACCCCCCACCCCACCCATCTGTATTTGTAATTCAAATTTTCAAATGTTTGTTATCTGTGTATTAAAATGGTTTCTTTTTTGTATATATAACCTAATGTTAAGTTCAATTTCAATGAAACTTACCATAATCACAATTCTAATTATGGTAAACTTCATTGAAAATGTACAAGGCATTAGGTTATAAAAAAGAAACCACTTTGATACACAGACAAACAAACATTTGCAAATTCGAATAAAACATATAAGTAAATATTAACTGTAACCGTTACATTTTCTTTTGCAAATTTACCATAATTGCTACAACGATTCATGAACACACTTTTACTTAGAAAATAAATAGTAAAAAAACAGAAATTTTAAATAATGATGATTTTACAATACTGTATAATGAAAATTGAAAATAATATAAATATAAAATGATAATAATTTAAATAAAGTAATACTATAAACAAACAAAATATTACTTTCATTGGTATACTGGATTGATTGACTACTTTAGTCAAACAATGACATATATACTTAGAGCTTTTTTATTTCATCCATTTTGGTGCAATAAATTACAAAATTCAATTCTTAGATTTATTTTTTTTAAGTTGAAAATATGAATAATCAACTTTAAATTTCCAGATAAAATTCCTTTATTTTTATGCTAAATTCCTATTGTTTTAAGTAATAATGTACACAATATTATGCTGGAATTTTGATGCAATAAATTTCAGAGAAAATTATATATTTCTGAGAATAATTCTTTAACAATTGGTTTTCTTTATATTTTCTTCTTTACAATTGCTACACATAAGCTAATTCTTCTTAAATACATATTTTAACATATTTTAGCTTTGATTTAAACAAATATTTCAACAATTGATATTTTTTAAAATTTTAACTTCCATATAAACCAATATTATTTTTACAAAGATAAAAAAATGAATAAATTATAATAATCATTTGGTTTAATTAAATAACAATGCTCAAAATAAAAGAAGTTAAATTATTTGAAATACTATTATATTATTATTAGCTGCTTTATTTTTGATGTAAAATAAGACTAATAACAAAAATGTCAAAAATGGAATTTTATATAACACACACACACACAGTTTCAGTTTATTAATAAATAAAAGCATTTAAATACCATATAGTAGCTCATTGTGAAAATAAGATATATAACATATAATAACAATATTCCACTCTTTTTACACTTTAAAGCAATATATATTTATTTATTCTTTACAGTTTCAATTGTTCCTAGCAGTCTTCATCAGATTGTCCATGCTCAGCTTTCCAGTTAATAAGCTCTGAAGGCTAGTGTTCTCATTTGACAAATCAGATCTGACGAAGACTGCTAGGAACAGTCGAAATGGTAAAGAATAAATAAATATATTTTGCTTTAAAGTATAAGAAGAATGGAATGTTGTTATTATATGTTATATGAAAAAAGCAAAAATAAAGAAGGAAAGAGGAAGAGAAAATAAGATAGACAAAGTTATATATAATAATTAAATTTTAAACTGTAACAATCAAAGCTCACTAAAGCAGTTTCAAGGTAACCTCTTTTATCATCTATGCCAAACCTCAAACTTCATGAATCATAAGTCAGAATAGACTTGAATCTTATATATATTAAACAAATTTTATTTGTTTTATGTTAAAATGTAAAAGATGAATTCACATAATTATTAAATGTAATGGTCATTATAATCAATAAACACACATAATTACATTATGGACAGATAGCAATGATAATCATTTCTAGTTTTTTTATAAACCTAACCATTAACACACATATATATATACATTTTAAAATTTACATATCTTTGTTTGTCTGCATAATGAAGTGGTTTCTTTCAAGCTGAGTGCACTTTTGGTGAAGTTCACAAACACATATTGAAGCAGTCAATCCTAATTAATGATTGAGCTTCATGGTCCTTCATACTTATCAAATTACTAACCCATGTTTGAACCTTATGTTCCATCTCACTCCAAGATTCATGTATATCTATTTTATGTATATGTTGAGATGTGCATCTAAAAAGTTATAAAGTTTAGCTTTTTAATATTTTTATTATTATTAAATCTTATTAAAACAAAATATATTAGGTGCAGCTCATATATCATCATCATCATCATTATCAACCATTATCAATCCACTGCAGGATGAAGGTCTCTCCAAGTTTAATCCATCTTCTCCGATCTTTAGCTTCTCTTCTCCACATCACCCCTACACATTTTCTTATTTCATCCATCCATCTTACATGTGGTCTCCTTCTGGGTCTTTTACAATCTCTTGGAATCCAGTTTAAAATTTCAATTGTCCATCTATTATCATCTCTTCTAGCAATATGTCCAGCCCAACTCCACTTCAATCTTTTAATTTTTTCAATGAGGTCAATAACACCTGTTTGTTCTCTTACCCATACATTGCGTTTTCGATCTCTTCTTGTTACTCCCAACATACATCTCTCCATACTTCTTTGAGTGGTCTGAAGTCTCTGTATTGATCTTCTATTAAGTGTCCAAGTCTCAGATCCATAAGTAAGAACTGGTAAAACACATTTGTTAAAAACCTTTCTTTTCAAACACATAGGCATATTTCCTTTTAATATCAAGTTATTTCTACCAAAAGCACTCCAACCAAGTTTAATTCTATGATTAATTTCCTCTATTATGTTTCCATCTGTATTAATAATCTGACCAAGGTATTTGTAACTGTTAACTTCTTCTAATTCATCATAATCAATCTTTATTTTCATATTTTGAGCAAATCGATTAAACATTACTTTAGTCTTTTTAACATTTATCTTTAGTCCTACTTTCCTACTTTCATCTGATAACTCCTGCAACATTTCCTGCAGCTCTGAAGCATTATTTGCAAAAACAACTACATCATCTGCGAAATCTAAATGACTTAAATAATCTCCATTTACTTTCACTCCTTTAGTTTCCCATTTTAATCCACAAAATACTTCTTGCAGCACTGCTGTAAAAAGTTTTGGAGATATGGAGTCACCTTGTCTTACACCTTTCTCAATGATGACTTTCCCAGTATCATTATGTAATCTAATTGTTGCTGTTGCATTTTTATAAATATTCTTTAAAATATGACAATATCCTGGATCTATACCTTGATGACCCAATGCTTTAATCACTGAAGAAATGTTTATAGAATCAAATGCCTTTTCATAATCTACAAATCCAAAACATAATGACAACTCATATTCATTTGTCCTTTCTATAACTTCTCTCAATACTTGAATATGATCTACTGTACTAAAACCACTTTTAAATCCAGCTTGGAAAGGCTCCAGGTAATGATGGAATTATAATTGATATATTAAAAGAAGCAGGTGAAGAAACAGAAAAAATATTAGCAAAGTTATATACCAAATGTCTAAATGATAAAGATGTACCGGATGATTGGAAGAATGCAGTAATAATATTAATATTTAAAAAAGGTGATAAAGAAGATATTAGAAATTACAGACCTATCAGCCTTTTATCAGTTTTATATAAAATTTTTACCAAGATAATTACAACTCGTCTACAGAGCTCATATATATATAACAGGAGCAATTACTAACACAATATTAATTTTACAAATTTTTTTTTTTTAAGTTTGTAAAAAAAAAAAAAAACTTTCCATTTAAATTCTTTTAAAAACTGTATTTTTCTTTTAAAAATCCAAGATGAAGTATGCAACTGTTAATTGTCCAAAAATAATTAAAAGGGGGAAATTTTACATTGTCTAATTTTGGGAAAGAACATCTAATTAAAATGTACTAAAAGTAAAAAGGGAAATCAGATTAAGAGTTTCCATTTTTACAATTAATATTTTTGTCAAATCTATTTCTAATCTGAAAATAGATTTGAATATATTTTTGGACAAATTATTTAATGGTTGCATCTCCAAAAACAATAGGGAAAGGAAATGAAAAAATTCCTACTAGATAGTAATCATGAATGAAATTTAAAAAGGATATTAAAAGCATTCCTAAAATACCTGAGGGCAGTATATAATGGGCCAATTTTTAACCACCAGGAGAGAACTAGTTTTGTAGATTAGTGGTCGCCATACTGCTCCACGCTTTGTTTTCCAAAATGTTTAACTAGTAGTTAAACTAATCACCTTTTCTCTCCTTCGCTGACACCCCACATATGATGGAAATTATGATCTAAGAACAGAGGAATGCCTAATGGTAACTTGCTACCATATTGGAAATTGTTTGAATCCTGTTAATTTGCCATGCTGGAGCCGAACTGTCAAAATGACTCTTTAATATAGTAAGATAATTAACCTAAAAACCACCTATAAAATTTACATCTAATTCATTTATATAAATCAGCATTTATTTTTATAGTGTCTGTATACAATTGTAATTACATTCATATCAGCCTTTCAAGCCAAATTGTGCAAACGCTTTTGTGAGTGTTAAATAATAAATGAATACCCTCTGATCAAACAAGATATAGTCACACCTTCTGTGCCAGTACTTCAGATTTGCTCATATATAAATATTTGAGTCATAGGAATAAAAGGATTCCTTTTATTCCTGCATAAATTCTATATCTTGTTTGGTCAGAGGGTATTCATTTATTATTTAACACTCGCAAAAGCGTTTGCACAATTTGGCTTGAAAGGCTGATATGAATGTAATCTAATTCATTCTAAAACTAATCTCAGTATTGGCTATTCGGATTTCATATTTAAATTGTTAAATTAAATGTTTTCTTAACTGTTAATATAAATTTGCTCTCATACTAATAATTTTCTAATACAATTTGAATCTAGTTGACAACGACTACATAGATAGTTGAAAGTACTTCTATTAAATTGGTATATATTTGTTTGTTTAAAATATTGTTACTTTATTAATTATTGTATTGTTTTGAATATATATATATATATATATATATATATAAAGTCTGTCATATGCTCATTTCTTTAATTTTGGGTGCGATTCCTTTCTTAATTTTAAACTGTTTCATTTTATTATTTTAAGTTGCCAATCTAAACAATCTTGAAAGCCTAACATATAAAGTTAATTTCCCATATCTATTCAGATCTCCCAGGGTCAAGGTTAGATTTACCTACATTCTTAATTAATATGCTTGCAGGTTGTTTCTCAAGTTAACCTAGTTTGATGATTTTCTTTATGCATCAAAAAGGGGATTATTTATGTATAATTTTTAAATCACCAAAAAATTAATGCTATTAAATATTTTTCTATGTTGTTCACTTAATTTTGAAAAGGTGACTTCTTATTGTTTTTTTTATTTATATTATCCTTATTACTATGTCATGCTCTTAACATTTCAAAGACATGATTATTCTCAAGTTATGAAATTTGCGAGGATGGGATTTCAGTATGTTAAATAGCAAGAAAGAAAAAGGGGGTAAAGTTTAAGATCTATTTTGTATAAATTAAATCTTTCCCATATTTATTACATAGCATAATGTTAATTGCCTAAATTATAGCATTCGAGTGAGGTTCATGTGTCTTAAAATAGTAACTTTCCATTTCATGTCATTAAAGACATAGTATTATTATGCTGCATTGCTGATATATGGCTCAGTTTATTAACTAGTGCATGCTTCTCATCTGGAGGTTTGCGATGACCTCGGAGCCATAGACTTTCTTCATGCCGTTTCATGGACAGTTGACCCCCCAGGACAATTTACTATAAAAGGCCTCTAACATCGGTTGCACTAGAGAACCCTGGGGAACACACCAAGCCAAATTAAACTTCTCTAAGTAGTATCCTAGAAAAGGGACTCTTAGCCACTTTGTTTTCTTCATTTAGAAGCACAATCTCACATCGGATTCTTCTACCTTCATATCAGCACCATTACTTTTTTATTAATATTAATTTTATTTAATGACCCCATTTCGATGCTGTAACAATAAAATGCACTTTGCTTATGTACATATATATATATCTTTCCAATAATAGTAATTAGTCTAATTAATAATGCTGTTTTTCTACTTAAAGAAAAATCCCACCATCATAATTTATCACATTTACTTAAGAATATACTGTAACGGGATATATATATATATATATATATATATATATATATATATATATATATATATATATATATATATATATATATGCGTTACATTCAAATTTAATAGTAACTTTTTTTATCTAATACAGAATTAAAAACAAACTGTCAAAATGCACAAATAACGAATTATTAATTTATTAATATGTTAGATTGATTGAAATATTAAAATAAGCTTCAAAAAAATAAATAAATTATAGAATCGAAGCAAAGATCCTAATCTTTAAATAAAATATATAATAAAAAACCTTTTGATTTTAATAATAGCGAAGATTTTTTTAATTATAAAAAAAAAAAATTACAAACAGATCCTTAAGGCAAAGTCACAATTAAAGAAATGATTACGAAATAGATAAGAGTTCCCGCCCAGAGATAGATACAGACCTCAGTGGAAAACCCAAAATCTTACCTTAGACACAAACCAAATAAACCAATGGAATACAGACATAAAATATATTTGATGAATCCTGCATTCCAGAGATAAGGTACCTGAGGACTATAAAAAGAAATCCAAAACAATAATTAGAGAGTTGGAGAATCAGAAAATTAAAGTTTTGAAATCATCTGTAAAAATAATTAAAAAAGTTATCGCCGTCACAAAAGAAAAAAATGTAATTAGCTTCATCGTGCTTCCTTCGGTGCGGCCAGCCGAAGGCAGCTTTCTTCTCCATGGATCCCAGGATCAAACCACTGGTATCGTCTTCAGAAAACATTGTAAATGCATCTTCATAAATTGTCATCGCCCACAAGAAATGGATCTTGTATAAATTTGGATCTTCCTCGCGAAGGAACAAGCATGAACAAAGGAAAGTATAAATTTATAAAGGAAATATAAACTGTTAATTTTAAAATCTTCGAACTTTATCTGTCTTTAAATGAATAATAGACTTTCTCTCTCAAGCAAACCTGAACTTTATTTCTATAAACTCTTACATAAAGTCTTAAACGTAATCTCTTTAAAAAAAAGTATTGTATTTTTTTTATATTTTTATTCATGCTTAATTAGTATCTGTTTGTAATAAGGTAGGGGTTTGCGATGCAAACTTAAATTTAAAAATAGAAACACCTCATTATTTGTGCATTATTAAATTTTAAAAATAGGTTAAAATAATATTTCTGAAAGAAAATAAGTTAAATATAATGCTGATTTTAAAACGATTTTAAAACTATAAACTAAATATTTTTGTTGTTTTGAATTACATTAATAAAATGATTTAAATGTTAGTTGAGTATAGATGGCTGCTAGACTAGTTTAAATATGTTACTTTTAAAGAGGGTTTTGATTTCAGACTATTTGTTTCGTAGTTGTGTCAATGCTAGTAAAGAGATATATGGACTTTCATATCAATGTAATGTGAAGTATGTTAGCACCTAGGGCAACGAGTCCAACTGAATGCATGACCCCAAAGAGGTAGTCATATCGTTGAAAATGGATGCAGACGTATTTCCTGCACCATTGACCCATTCCAGCTCTATGGATTTTGGACGATAAGCCGGCAAGATAAGACCGCTCTCCCATCCATACGTAGCATTTCTTTTTATTGTTTTATATGCATGTTTCCTTCACCTGACAGATGCACATTCCTGCGGGATGAAGGCCATTTCTTCTTCAATAATATCACGCTGTTCAGATGCACATTCCTGTCGATGTGATTCTATGCTAACATGTTCACAGTGCATTGGTTGCTGATATATATCTGGAAGCGAGTATTGGTATGGCTGCGGATTTTTAGTTTGGAGTCAAGTGATTTGAAAATTTGTGAGTGCGTCTAGGTAGCTCATTTATACTCAACATTCTAAAATTTAAAATTAAAATTAAAAACAAATAAAATAATAATGGAACAGAAGAAAACATAAACTTCTTCTTGTATTATAAAAATTAATTTTTTGTGTTATTAATTATATACGCAAATAAAATCTTTTTTGTGTGTTATTAATACTGACAGTGATTGCCTTTATTATTAAAAATATATTTTACTAAATATATAAGTTTCTGTGTCTACTTGAGCTAGTGACTAGGGCTGACGGCCGTGATCTTAACAACAGGTATCTGTCAACTTTATAAATTTTCTAGGTTCAAAGTAGCCTAGTGGTGCTCTGTCAGCAGATGTGGTAAGACTGGTATTTCATCATCATCCCCGACCATTATAATACATATGTTAGAAAGGTGAAGCATTTTTTTACTTTTTAAATCCGAATTTAAAAAATGGTTAAAAATATTTTGTTCAAATTTAAATGTATGTTGTTTTATTAAATATTCACAAATATTATCCTTAATGAGTAAACTATTTTTAAAATATATTTTATTTATTTTCATGAACCAAAATGGCATGAAAATAGTTATGTAATATGTATAATGGTTCCTAGAATGCTCCATAAATGTGTATATTAATCATCACCTTTCAGAACCATCACTAAAGCATTAATTCAAATATGTTGTTTGTTTTATAATCAAATGATTGGCATCTTGATCTCACCCACCAAATATACCGATTTATGTATAATATGTCATTTGTTCATAAGAGCATATGAATCACAATAGCGTGATCAATTGTATGTCACTCTCTACCTCTGGGTAGATCATCTTGTCACACACATTCAAATAAATATATAATTAATTTACTGTTTCATTAAAAGTTTCATTATTCAAGCTACCTATGTAGTTCGAATTAACTTCTCTCCACTTCCATACATTCCAACATATATGTGCATTCTTTTGTTAAATATATCTCATTGTCTCTTTCACTCTTCTAGTGGGCCAGACTTAAGAATTAATTCTCATATGCCATCACCATTATGTTATTCATTAAATGTTCGATCTGGGGCTTGTGGAATGGGTTCAAATCTATGTTGGTCCCTGATCTAAATATCAAGCTTGACTGGGTTTGAAGTACGTTTCATTGAGTTCCATTTCAGGTTAGATGGATTAATATGTTTTGACCAGTACAATATATATATATAAAATAAATAAAATGTCCATTAATTAAAAACAAAATTGTAATTATAATTGAAATAATAAATTTAACAGTTTACAAACTATTACAAACAATCCTTAAATCCGCAGAAGTACTTTCGGTTAATTTCTTAAATCTGCCTCAACTGCCATTAAATTAAAAAAAAAAAAAACCCCAAAAGCAGAAGCAAACATCATCAATTCAAATCCCATGAATCTCGTATTTTTATGTTAGCAGCTTGTCTATTTATTAAATGCATTTTATTCCTGTTTATAAAAATTGCCTCTTTAATTTTTCTTTTACTATGGTTTCTCTCTTCATGAATTTTCAAAATCAAATTTAAATTTATATTTACATGTTTTTTCATGATCAAAGAAAACAGAGGGAGACATTAAAACACCATTATTTTTACTTTTTACACACTTATATAACAATTCATGCTACCTCAATCTCTTCTCAATACTGCACCTAGATTCACCTATATATGATAGCATACAATCACAAAAAATTGATATATGACATTACTTTTCTGCTTTACAGGTATGACATCCTTAGAATTATTGACTAATTTATTAATATTGTTTGGAATGTAGAATGAAACATTGAACACATTCTTATATATATATATATTATATATATATACACACACACACTTAATAAATTTCACTTGTAGATTTGAAATAAATGGAATAGATATCCATTGTTTACTATTAATCTTCATTTCCTTCAAATCATTATAACTTTTTTAAATTGACATAAATTATTGTTTATTTGTTCCATTTTATAACCAACATCGAGCAATTCATTGGCAAATATTTCAATATTTTTCAGTTTATCACTTTGGTAATGACATAATTTTTCATTCTGAAACAAAAAAGATCTAAAACTTGCCATCTTATGCATCATTGCGGATTTAAGAATTGTTTGTAATAGTTTGTAAACCGTTAAATTTATTATTTCAATTATATATATATATTCTCTCAAAGAAACTATCTATAAATAATTGAACTGCCTTCTAACTATAATTTATGTGGTTTAAATACAGCCACTCTATATTGCAATATTTGCTTCCATTGATAATGATCTTTAAAGAAAATTATCTATACATAAATAAAAATCATAATATAAGACAACCTACTTATATTGCATAAATTACCAAATGCCCTAACTAGAAGGTTGTTCAATTCTTTATATATATTTGCTTTGGAAGATACATTTCATATTTACATATATATTGGCACTAGATTTATTTAAATTTATATATATATATAAAACTAGAATATGAATAATGTAAATAAAACATTTATTTTATATAGCACTATGATTTTATAAACTGTAATATTAATAAGCCAATAAGCTAATGCATATGCGCTTTGTAGATTTAACTATATAAATGAATCTCACTTTCCAAACACATGAATCCATCTATCTTTTTGACCCAAATGTTTATGTATGGGCAAATCTTAAGTATTTGGAAATGAGAGCGTGAAGATGTTAATTGATCACTTTAAATTACTTTTTACTATGCCTGAATGAATGATGTGAAATTTTTAGAATTTATGATACGTCATTCTTATTAAATTAAACATATGTAAATAAGACATTTATTTTATATAGCACAATGTTTTTATAAACTGCAATATTAATAAACCAATAAGCCAATGCACATGTGCTTTGTAGATTTAACTATATAAATGAATACTCTCACTTTCCAAACACAAGATAAAGTGCTGTACTGGAATAAAATACAAGAAGTATGATACCACTGTTCCAGAAGACCTGTGTGTTATAAAGTTTGAAATTAAGCAGACAGAAATCACTTCCCTATTATCACTAAGTATTTCAACTGATGGCAATTCAGAACAATCCAAACAAAAAAACTGAGCTTAAACAAGCAATGATGTTGCAACAGCTTTTATGCTTTCAAAGTAAGATTAATTAATAATCAAAATATCCTTAACTGATATATAAAAAATTAGAATATGCATAAAGCTACTACACAAATACAAAAAACACTGTTCCACTTATTAGTAATTTTCCAGAGTGTCATCTATGTGTTACAAAGTTCCAAATTAAGCAGATGGAAATTTGAAAATTACTCCCCTAGTGACACTAAGATATTGAAAGTACTACAAGCAACAGGTGCAAAACTAAATGAGTTGAAATATTAAAATAATTATATCAATTAACTTTCAATTTTAAGTTTATAATTTAAAATAAATTGATAATCATTTTAATAACCTCTTAATAAGAAATGAAAATATGCATAAACTTATACTGGTATCAAATACTAAAAATAGTATCCGCCTAGTGTTAAATTTTCCAATAATATTACTTGCATAATTTCCAAATTAAGCAGATATAAAAAATGAAAATTACTTCTCTGCCACTGCTAAGATTTTAAAAAAATAATAGCCCAAAATAATGCAAACAACAGGAATGAGCCTAAATGAGCTGACATGTTACAGCAGTGAGTGGTCTTTATAGTTTAGTTCAATGGAGTTCATGTATGTTTTCTTATTTAATTGTTAATTCATAATTCATGTACCTAATAATTATTTTATCATAATATTCTATGTTTTATCAGTTTTTCACACCATCTGTTTATTATTATTATTATATGAGACAGTCAGTATTTCATATATGCAATTTATAGAGCTTCAAACTTATGGGTTTCAGTCCAGTTCTAGTGATTCCAATGCTTAAACTTTTTACAAGACTCCAAACTATACCTATTTAACATTACTATAGTCAGGTAAACAGACTATCAATGCTGTTAATATGGTTATTAATTAATCTTACTGTGTAAATGTAAAATAAAAAATTGATTTAATAAGAGATGTTGTGACATTCTTGCTCATTTAATTTCACTCTTTTTGATTGCATTGAGTTATTATCTATGAAAAATCTTAGTGACAGTAGGGAAGTATTTTCTCTATTTCTAACTACTTACTTTGGAACACATAGGCAGTGCTGTTGAAAAAATTAACAGTAAGTGCTGTGCTATTTCATATATATATATAGTAAAACAGTGCTTTTAGCACTTGGTTTCATTTAACATTATTTATGCATGAAATTGATATTATTCTTTAGAAAAATAAAAAATAAAAAAAAATAAAAAAAAAGTAACTTCTGATGAATTTGTTTTGAAGAAGATAATTATAATCACAGATAATTATTGTTGGTTTGAATGTATTTATTATTTTCATTTATTAAACTGTTTTGTAATACATTTTAAATAATATAGAAAACCACATGATTCTAATAAGTTATACAATTTTTTTTTATGTTGTAATCAAATGATTTTTTTTGGTAGAGGTCTCTAGCATTAAGAGAATGACCAATATATACTCAATTCATTTTTTTAGATAGTCTGCTTCTGTTCTTCAGAGTTAATAGTACTAAATTTTGTAACATTATTTTCTAATTTTGTAAAAAAATAAATTTGTAATATAAGGGAAGTTCCATTTATAATGTTGGGGTAAAAATTTTGATAAGACATTCTGTATCTTTATGCTATCTCCACCATTTAAAAACTTTCTGCATTAATAATTATCATGTCTTGAAAGTTAGATTTTTTTTTAAACAAAACTAAAATGGAGGAATTAACCAAGGGGATAAATAAAATTTTTGTTTTATCTAAAGTAAGGAAAACAAATGTTTTTCAAGTTAGAATTAATTATTTAATGACCTATTCTTCTTTATTAATATTTTCCTGGTATAAAAGAAAAATAATAAAGGAAATATTAGAAGAAAAAAAAGAAATAGAAACATTTTCCTGTGTTTTTTAAAAATATATTGTCTGCTTTTATATATATAAAGGTGTTTTTGTGCATTGGAATATGTTTGGCTCATTAATAATCAAGGAAGAAAATTTTTGAAAAACAAATAATAAAAATAATAAATTATATATGTGCATTCTTTGAAGAAAAAAAAACTATTTGAAATTAAAGTGCTAAAATTATAAAAGACAACTTAATAATATCTTTAGTGACCAGAAAATAAAATTAGATTGTTTTATATTGTGTGCATAATGGAATTCTTGTAGTTTCATTCATTCTCTAATTCAACTGCAGTTATTATAATACCAATCTCCAGGAAAAAGTGTGCATCTTCTTCAATGTTTTAGCTAACTAACTATATGTATAGTCTTCAAATAATGTGTATGTTTATAGTCAATGTTATAATATTCATTTTTTTTAGGATCCAGATCTTTATCATTATAATCCAATTGGGAATTAAGCGTCATTTCTACTACATTTTTTTTACATGTTTATTATTATAATTGTCAAAGAAAAAAAACTTTTCATTAAAAAAAGTGTTTATCATTTTGTGCTTTGTAGAATCTGACTGGATGGAAACTCTTCACCTGGATATACAGCTCAGCAGAGAAATAGTTCTGCTAATGAGATAATGTGCATTTATTTATTGAATGTTTTTTTTTAAAAGAAAAAAACTAATTGGTAAAATTTTATTTTGTTTTATAATATTAATGTATGTTAAAGTTTATCTTTATTATATAATATTTTAAGGATCTTGTAATGACAAGTATAAGTCTTGCTATCATTACTTTGGGTTAAGTCTGTATTTGATATGAAGTGATACCTATGAAATATATCTAATTTATTACATGCAACTGGAGATATAAACTTTGCATATTAGGTATTTAAAAAAAAATGTTTTATATTTTTTTTAACTGGTAAAACAGTACTTTAAATTTATCAGAAGTAACTATAAAAAAATGGTATAACAAGATATTTCTTGTTTAATGTTTCAACAAAATTTATATTGTATTAAGTAATTTAGTAACAGTTATTCTTTAATAGTACATACACTTTATTTTAGTTTAAGCTTGTATGCTATACATTGCTGTCAAATATTCCTTCATTAGAATTAAATTTATTATACGCTTCTGCATGTCATGTACCATCACAGGGCTGAGACATGTGTATTTTAATTCATTGGTTTCAGATATTGATTGAAGTATACATTTTAATATAGGTTTATTCTTATTAGTGTGTTTTGCTATCTTGCCTAAGTTTAGAGTTGGTATATGTTAATATCAAATATTTTAATATTTATAATGTATTTTATTTTGTGGGATGGAGATGCTCTCCTCAAAACACTATTTTCTATGAGAGGATTAGTTTTGATATAATGTTATGGTATGTTTGGTAGTCAATGGGATCAAGTCTCTTGAAGAGGATGATCCAGAGTATATATAATATTTAGTATACTTAATGTGCTTTAATCCCAAGAGAGGATTATATCTGGTGCATGTTCTTTTCTTTAGATGGTGAGATAGAGTATATACCTATACATTTTTTATGCCCGAGAAATAGGCTAGAAACCACCAAATGCTTCAGTGTAGTATTTTACTCTGCAGACATGAGTATTATTTTGCATTCCTCATGTGAAATTAAATATAGCTTTCCACCATAGAAGGTGTAGATTACCGTGCTCTGTTTAAAAGTTATGGTAAGGATAAATGTTAGATTTGAGATGTTAGTTCCTCAAGGTGCACTTTATTATCAGTAGTGCCTTAGTAATTGGGATCAATATCTGTATTGTGCTACTGAGCCTTGCTGGTAATTCACAAGCAAACCAATGGAGAAAATTAATTTAAAATTTGTGTATTTTAAAATGCTTATTTATTAAGGGAATATTTGAACACAATATTTTAATGTTATCAATAGTTAAGAAATATTCTTCGCTTGAGTTAAGTCATTCATAATTAAAATATTTATTATAGTTTATGTGGACATTAAGTTAAGCATGAAATGGTGAGTGGAATTTCTGTTAAATGACCCATACTTAGTCATAATTTGTCTAATTATAAACCGTAACTTGGTTAACTTTATTAGTAATAAGGTTGATATTTAAAAAAATTGTATTTGAACCCAGTTTATTAAATTACACAATTCATATGTAATTACTTTTGTGTATTTCATATCATAATAGTAATAAATAAGATTAAAAAAATAGTTAGTCAATAACTCAAGGTAAGAGACTTATAGAAAGTTTACTAAAACTATAAATTAGTGTAGTAGTAAATCAGCTGCACATTTCAGCTAGTTAATCCAGTGTAATAGCGGGATTTCAAACATGTATGAATTTATTATTTTAATTTATACCCTTATAGAGGACAGCTTAATGTAATAACTTATGTGTAGTATCAATGCTATATTATTTAATAAATTTGTGTATTTTGTTTTGTTCTGTGTTGATAATAAATTGTAGTCTTATTTAAAATTCGTTGTCAATTTTTTTTTGTTTATATGCCAAGTATAAGTGTGTTTGCAAAATATTTGCAAAACATTTTCTTGAGTCCTAAATTATTTCAAACGTTAGAAATCTTAATATACCAGATAAACAAACTTATGCAGATCTGAACATTTTATTTTGATGATAATTATTTTATGGGAATTGCAAACTTCCAATTACACATTATTTAATAGGAAAATGAATTTATTTCCAAGTTATTAACCATGACTGCACATTATTCCAATTACATTTAGTTAAATTATTGAATTAATTAGTTTTAGTTAATTTATTGTGTTGTCATGAATGATGAAAGGATACAAAGGGTACCCTTATCTTTCTATTATTCTGGCCGAGATCCTGAATAAAAATGCTGTATTATTCCAAATTTTATGTAATTATTTAGTTCATTATTGATAATATTTATCAGCCCTTTAAATAATATAGTAGTTGTTATGATATATGAGAACACATTAGCTTTTAAGTAAAGTGAATGTTTCATATAGCCTACCAGAATGCTAGTCATGTGTGACAGCACAGTATTGTAGAATATTTTCTTAAAGTAAACAAAGGAACCCAGAGATTATTATTATCATTATCATTATTCCTTATTTAAGAAGTGATCGATTATTATGGATATTACATTGTGTTGTGGCATAAAAGAGTTTAATTTTCAATTGGCAAATAATTTACATAATATATATTTTTTAAAAACATTAACAAAAACTTGAGAAGTTATCATTATTGTTTAAAGGTGCAAGTACTTGTAGCTCAGAGAGTGTGTTTTTAATAAAGAGAAAATGTTACTTTTATTCTAAATTATTAATTAGGGAATGATTGCAGTTTTCTCTCTCTTCCCCAAGTTATTTATTTTAATGATGATAATTTATTTTATGATTTTAATTTCTTTCTTTGTCTTAAGTGCATATTTCTGCAGTTAAATTTTTTTATAACTAACCGACCACTGAGCATAGTCCACGTTTTCATTTATAAATCTATATTCACTTAATCAGAGTCTCAAAATAATAGTTATTTATTTATTAGGTTTAAAAATATAATATTGCCACTAAGTTAAAATAGGTTAGAATTAACTAGTATCATTCATTTAGCTAGTTGGATATTTTACTAGGTTAGAATATATATATATATATATATATATATATATATATATATATATATATATATATATATATAAGGTAAATTAAATGGCACCAAATATTATGAAATGTAATCAGAAGATCTAACTTAAATGCTGTGATGTATATAAGAAAAGTGCTATTTACTTTATGGGCTTCACAATTGTTGTTGTTTCTTACATGATAAGCACATATGCTGGTAGATAGGTTCCTCAGAAAACGCGCACAAAAGAAATCGCACAAAAATAGACTTAACTTACCTTGAAAAATGGGGATAGGGGTTGTAATTTTCAGAAGTCGCATAAAAGCAATGCAAGAAGGAAAAATTACTTTAAAATTTGCATTAAAAAAATAAGCAAATAAAGTATGACTAATAAAAAATTTCAAATATTTTAAAAAAAAAATACAAGACAACCTTTTTTACTTTTTTTTATTAACTACAGTATTTAATTTTACATTTTTTCATACATATTTTAATCATTAGCGGTTATTTGGCTATTTGACAATATGTGTTCATTTATGAAATGTTAAGAAATCAGATTTGTCATGTGACATACAACTAGCGCCACTTTCAGTCTTGAGCTGTGTTAATTGTTTTTTGTTTCTATATTTAAAAAATGATATCGTAATCAAAACAAAAAGATTATAAATTATCATTAGAAAGATTATTTTCAGTTTATAAAATAAATAAAATCTTCCTTATTATTTATTTTAAAAATCTAAAAAATTATTTATTTCTGTTATAATTAACAAAATAAGTCTTTAAAAGTTTAAAATTTTGAATATTTACTGCGATATTTTTATATGTAAATATAAATCTATTATTATTATTTACTCATTAATATAAGTAGGTTATTTACATAGAAGCTAATATTCTAGTTACAGCTTCAGGCCATATTCACATTAGCTGCTAATATAGCATTATATTTTTGAAAGAAAAAAAAAGTATTTCAAGTCAAAATAAGTTAATAATTTAAATTTCTTGACATCTAATAAATATAGTGAAATATGAAAGATATTAAGAAGAAACATGAATCACATAACTTCAAAATCGCATTAAAATAATCCGCATAAAACGAGACCCAGGTGTATAATATAAACCTTACTAACTGAATTAAATATATACACTAAACTTTATAATATTATCATAAAACCATCAAAACATTATGTGATTATCATTGCATATACTTACATAGGCTGTTAATAACAATACAATGTGATGCCCTGTGACTTCTCCTTTTTGGAGTCAGGAATCTCTGAGCCACTATGCCCAGAGAAACCTATTAGCCATTTTATATTCCCTTTCCATTCTCCACCCTAAACTTTTCCATATTCATCCCTATCTTGCTCCATCTCATTTCCACAATATAATCTTTGTCAATTCTATGGCCTTTATATCTAAATCTCCCTTATCTATTCTTAAACTCAGCAAAAAAATCAAGAACCCACTTTCTATATAATCACTTTGATTATATTTATTTTTCCACAATTTATTTGTATCCTTTCTGCTTGCAAGCATGTACATTCAATTAACAGATGTCTAATGTGTTTTATGTCTTCCTTACACAACTTGCAGACTAAATCACCCACGTTTTTCCATTTAGGTATATATTCCCTTCTTGCTAAAGATCCTGTTCAAGCTTTAAACAGTAAACTACTTTTCTTGCTATTATCATAAATTAACTCACATCCAATATTCTGTTTACTTCTATATATATATATATATATATATATAAATAGATATATACAAGTATGGAGAATAAAAAGAGTCTATATATATATATATATATATAGACTCTTTTTATTCTCCATACTTGTTTTCCATTTCTCCAACTCCTTATTCTTTATTAATGCATCTATTTTTCTATCCCACTTCTCCACTATAACATTCAATAATTCTCCTAACACCATCATCCCATTTTTTGTACAAATATACTGACATAAATTTACCTGATTTTCATATAATTTTTCTATCATTTCGAGTCCCATAAAAATTTTGGCATGATTCAAAAGTTGAAAACACTGCATAAGCAGAAAATTAGTTATTATTTTGACTCATATAAGCTTTTTATATTGTAGATCACAATATTTTAATAAAAAATAGTAATCAAATGGTTTTATTGTTCAATAGTTCACAAAAAGTTGAGTGCCAAAAGTGCTAGCACTGGAATCAATCTGAGAACCTTATATTCTAGACTTTAACACACTACCACTTCACTAAACCACACAGGGCATCATAGTATTTTTTTTCAAATATTATAAGGATTAATCTTCTCTGTAGAGCTTACTGAAATTTTGAATTTATTTATTATGAATAGAAAGACAATAATAAACTTCTATTTAATACAATGGTCTAATTTGGCATGCCACCCATTTACATGAATGACCTTACACATTATCTTAAATCTTCATTTTTATTATGCTGATGATTGCAAGACTTTTAAGCAGATACATACTGATCTAGTATATTTCTCTGCAAATTGATATTAATTACTTTTGGGATGATGTAATGACAATAAAATGTTGAACAATAAAAACAAATGATCATTATTATCATACTCCAATACGTCTGAATATCTTGATATCTCTAATTATATTGATACTCATAAAATACAACATTTAAAAAAAAGTTCTATGACTTCTATTTACAAATAATGAGTATTTTCATGCATGTGTTGAGTTTATACTTAATAGTGCTTTGAAAATTATGAAAATGATTTTAAATATGACAAATGATTCAAGGATCAAACAAAACATAAATTTCCTATTGTTGAATATGGATCTGTTATCTAAATTCCTCATTCCAAATAAGATATTATTAAAATACAATTATAAATGGATAACTTTTATAAATTCAGTGACTTGAATAAACGGTTGTGTTCTGATCCATCGTGTCAGCTGCAGGATGGCACTATTTCTAGCTTAATTTCTAGAAATATGCCATTTCTGTGGATGCACTCAAGTCTTCTTTCTACAATAAATCCTAGAAAGAGTGTTAACTCAGAATTAAGTCTTCTTTCTATGCTAAAATGTAGAAAGAGTGTTAACTCTGAGTTCAGCCTTCTTTCTAAGATAAAACCTAGAAAGAGTGTTAACTCGGCTTAGCGGCTAATGCTGTGGCTTTTTCCTATGCTAAAAGCAGAGGAAAATGCCATAGTTGTTTGTGTTATGCACTATATTGTAATGCTGTGTTATGTATTTTATGTAACAATATCGTACGAGGGTGTGTTAAGTTCATCGTGTGAAAATTATTTAAATTTTCATTGAGGTCTTTTTTTAAAAATACAAATTGATGTACTGTTACCTTTTAACAATTTTAACAGTGTAGTGATTGTTCCTCATAAAGTTGTAAGCCTCCTAAATTCTCTATTAGGGTGGGGTAGCACAATTTTTTTGATGATCACGCTTTAAGTCACGTTTTAGCGAGTAATTTTACGAGACCAAGAATATGGCTAATTCAAACACAGAAAACTTGGAAAGAAATTGCCAGGCATGGAAGCTGGTTCTGTAACATTTCTACAACAGAAAAACATCCTGCTGAAAAAACAGATATGATTGTGCGGCAAATATATGCGACTTGAGATCCATAAACATCTTTTGACTTTCATTTGTAAGTCTCGTTCTTGCTGAGGGAAATGTTCACTTCATAAAGGGCAACTTGTTTTGGAGGGATTCCAAATGGCCTTTGTCAAATGTAAAATAAAAGTAACTTAAATTTTTATTTAAACATACATCCCTTCTCCCAATAATTGTTGTCAGCAATCAAATGTAAAATAAAAGAAACAACTAAAATTTTCTCCCAATAATTGTTGTCATTGGCAATCAAATGTAAAATAAAAGTAACGTAAATTATTATTTAATCATACAGAAAAATACCCCTCCCACTAATTGTTGTCGGCAATCAAATGTAAACCAATAAAAGTAAGACCGTAAATTATTATTTAAACATAACCCAAATTACTATTTGAACATACAGCAAAAAAGACCCCTCTTGTCAATAAAAATTAAAGAAACAACTATTATTGTCCCATTGTCAAACCAAATATTATTTGGGAATCCAAAATAATTTATAAACAAAAAAAAGAAAGTAAAATCGGTTGTCAATCAAATGTAAAATAAAAGTAACTTAAAATTTTTTTTAAACATACACAAAAAAAACTCCTCCCAATAATTGTTGTCAGCAATCAAATGTAAAATAAAAGTAACGTAAATTATTATTTAATCGTACAAAAAAACACCCCTCCCACTAATTGTTGTCAGCAATCAAATGTAAACCAATAAAAGTAAGGTAAATTATTTTTTAAACATAACCCAAATTACTATTTGAACATTTTGAACATACACACAAAAAAGACCCTCTTGTCAATAAAAATTAAAGAAACAACTATTACTGTCCCATTGTCAAAAATATTATTTGGGAAACCAAAATAATTTATAAACGAAAGAAAGTAAATAAAATCGGTTGTCAATCAAATGTAAAATAAAAGTAACTTCAAATTTTTTATTTAAACATACACAACAAAATAACTACTTTCTCCAAATAATTGTTGTCGGCAATCAAATGTAAAATAAAAGTAATATAAATTATTATTTAATCATACACAAAAACATCCCTCCCATTAATTGTTGTCTGAAATCAAATGTAAACCAATAAAAGTAACATAAATTATTATTTAAAGATACATAAAAAAAAAAAAACCCTGTTCTGTCCTAAATTTTGTCAATCAAATTTTAAAAAACAGTAATACTATTTAAAAAACCCAAATTACTATTTGAACGTACACCACAAAGGACTCTCTTGTCAATAAAAAATTAAAAACCAACTATTATTGTCCCAAATAATTTATAAACGAAAGAATGTAAAATTTGTAAACAAAAAAAAAGTCAATATTAATAGAGAATCGCTAGCCCGGGAACGTTATATTAATGTGTTTTTTGTTAGCAACTACACCATCCCGCGGCTGACACGATGGATCAGAACAAAACCGAATAAAAATATGATATATTTTCTTTGGGAAGAAAGATAAGAGATTTAATTTTTTTTTTTTACAAAATCATAATAAACAGAGTAATTAATCAAATAATAAAAAATATATTTCATTCAATTCTATAAATTTTAAAATTACAATTTCGGCTCTTTTTATATCAAAACCTGCTGTGTTATGAACCATGAGACAAATCATCTCTCTCTCTATATATATATGGAGTAAATATAATTTCCTTATCTGTAATATCTTACATAGGTTTGACAATCCATAAAAATTGTTTAAAATGTCATAGAGTTTCTTTTTTACGATAATCATTATTTAATAATAAATTATTCCTCAATAATAAACTATTCATATAGGGTTCTTACATTTTTGGAAGTTTAGAATTATTAGTTAGAAGTCAGTTGTTTCAAATTATATTTTTATTTTCCCATTATAATATTAAAAATCACAAAATGTTAATGTCTGTAATTGTTTTCAGTAACAATATGTGTTAAATAAGTATTGTAACTTAGTACACATAAATTAACTCAAGAAATTAGTTATTTAAGTTTATAGAATAAAAAATATTTTTCACAAAACAAAACATGTCAAGGGTTGGTGGACGAGTGGTTAGCACAGCTGCCTTACAAGCAGTTGTCCCAGGTTCGCTTCCTGGTTGATGCTTTGACACATGAAAAAATAAAATAAATTAAATTCCTTTTCCCTTCTTAAAAAATGATTCCCCAACTCCCAAACTGCTTTCTCGTAACTCAGACAATATTACAAATACGTCAGACTTAAAAATACTGAAGACTATATATAATTATTAAATTTTAATTGTTTATAGTGATGATTCACACATTTATATAAACTTACATACACAAACTCATTATGTAAAATATCAAAAGCCAAAACTAAATTAGTCAATAAATAAATATCAAAATTAAAATAAAAAAGTTCATTAGCAATAGTTTCCTTGGCAGGGAAACGACTGGTAGTAAATTTTTTAATTCTCGGTAGTTATTTAATTGTGAATTAATATAATCAGTTTATAAACTCATTCATATTTTCTCACTCAAAAATCAGTCATGTTGCATTAGACAATTAAAAATTAAAATAATATTATTAGACCTATTATTCTACTTCGTTTTAAAATCCAAAATAGAATATATTAGCCATATAGTTTCTTCATGATAACTGAAAAGCGACACTGGGATCTCTCTTAGAGGTCTTAATTAAAGAAATATAGCATGAAAATTCCTAATGCCCACTCCAAACATGTTTATAATTACCACAGTTGTTACTATATGGCTATCCATATAGTATACAAACATCAATGGTATGATCACTAACATGCATTAATCAGCATGGTGAGTTTACTGGTTTTGTTTCTGAGTTTAAGATTAAGAAATATCGTGGTCTTTTTTCTCAGTTGTCTGATATTACTTAACTAAAATATCATTTAAGCTTTCTTGAAGACAGAATGAACGTTTGTACATGAATGAACTTTTTTTAAATAGATATTTGTAACTATGATACACAAAAATAAATTATGGTTCTTATTCCCATGAGGCTGTAAAGTTATGGTGACTAAAGATGGTGAGTATTAAGAAGCTTCTGATTGCAAACCCATGATGACCCTTTGATTTAGATAATTACAACTGCAGATCACTTTCAAGTGAAAGAAGATTGTATGGAGTGAAGGAAAATTGCATAAATTGAAAGAACAGTCTAATATCAAATGGGTTATGGACTTTGTGAAGTTAGAAAAAAAAAGATGATGGGTCAATTGATTTAAAAAGTAGTAATGTATTTAACTACAAAGGCATACACATTGGAAGCACAAATAGAATGGGATTCATTACAAACAAAAGGAGGAAAAACAACATTGTGGAGATTAATGGTGTATCATACAGGATGGAAAGATTAATTATGCAGCTTAATGGAAGATAACAAATGTAGATAATTCAGATTTATGTCTCAACAAATTACAGGGTTTTCATATGGGTGTACAAAATGCTTTTGATCAGACTAAACATTATTTGGTTGAGGTGATAGAAGTGAGAGAAACCACATATTTATAGTGTCTGCAGAAAAAGATAAACTAAATATTATGAATTCTTTCTTTGAGAAAAATGCTAAATGGAAATGGACATGGAAGCATCCAAATGAATGTACAGTAGAAGTAAATTACATTTTGACTAATAAAAATATGTATTTTAAGATTGTAATGTTCTTAACAGATTTAACACAATGATATGATCATTGATAGATTAGATGTAAGATAGGTATTAATGCAAAACTAGAAAGACAAAAACATCATAACCTTCAGAAATATTTCAATAAATTTAAATCAGAACTTGTATATCATTTCAAAGTATTAACAGATTTTGAAAATGGTTTGGATTTGAATGAAATCACTAATAGAATAACTGATATACTTTTAAAAACTGCAACAAAAATAGCCAAAATGAAAAGGCAACAATTTAACAAGAATTTTTTTACTGAGATAAGATAATGTATAAAGAAAAGAATAAATACAAAAAGATATAAAAATGGACCATTAAGAAGAGTTGAATATCTAGAGTTTTGTAAAATGTTATGAAAAAGAATTAATAATATAAAGAGATATAATTGTGAATTATCAAGAAACCTACAGAAAAGAATAAGTATAAAACAACATCTTATAATTGATAGGAAACTTATCTCTACTATAAAAAGAAAAGATGAAACTATTACTAAAAATAAAAATGGTATTATGAAATGTGTGGAAGAGTTCTATAAAAAAACTGTATAGCAATAAAGAAACAGAAAACACAGTATCCCTTACAATTATTATATGAACTGCTCAACATTTTAAATGACAAAATGAGACATGAAATTAAATCTATAAAGAAAGAGAAAGCTTCACAGAATGATGGAATTCTAATTAACATTCTTAAAAAAGCAAGTGACAAAAGAGAAAAATTGTGGAGAAAGTTATCTACCAAATGTCTAAATGATACTAGATGATTGGTAGAATGCAGTACTAATATTGATATCCAAAAAAGGTAATAAAAAAGATATTAGAAGTTACAGACCTATCAATCAAAATCAGTTTTATATAAAACTTTAACAACTTGTCTATACCAAACTCTGAATTTTGAGCAACCATAAGAACAAACTGGATTTAAAGCAGTTTTAGCACAATGTATCACATTCAAGTATTGAGAGAAGTTATAGAAAAAACCAATGAATATGAGTTGCCTTATGCTTTGGATTTATATATTATAAAAAGGCATTTGATTTTATAAGCATTTCTGCAGTAATAAATGCATTGGATCATCAAGATATAGTTTCAGGACATTGTCATATTCTGAAAAATATTTATCAAAATGTAGCAGCAATAATTACATTACATAACATTACTAAGATTATTAGCAAATTAGGGTGGCTCCATATCTCCTGAACATTTGTACTCCAGTTTTATAAGAAGTATTTTGCTGATTACAGTGGAAAAGTAAAGGAGTAAACATAAATTAAAGTTATTTAAGTCATCTAGATTTTAGAGATGATATGATTTTTTTTTTTTTTTGCAAATGGTGCTTCAGAATTTATCAGATAAAAATAATATCATAAAACTAAAGATAGATGCTAAAAAGTTTAATGAAATGTTCAATGGCTTTTTTCAAAAGAAAAAAAATAAAGATTGATAATGATGATTTAGAAAAAATTAACAACTATATATATTGGTCAGATTATTACTATGATGGAAACATAATGGATAAAATTAATCATAGAATTGAACGTGGTTGGGGTGATTTTGGTAAAAATAACTTAATATTAAAAGGAAATGTATGTATGTAACTGAAAAGGAAGATTTTCAGTAAATGTGTTTAATCAGTTCTTATTTATGGATCTCAGACTTGAACATTGAATAGAAGAGCAATATAAAGATTTCAAACCACTCAATGAAGTATGGAGAGAAGTATGTTATGAGTAACAAGAAGAGATCACAAATAAAATACCTGGATGAGAGAACAAACAGATATTCCTACCATTACTGATAGAATTAAGAGACTGAAATGGAACTGGGCTGAGCATATTTTTAGAAGATATAATATTAGATGAGTTGAAATCTCAAAGTGGATTACAGGAGTTGTAAAAAAGTTAGAAAAAGAGTACATATGAGATAGATGGATAAAACAAAGCAGTATGTTAATGTGAAGAAGTGAAACTAGAGATTGGAAAAACTGCATTAACATTGGACAGATCTTCATCATTAAGGAATTGATAATGGATGAAAATGATGATGAGTTCAAATTGCAATTGCTTTTATACTATCACTCATGATTCATTATCTTTATCAAAATATTAATCTTTTAATGTTTTCATTATCTTAAATCATGAAAACAAATCTCCATTTTTTTTTGTAAGTAACTCATCTCTTGTGATCTTATTTGATACTTTACTTGTCCAGTCATAGATTTTTTTTCTAACAATAATTCCAGACTATTTCATTTAAGCCTTTTCATTATTTCAGTCATATCAGTTATAACTGTTTGTTCTCTCATTTATTTTATTTTAGTTTCTTTCTTGTCAATCCTAATATGCACCCATATTTTGCAGTTCAATCTGTAGTTTTTTGTATTCCTTTTCTGTTTCCAAATCTCAGATCCATGTACAAACTCTTAAAATATATTAATATCCTTTTTTGTTTTGTTATATAAACACATTTCACTTTATTAATATGTTATTTCTACTGAAAGCATTCTTTTTCACATTTAATTCTAAGTTTAATTTTACCTATTGCATTCCCATTGGTATCAGTAAATGTTTATGGTAACTATTAATCCCTTATCTTCTGTTTTTATGAAAATCTGTTGAATATTATTTTAGATTTTTCACTATTTATCTTCAGTTCTACTTTACATTTTTATTTGATTGCTTTTATAACATTTCCTACAGCTTTGAAAAAAATCACATCAGTTATAGAATAAAATCAATCTGTTTATTTTTAACCCACTAAACATCACATGATCACCATTCTTTATGCTTACATTCTGTTTATTTTTATTAATTCATAAAGTTTTTTCAGCATGCTACTGTGAAAAATTTGAAAGAGATAGATTACTCTGCTCATAAACTCTTATCAATGTTACTTTTTTATATATCATCTCCTAGTCTAAGTATTGATTCTGCATTTTGATAATGTTCTTAAAAAAGTGATAATTTATTTTTCTCATAAGGGTTTTATAAAGTTTTAATCACAATAAAAATATTTACAAGATCAACTCCTTTTTTCATAATTTATAAATTTAATATAAATTGGACTCCATAATTACTGTTTCATTTCTATAATTTTTCTTAATGATGCCAAATCTTGAAATCAACCTGTATTTGATAATTGATTAATAAATACATGATGATAAGTGACCTTGATTTGATACAGCATTAAGTCAGAGATATCTAACATTAATACATTATTTAAAATATGGTAGATAAATAAAAGATTAAAACAGTTTTCAAAATTGGCACAAAAACTTTCCACTATCAATAAAAAATAAATACATTAATTTTTTCTTTCATTATACTTTCTTTTTTAAAAAAAAAAAAAGTAATAGATGCCTAATTAAAATTCATCTGTTAATTATGTTTTTCCAAAAATTAAAACATTTTACAAATAGATTGTTATTCACTGTTGAAAATAATTTAAAGATTGAAGAATAAACTTTATGAGTTGTGTTCCGAAAAAGTAAAAAAAATTCTAATTTTTGTTTTTTACATTTGCAAAATATTAAACAATATTTTAAACATCTGTTTATATATTAATTAATTGAATAGATCTTATAAATTACCTTATATGGAAATGAATTCCTAAGACACTAATTAATTGTATAGATCTAAAATCTTATAGATATGGAAATAAATTTCTAAGACTAATTAATTGTATTATAGACCTAAAACCTTACCATATATGGAAATAAATTCCTAAGAGAAATTTCATTGTATGAGAACAAAGCAAAAGTAAGAATACTCTAGAAAAAGATAAAGAAACAAAAGAAGAGAGAGGTTATAAATTGATAGCAAAAAAGAACTGAGCACTCTTTCTGTGATTTCTGCTACTGTCGATGTTCCACAAGTTGTAGAGCAGCAGTTCATCATTGGAGGACTTCATTCCCAGTATCTCAGCTCCTATGGGTCATTAAGCCGACTAGTACTTTTAATACCATCTCAGTCTTATTATTATTTTGAATGCCACAAGAGGCTCTTAGAGGGTTGTGTTATAAAGACAATAGATGATAATGGTGGTAAAGTGAATCATAGTATCTAAATTGTGTAAACATTATTTGCTATTCAGTAATTAACATGTGAATTAGGCTCACTCAAATGAACACTTTATATTTGTGTTAAAGATCCATATAGTAATTCTTGTATTAATTTTTTATAAATTGTTATTCCTAAATATATATGTGCTGTTACCTGTCGAGTTTATTGTATATTTGTTTGCTGGTTGCCCAATCATAATTGGGGACACAGAAAATTATTAGCATAGTCAACAGCTCTGTCCCGGATCCCAAATAAAGAAGAACTAAGCAGCATGGAGATGGAAATAAACTACATTGATGTGCTAAAATTGAAAATCCTGAACAATAAAAAAAGTAGCAAGATGGACAAAAGATGACAAAGGCTACCAACTGCTTATGGAGTGGATAAAGAATGGATGTCCAGAATCAAAGCTGCACTACATTGCTACAGGGTTCTGGACAAACCACAAGAAATTGACTACTTGTAAATGGTGTGTACTAATGGGGGATAAAGTTGTAATACCAATGAAAGATAGACAAAAGTTTTAAAGCTTTTTCATGAAGGTCACTCTGGAATTGTGCAAGCCAAAGCATTAGTTCATAGCTACATCTGGTGGCCAAAAATAACACCAGACATTGAGCAATACATCAAAAAATGCATGGCCTGTCAATCTGAAACTAATATGAAGGCAAAACAATATGATCCATGGACAATAGCAACAGAATCCTGGCAGAGAATGCACATTGACCATGCAGGCCCAATAAATGGCAAGATACTGTTCATACACATAGACACATACTCCAAATGGGTGGAGTAATCATATTGCAAAGGATATGAATAGAAAAGAAATGATTGAAAATTTAAATGCTGTGTTTTCTTGCCATGGTCTACCTAAAACCATCATGTGAACAATGGTACTGAATTCACCATGCAAGAAATGATAAACTATTTTATCGGCAATGGCATCAAACACATACATACACCCCCACATCACCCAGAATCAAATGACCTTGCTAAAAAGACCATACAGATAATTAAAAAAGCCCTCAAGAGGTCAATGAACATAAGTATACAGCAATCAATATACAATGCTATGCGGCATCAACATTTCAACACATCAACAGTTACAGGAAAATCTCCAGCAGAACTGATGATGGGAAGTAAACTGATAATTAAATTATCACTTTTACTTCCAAATACATCTGATAAAATAGAGAGTGTAAAAAATATAAATAATGGACTGAAAATAGAAAAAAATATATATAATAGGTGACAGAATCAAATTGGGTTCAAGACATAATCCGGAAGAAATGGGTTAAAGGAAAAATTGTGAAAATGTTATCAAAAACAATAGAAATCATCCAAGTACAGGATGAGACAACATATAGAAGACATGTAAATCATGTACATTGGTGATTTGAAAAAGATTGTCAAATTGCAGTACCCATACCAAAAGATGAAAATCAAAAAATACACAACATATCTGAACCAACACCACATGGAATACAGATTGAGGGATGAAGAGAAAAAATCAGAAAGCTGCAACATAGAACCTGGAAGAAAGGAACAGGAACTATAATCAATACTGAATTCAAATGGATTAACAACTTGATCACCCAGACCCAATATGAATACTGACCAGATTCAATTAATATACATAAGCCTAAACAATTTTCTGGAATAAGGGGAGGAGTGCAAAATATTAAATAATATTTTAAACTTAAGAATGCTGCTAAATAAATCATTGAAAAGAACTATTCAAATTAAATGAAGTTAAAGTAAACATAGACTCATGTATACATTAATTAATTGAATAGACCTTATAAATTACCTTATATGTAAATGAATTCCTAAGACACTAATTAATTGTATAGATATAAAATCTTACAGATATGGAAGTAAAATTCTAAGGCTAATTAATTGTATAGACCTAAAACCTTACCATATATGGAAATAAATTCCTAAGAGAAATTTCATTGTATGAGAACAAAGCAAAAGTAAAAATACTCCAGAAAAAAATAAAGTAACAAAAAAAGAGAGGTTATAAATTGATAGGAAAAAAGGACTTAGCACTCTGTGACTGCTGCTACTGTCACTGTTCCACAAGTTGTAGAGCATTCCCAGGATCTCAGGTCCTGTAGGTCACTAAGCCAACTAGTACTTTTAACAGACCATCTCAGTCTTATTATTATTTTGAATGCCTCAAGAGGCTCTTAGAGGATTGTGTTAAAAAGATGATAGTGAAGGTAACATGAATAATAGCTTACTGTATAAACATTATTTGCTATTCAGTAATTAACCTGTGAATTAGGCTCACTCAATTACAGACTTTAAATTTGTGTTAAAGATCCGTATAGAAATTATTTTTCTTAATTGTTATTGCTAAATATATGTGTTGTTATCTGTCAAGTTTATTGTATATTTGTTTGCTGGTCATCCAGTTATAGTTGGAAACACAGCAACATTGAACAGTTTTCTCTCACTCTCTTTACAATTTACCTGCTTACCCATCTAATTTATCATCCTACCCATCTGTACCTATCTACTTGCCCTTCTATAAATCTATCTATTTATAATAGTATACATTAAAACAGTAAAATAACTTATTTTAAAGAACTAAATGTAAATGTCTGTACATATCATAATTTTAAACCATTACCATGTTTACTGCAGGATGGAAATCTTTTCAAGTTCAATCCATTTTGTATAATCTATAACTTCCCTTCTTTACATCAATCCAGAAAAATTCCTTATATCACCTGTCTATCTCATGCGTCTCTTTCTAGATATTTTATAATCTCTTGAGATTCAATATAAGACTTTTTTTATTAAGGAAAATACACATACAATTACAGTATAAATCTTTTTGGTATACATATGTTTAGATTTGTTATACTTATTACAACAATCATCAGTAAATAATTTTCCAAATTAGAAAATATACCCATTTGAAACATCAATTACAATTATTATGACAAATTAATTTCATGATCAGAGCGAGAAGCTCATCATTCAAACTTAGTCTGTAATTATTATGTAACTAGTTTTATATCAGAACAACTGGCTATTTATTTAATGACTTAGCCGGTGATCATTATACAGTCCGTATTTTAATTGGCAGCAATCCTTTGTTATTCTCTATCTGAATGGACCATTTATTTTTTAACCTTGAATTAATATTTAAGTAGCACGACTGAGGATAGGCTCTTCATTCAGTGGCCTAAGTTGACCTCAAGTATCCCCGAAGAGCTTTTCTCTTGTTAATAAGCGATCCCTGAAGATAGTCTTTTGAATAAATTTTTTACATATCGCCCACAGTTCCTTACTTCCTTGCTTAAAAACAAAATAATTTCTAGTTAACCACACATCATAAAGCAGAAACAATCCCATTCTAATCGAGCAAAAACTCCACTCGTTATAGCATCATTGATTCTTTGAATTTTCATGTTAGCGGGCAGTACTCTGGTTATAATATTTTGTCTAGCAAGATACAAAAATGGGAAAGCAGTAAAAATATGTCTAATAGTTTCATCTGCTATTTTGCATAAGCTACATAGTCATTCTATTTTAGAGAAATTTCTATAATTTACCAAAAAATGATTAGTTGGCAAGACTTTCAAATTAAGACTTGTTATATATTTATCATAATTACTTCTAACAATAGATCCCAAATCTATTTCAGTTTCTTGATTTTCTACTAATGTCAGAGATATCTGTTAGTTTTTTCATCCATGTGTTTCATTTTTAATTCATCCTTGTTACTCTATATATACATTTTTTTTCATACTATATCATGTAGTCTGAAGTCTGTACTGTAAATCTATTATGAGTTCAATAAAACATTTATTAAAAACCTTTTTTTGGAGTATATAGTATATTTTCTTTTTAATAATTTATTTATAACAAAAGAGCATTATCAAAAGACAATTAAATATTATACACTTTAATTGGCATACATTGTTTATATTATTATTATTATTATTATTATTATTATTATTATTATTATTATTATTATTATTATTATTATTATTATTATTATTAACGTTTGTCACTCAAAGATTAATTTTTCTAATATTTCAAGAAAGGATTATGGGAAGGGTAATTATGTTGATTTTTGTAGTAACTTTTCTAAGGTTAATTGGAATTTTTTGTATTCTTTTAATGATGTAAATCATTGCTTGGATGGGTTTTTAAAGATTCTTAATAGTTTTATTGATTTGTATATTCCCAATAAGCGGCCTTTTTATAAGGGTTTTCCTCCTTGGTTTTCATGCGATCTTATTAAAATTATTAAAAGGAAGTCTTATCATCGTAGACTTTATTTTAAAACACAGAATATCTTTTTTATAATAATTTTGTTAATTTCAGAAGATTAATGAAGCATGTTTATAAAAGAGATTTGCAGAATTATATTAGAAAAATTGAGGTTAATATTTCTTCTAACCCTAAAGAATTTTGGGATTTCATTAATAAGTCTGGTTTGGATAAGAAAAGGGTTCAAGCTACTCATGGTTTCACTTTAAGTGCAAATGACTTTTCAAAACATTTTGCTGATGTATATTCATCACATGATACAATATCTTCAAATATTGCATTATTTTGTAATTCTTCAACTGTTCATTGTATGATTGACCATATTTCTAAGGATGATGTTGTTATGGCTATTAAGCGACTTAAAATTCATTCTAGTTTGGGAAATGATAATATTCCTTCATTTATTTACAAAGGGCTAGCTGAATTTATTGCAGTACCTCTTGCATTTATTTTTAATTTATCACTTAACTCTTGTGTTTTTCCTAATGTGCTTAAGTGTGCCAAAATGGTCCCAATTTTTAAGAATGGATCACGTGATTGTATTAATAACTATAGACCCATTTCTGTTTTGCATACTATTGCTAGAATTTTTGAGAGGTGTGTTTATAATAAAAGTATTTTAGATGTTAGTAAACTCATTTCTTCTTCACAGCATGGTTTTATACCTAATAGATCTGTAGAAACTAATTTGTTAACAATTTATGATCATATAGCTCATGCAATTGAAGACCAGCAGAGACTTGATGTTGTTTATTTTGATTTATCAAGAGCTTTTGATAAAGTAGACCACAGTATTCTTCTTCACAAATTATATCAAATGGGTTTTTCTACTAAGTTTGTTTATTGGTTTCAATCCTTTCTTCATGGTCGTACTGCATACATTAAATTTAATAATATTATTTCATCTAATTTTAAATGTAATTTGGGGATTCCTCAGGGTAGTATTTTAGCACCTATGCTTTTTAACATTTATATGAATGACCTTAAGGATTGCTTAAAATCGTCTTATCTTTTGTGCTATGCAGATGACTGTAAAATCTTTAGAAGAATCACATCTGTGTTTGATTGCACTCTTCTTCAAAATGATATAGATAATTTTAGTGCTTGGTGTGATCTAAATAATATGACTGTTAATTTCAGTAAATGTTCCCTAGTCTCGTATTCTAAAAAATCTGAAGTTTTGCATTTTTCTTATTTTATTAATTCCCACAAAATTATTTCTGTTGAATCCCAAAAAGATTTGGGAGTTATATTTTCTAGTAATGGATCCCCTTTCCTCATTTGGAAATGATTATTGGTAAGGCTTTAAAAATTATAGGTATTATTCTAAGGTTTGGTTATCATTTCAGTGGTGATACAAAATTTAAATTATTTTTATCATTGGTTCTTCCCGTCATTGAATATTATTCAGTCATTTGGAATCCTAGCTCTAAACAGGGATGTAATTTATTACAAACAGTGTATAATAATTTTCTAAATATGTTTCTTTGGGAAATAAAACTGTTGTTCATCTTTCTTCTAGAAGACAATATAGAGATATTAAATATTTTTATAAACTTGTTAATAAAATAGTTCTTTTATCTAATACAATTTCTACTGTTATAATTAGATCTCATGTGCATGATACTCAGTCTGCTTCTGTTTGTTACATTAAAACTTGTCATTCCAATGTTCTTAGATTTTCTCCTTTGTTTAGGCTACCATCTTTATATAATCAGATTTGTAGCAATATTAATTACTTCAATTTAGATTATAATCAATTCTGTAATGTTATTAAATTTAAATGTCAGATTTGATTGGTTTAACTTAATTTTGTTTATATATATATATATTAAATTGTTTTTTTTATTTTTATTTTGTTATGTGCTTTATATTTATCCCTTTTATTTATTTGTTACTATTAATGTCTTAATAATAATTGTTTATATGCTGATATTTAATTTTACTTTAGATTTTTAAATGTGTTAATTATCTTTTATTGAAATATGGCACATAATTATATTAATAATTTGTCATTTAAACTCATTTATATATTTGTTATGGTGCAATACTGTAATTGGCTTTATGCTGTAGTTTTGTACGGTAAATAAATGAATTGAATTGAATTATTATATTCAAATATCAGCCTTTCATGCTAATTGTGCATACGCTTTGCAAGTGTTAATAATAAATGAAAACTTTCTCACCAATACAAGATATAGTATTTATGCAGGAATAAAAAAAATCTCTTATTCCTACAACTCAAACGCTTATATATGAGCAAATCTGAAGTACTGGCAAAGAAAGCATGATGATGGAACAGTCACTTTAAATTACTATATACGATGTCTGAATGAATGACGTCAGTGAAATTATCTAGAATTTACTAAACGTCATTCCAACTGAAACTTAATAATATGTAAATAAGCATTTATTTTATATAGTGTATGTAAACAATTGTATTACATTCAAATATCAGCCTTATTATTATTATTATTATTATTATTATAAAAAATATTAACTTAAAAATGAAGTTAAAAAAGAGAAGTTATAAATAAATATAATAAAAATAAGCTAAACGTTTTCGAAGATCCATGCCTTATAATCATAGCTTTCTTAAAAATACATAATAAAATATATACAAAGATATATAAAATTAGCACGTGTTACATGGACCATTTCTTCGATATATCAAAGCAAGTGTCTTTTCTATTTATAGCATTAATATTTCCATTAATATAGAATGCTTCTTTTATTTTCCTCTTATGATCATTTGATTGAGTGCATAAAATTACAGGATTGGAAGAAATAAAATTGTGTCCAGATTTCATGGAATGCTCCAAAAATACAGAAGATATATTGTTGTTCTTCTGAGCTCTCTTGTAAGTGTACATGTGTTGAGCAAGCCTAGTATTAACAGTAGCTTTAGTTTCACCATAATATACAGCAAGACATTTTTCTTGAGGACATGAAATGGAATAAACTACATATGGAGTGAATGAACGATCAATATGATCTTTTGAGTTGTTGATCAATCTATTAGAATTAGGAGGAGTTCTAAATCCAATTTTAAACTTATTGAATAATGCTTTAGTTAATTTGTTAGATATTTTGGAAATGTAAGGAATAGTAATTCTAGGAAGTTGAACACATGGTACAACACTATTTATTTTATTATGGAATTTAGAAGTATAATTTTTAATAGACCAATGTTTAAAACCTGATTTCATCAAATCTTTAATAAAATTATTCAGATTTTCTTTTCTGTCTGCTTTATATTTACAAAGATGCAAATCTCTAAATAAGAAAGAATTTAAACCAGCACATTTATGTGATGCAGGTGAGTTAAATTTAGGGTGAATACAGCTTCTAATTTCAAAAGGCTTAATTATCATCTTTAATCTATACAGTTATTATTTCTTGATAATGAAAGGTCAAGATATTTGATTTTTTTATTGTTATTTTCATATACAGTGCTAAGTGATAAATAAGATAAACTTTGAAGTTCTTCTCGTATATGTAAAATATTATCCATAGAGGAAATAATAAATATATCATCCACATACCAAATATATGTAAAATCAAGAGTGGAATTGTAATATTTCGGTATTATAGAGCTCTCAAATTCATTTAAATAGACATTAGATAAAATGCCACTGACAGGTAAGCCCATTGGCCATCCATTTTTCATAGTATACCACTTGTTTTCAAAGATTGTAAAAATGTGCAAATCAAGCCAAGAAAGAAAAGCAACAATAAATTTAACCCTATCAGAAGGGCAATGTGTCCTCAAAAGTTTTTCATGCACTATTTGAATGGATAATTTTCTATTAATAGATCCATATAATTCTTTCACATCCATAGTAGCCATAGTGGATGTATTCGACTTCCATAAGTTGAATGTTTTTAATTTTAGAAATAAATTGGAAAGAAGAATTGATAGCATACAAGCCAAAACCAATATATTCTATAACTAATTGATTTACCAATTTGGCTGCTTCAAAATAATGTACTCCACCAAAATCCATCATCAATCTTAAAGGTTCACCAGGCTTATGTAATTTAGAATTGGCAAACATTTGAGGAGGTCTAATAGAAGAAGGGTAAATCTTATAATATTCAGATTTAGTAATACCTTTGTCAAATTGGTAAATCAATTACTTATAGAATATATTGGTTTTGGCTTGTATGCTATCAATTCTTCTTTCCAATTTATTTCTAAAATTAAAAACATTCAACTTATGAATACATCCACTATGGCTACTATGGATGTAAAAGAATTATATGGATCTATTAATAGAAAATTATCCATTCAAATAGTGCATGAAAAACTTTTGAGGACACATTGCCCTTCTGATAGAGTTAAATTTATTGTTGCTTTTCTTTCTTGGCTTGATTTGCACATTTTTACAATCTTTGAAAACAAGTGGTATATTATGAAAGATGGATGGCCAATGGGCTTATCTGTCAGTGGCATTTTATCTAATGTCTATTTAAATGAATTTGAGAGCTCTATAATACCGAAATATTACAATTCCACTCTTGATTTTACATATATTTGGTATGTGGATGATATATTTATTATTTCCTCTATGGATAATATTTTATATATACCAGAAGAACTTCAAAGTTTATCTAATTTATCACTTAGCATTGTATATGAAAATAACAATAAAGAAATCAAATATCTTGACCTTTCATTATCAAGAAATAATAACTGTATAGATTACAAGATGATAATTAAGCCTTTTGAAATTAGAAGCTGTATTCACCCTAAATTTAACTCACCTGGTTTAAATTCTTTCTTATTTGGAGATTTGCATCTTTGTAAATATGAAGCAGACAGAAAAGAAAATCTGAATAATTTTATTAGAGATTTGATGAAAGCAGGTTTTAAACTTTGGTCTATTAAAAATTATATTTCTAAATTCCATAATAAAATAAATAGTGTTGTACCATGTGTTCAACTTCCTAGAATTACTATTCCTTACATTTCCAAAATATCTAACAAATTAACTAAAGCATTATTCAATAAGTTTAAAATTGGATTTAGAACTCCTCCTAATTCTAATAGATTGATCAACAACTCAAAAGATCATATTGATCATTCATTCACTCCACATGTAGTTTATTCCATTTCATGTCCTCAAGAAAAATGTCTTGCTGTATATTATGGTGAAACTAAAGCTACTGTTAATACTAGGCTTGCTCAACACATGTACACTTACAAGAGAGCTCAGAAGAACAACAATATATCTTCTGTATTTTTGGAGCATTCCATGAAATCTGGACACAATTTTATTCCTTCCAATCCTGTAATTTTATGCACTCAATCAAATGATCATAAGAGGAAAATAAAAGCATTCTATATTAATGGAAATATTAATGCTATAAATAGAAAAGACACTTGCTTTGATATATCGAAGAAATGGTCCACGTAACACGTGCTAATTTTATATATCTTTGTATATATTTTATTATGTATTTTTAAGAAAGCTATGATTATGAGGCATGGATCCTCGAAAACGTTTAGCTTAATTTTTATTATATTTATTTATAACTTCTCTTTTTTAACTTCATTTTTAAGTTAATATTTTTTATTTATATTTTATGGGAAGTAATTTATTTTATTATTATTATTATTTAATATCAATAATTATGTGCTTTTAACGCTCATTAAAGAAGTTATATTTATTAATAATTTATTTAAAGCTTAGCGCTTTCAAAGCTCCTATTATTATTATTATTATTATTATTATTATTATTATTATTATTATTATTATTATTATTATTATTATTATTATTATTATTATTATTATTATTATAATAATAACAATAATAATAATAATAATAATTCAATTCAATATCCATTTATTATGTGCATTTCAACATTTACACTTTAACAGAAATACACTATAAAAAAAAAAATAATAATAATAATAACAATGATAATTAAAATTTTAAAAAAAACAAAAAAAAAACAATTATAATCAAATACAAGCTAAATACATAAAATTATATATACATATATGTTCATAATTATACATTTAGTTGTTTTTTAACATTCATCACAAAATGATCGCAAAAAATATCAATATTATTAAAAGTTAGATTATATACCATTTGCAATCTATTAATAACTGATTTACCAAAGAAAGTATTTTTACATATACTAATCTTGAAAGTTTGCATTTCTCTTAATAAACGACAGGGTACTTTCAATTCTATTTTTGATATACAGTTACTGACATCAATTTTCCCATCAATCAACTTTTTCAGTAATATCATATCCTTCAACATTCTCCTTTCTTTCAATACTGTTTTAACAGTTTGACATTCACCCATTATTAATTTATTAAATCTTTTTTTCAATATTATATATTTTAGACTGAATATTAATCAGATTGAAGTTCCATATACAAGAATTATATTCTAAAACTGTAACAACAAGAGAAAAAAATAACCTATATTTTATGGAAATAGATAAATCTCTCCCATATCTCAAAATACAGCCCATCTTTCTGCATGCTTTATTAATAATACATTTAATATGCGCATTAAAAGTAAAATTGCTACAAAATATAATTCCTAAATCAGATGTAGTCTCTTTATATTTAATAACACCATTCTCAATTTTATATTGATAAACAGATTTTTCAGTTTTATTAGTATAGGAAACAATGCATGTTTTATTAATGTTAATCTCCATGTTGTTATACCTACACCATATAATAAAACTATCTATATCCTTTTGAACCTCAATATGATCACTATAAGTAATAATTCTTTTAAATAACTTACAATCATCAGCATAAGTAAGTATCATACTATTTTTATGCTATGATCAAGATCACACATATAAACATTAAAAAGCAATGGTGCTAATATTCCACCCTGAGGAACACCTATCATATTATCAAAAAAAAGAGAATTCGTTTTATCCATATGTACATAAGATTTACAACCTCTCAAATAATTGGAAAACCACTCAACTAAAAGAGGACTAACACCCAACATTTTAAGTTTATACAAAAGTCTAATATATGAAACTTTGTCAAATGCCTGAGTCATATCAAAATATACAACATCTAATTGCTTCTGATCAGATAAGGCATGAGCAATATGATCAGATATCACCATTAAATTAGTTTCAGCAGATCTACCAGGTAAAAAACCTTGCTGATAACTAGGTAATACCTTAATAATAATAATAATAATAATAATAATAATAATAATAATAATAATAATAATAATAATAATAATAATAATAATAATAATAATAATAATATTATTATTATTATTATTATTATTATTATTATTATTATTATTATACTGGGAAATATTTATTTTAAACCTAATATCTCACTGTTAGACTTGATTACTTCTTCTCAGCACTTGAAGATTTTTTGATTAGGTATAATAATATTATCATTGTTGGTGATTTGAATATGCCTGATTTATTTATGGGAAAGATTATTACGCATTATTCTTTATTATCTCAGAAAGCTTTAAGAATGCTTAGATTTTGCAAATTTTTTAGGCTTCAACAATATAACCCTGTTGTTAATAATTTTCAGCGTACTTTAGATTCTGTTCTGTGTAATGTACCAATAGTTAGTAATTTTCACTTTGTCTCTGTTACTTTTCCAATTGATGCTCATCATCCACCTATCAAATTTTATATTAAGATGTGTTATTCTAAAATTACTTGTTCTAATGTTGTGAAAAGGGATTGTGGGAAGGGTAATTATGTTGATTTTTGTAGAATTTCTGAAGTTGATTGGAATAATATGTACTCAATTAATGATGTAAATTTTTGCTTGGATTATTTTTTGAGAATTTTTAATGGTTTTATTGATGTATATATTCCTAATAAATTGTCTTTTAACAAAGGTTATCCTCCTTGGTTTTCATATACTCTTATTAAGGTTATTAAAAGAAATCTTACCATCATATACTCTATTTTAAGACACAGAATATAATTTATTATAATAACTGTATCAATTTTAGAAGATTGGCTAAATATATCTATAAACGAGATTTATGAGAGTATATAAAAAAAAATTGAAATTAATATTTCTGCTAATCCTAGAAAATTCTGAATTTTGTTAATAATTCAGGCTTGGGTAAGAAAAAGGTTCAAACGACTCATGGTTCTGCTTTAAATGCAGATGATTTTTCTAAACATTTTGCAGAATTATATTCTTCACAACATGGGATTGATTCTGAAATCACATTTCCTGGAAATTTGTCTAGTGCTAAATGCACAATTGATCATATCTCTAGGGAAGATGTTATTGTAGCTATTAGGAGGCTTAAGATTCACTCTAGTTTAGGATATGATAGTATTCCTTCTTTTATTTATAAGGGGCTAGCCGAATTTATTGCAGTACATCTTGCCTTTATTTTTAATCTGTCTCTTAACTCTTGTACTTTTCCTAGTGTTTTGAAATATGCTAAAATGATTCCAATCTTCAAAAATGCTGATTGAGATTGTTTCTAATTATAGACCGATTTCTGTTTTGCATACCATGCATGAATTTTTGAGAGATGTGTTTATAATAAAATTATTTCAGATGTGGGTAAGATAATTTCTTCTTCTCAGCATAGTTTTAGTCCTAATAGATCAATTGATAATATTCTACTGACAATTTATGATCATATAGCTCATGCAACTGAGGATTGTCAAAGACTAGATGTTATTTATTTTGATTTGTCAAAAGCCTTTGATAAAGTTGATCACAGTGTTTTACTTCCTAAATTACATAAAATAGGTTTCTCTACTAATCTTGTATATTGGTTTCAATCATTTGTGTAGACATACAGCATTTATTAAATTCAATGATAAGGTTTTATTTAATTTTGAATGCAATTTAGGTGTTCCGCAGGATAGTATTTTAGCACCCATGCTGTTTAATGTTTACATTAATGATCTTAAGGATTGCTTGAGATATTCTTTTCTGTTAAGCTATGCTGATGACTGTAAGATTTTTAGAAGAATTACATCAGTTAATGATTGTGATCTTCTTCAGAAGGATATTGATAACTTTAGTGCTTGGTGTGAGTTAAATAATATGACAGTTAATTTTAATAAATGCTCCTTTGTTTCTTATTCCAAAAAATCTGAAGTTTTACAATTTTGTTATTATATCAATTCTCATAAAATTATGTCAGTTAAATGTTAAAAAGATCTTGGAATTATGTTTTCTTGTAATGGATCTTTTATTCCTCATCTTGAAATGATTGTTGGTAAGGCTTTTAAAGTTATGGGTGCCATTCTTAGACATGGTTATCAGTTCAGTAATGACACTAAATGGAAATTGTTTTTTCAATGGTTCTTCCTATTATTGAATATGGTTCAATAATTTGGAATCCTAGTTCTTGGCAAGGATGTAACTTGTTGCAGTCTATTTCTAAGAAGTTTTTCAAATATGTTTCTTGGGAGGGTAAAGTGATTAATCTTTCATCTAGATGAAAGTATGGGGATTTGAAATATTTTTATAAAATTGTTAATAAACGAGTTATTTTATCAGATATAGTTTCAACTATTTCAATTAGGTCTTTGAGTTATGATACTAGGTCTATTTGTGTATATCAGATTCAAACATGTCATTCTAATATTCTTAAATTTTCTCCTTTATTTAGGTTACTCTCTTTATATAATCAGATTGGGGGTAACCTTAATCTGTGTGACATTGATTATAAGAAATTTTATAACCTTATTAAAATGATAATATTAAATCATGCTATCACACTTCCAACGTAAAGCTGTCAACAAATAGAAAACTAAATTAAATGGCTGAGAGCTTTCAAGAAGATTTACTTCTCATTTTCATAGCCAGTTATGATTCTTTCTTTGAAATCACTCAGCCATTTAATTTAGTTTTCTATTTGTTGACAGCTTTACATTGGAAGTGTGCTAGCGTGATTTAATATTATCATATTGAAGACAAACGTAAAGTATAAATCTACAGGTTATTACTTAATCTTATTAAAATTAAATGTTGTTTGATTTTGTCTTTTAAATTTTACTTTATTATGTATACATTTATATTTTCATTTTATGTTATGTTTTATCTTCACTTTTATTGTATGTGCAAGCTGTAATTGACTTTATGCTGTTGTTTAGCACTTAAATAAATGAATTAATTTAATTAAATTGAATTATTATTATTATTATTATTATTATTATTATTATTATTATTATTATTATTATTATTATTATTATTATTATTATTATTACCCATGCCGTTTAATGTTTACGTTAATGATCTTAAGGATTGCTTGAGATATTCTTTTCTGTTAAGCTATGCTGATGTCTGTCAGATTTTTAGAAGAATTGTGTCAGTTAACGATTGTGTTCTCCTTCAGAAGAATATTGATAACTTTAGTGCTTGGTGTGAGTCAAATATTGATAACTTTAGTGCTTGGTGTGAGTCAAATAATATGACAGTTAATTTTGATAAATGCTCCTTTGTTTCTTATTCCAAAAAATCTGAAGTTTTACAATTTTGTTATTATATCAATTCTCATAAAATTATTTCAGTTAAATGCCAAAAAGATCTTGGATTTATGTTTTCTTGTAATGGATCTTTTACTCCTCATCTTGAAATGATTGTTGGTAAGGCTTATAAGGTTATGGGTGCCATTCTTAGACATGGTTGTCAGTTCAGTAATGATACTAAACAGAAATTGTTTTTTTTCATTGGTTCTTCCTATTATTGAATATGGTTCAATAATTTGGAACCCTAGTTCTTTGCAAGGATGGAACTTGTTGCAGTCTATTTCAAATAAGTTTTTCAAATATATTTTTGGGAGGGTAAAATGATTAATCTTTCATCTAGATGAAAGTATAGGGATTTGAAATATTTTTATAAAATTATTAATAAACAAGTTATTTTATCAGATATAGTTTCAACTATCTCAATTAGGTCTTTGAGTTATGATACTAGGTCTACTTGTGTATATCGGATTCAAATATGTCATTCTAATATTCTTAAATTTTCTCCTTTATTTAGGCTACCCTCTTTATATAATCAGATTGGGAGTAACCTTAACCCGTGTGACATTGATTATAAGAAATTTTGGAATCTTATTAAACTGAAATATTATGTTTGATTTTGTCTTTTAAATTTTACTTTATTATGTATACATTTATATTTTCATTTTATCCTACATGTTTTATTTTCACTTTTATTGTATGTGCAAACTGTAATTGGCTTTATCTGTTGTTTAGCACTTAAATAAATGAAGGAATTATTATTATTATTGATTGCTGCTGACTTTGTAGAGTTAACATGTGTTATTTGTCTCTCTGATTTTTGAATTCTATAATTCTTATTTGGCTAAGTTTTTTTGCCTATTTGTGATGGTATTATTAAGTAGAGTTTGGAGATTTTATTGATCTTGTTTTGTATGTATTTTATTTTCTAATGGTTTTATATTTCAATTTTTATTTATTGATTTCTTTTAACTTATTTTTAAGTAGCCATTTTTTTTTATTTTTAATCTTGTTTTAGAATTTTTTTTTATCTTAGTTTTTTATCTTTGTTGGAATTTTTTTTTTTTAATTAATTAATTTATTTTATTCTTTTTGATTTTTTTATCTTTACTTTAGATTCTTAATTATATCACTTTTTAATCTCTGTTGGAATTTTAATTAGTTTTAATTTTATTTTTTGTTTGTTTGGTTTTAAAACTTAAGGTTTTTATTATTATGGATAAATGTAATTCTTGTCATTTAGCTCTTCCTTTTGGTGGAAATTTTATAACTTGTCTGGGTTGTAATGGGAATGTTCATTTTAAATGTAGTACAGTAAGTGAAAAGACATTTAAAAATATGTCATCTACAAATAAAGCATTATGGAGGTGTAAAAATTGTAGAGCAGGAACTAATTTAAATTTGACTTTAAATGATGGATCTAGTTCTGATTCCTTATCTAATTCTTTAAATCAGCGTTTCCCAACCTGTGGTACGCGTACCACTGGTGGTACGCGAGTTGCTGGTTGGTGGTACGCGAAAAATAATCAATAATGGCAGACATAAAAAAATCAAATCATAAAAATATCATAGAAACGTTTTTTCCTATAATTCATAAAAATTATTTTAATTAATAATATTATACAATAAAGTTGTTAATATGTACAGTCGATGATCGAAAATCCAGCAATCGATATCGTTTTTTTGGAGTGCATTTTTAAATTTAGCCGTTAGCCATTAGTAACTTGAGATATTGCCACCACTGTTGTCATGGTGCTGCACTCTTGTTCACTTCCCCGCGCGGCTTACAAGTGACAGGTTATTGTTTGTGATTGTATCGTCTTTGTTTATTAAAATTCATTGATCCCCATATAACCCGCTTATTCGAATTTAGACAAGAAGGACAGTTTTTTTTTTGAAGACAATTCTTTTGATCTTTCTTCAAAATTGTATGATTTTGGTTTGCTTCATTCAGGTGATTGCATATTTAACTGATATTTTTTTGCAAATAAATAACTTAAATTTGACACCTCAGAACAACTCGATAACGATCTTTAATGTTAATGATAAAATTGAAAATATGATTAAGAAATTAGATTTTTGGAAGCAGTGTATTGAAAACAATCAACCGAAAGTATTCAAAACTCTACATATTTTTTTGTTTGAAAATAAGGTTAGTCTGTCTCAAGATATACGAGAAAATATAATAGCGCATTTAACAGGATTAAAATTGTCTTTAATGGAATATTTTGCAAAACCCGAAAACACAAATGATAAGTGGATTTCAAACCCCTTCTATGAAGAACATTTAGAAAAAGCTACATCATTATCAATAAAAGAGAAAGAAAATTTAATAGAATTATCGACACAATCTAATTAATTTTGGTTAAACATTAAAGATTATGAACAACTTTCTGAGAAAGCTCTTAAATTATTATTACCATTTACTAGTATGAAATTAGTAGAGAAAGAGCTTTTTCTTCATATATTTAAAAAAAAAAAGTATTGAAACAAATTGAATGCAGCTGTAGACTTAAGGGTATACCTCACATCTTTTGAACCAAATTTCAAAAAATTATGTTTTTCGAAACAAGCACAAGGATCTCATTAAATTTATTTTATAAAAATATTTGATTATGATAAAATATATTAATTGGTTTTTTATAATTTTGTGTTTTTATTAAAACCATTTATTAGTAAACGAAATATGACAAAATAGTAGATAAATATGAAACTTTGAACAAACACATATATATATGTTACAGTGAATTTATATTTTCAGTGAGTTTATAATCGTTTAAGCGTGTTTCAATGTAATTTGTCTCATTGTGATGTGAATACATGGTCACCCTATAATATTTATAATGCAAATAAAATAACACACTCGCAATAAATTTCACAAAATACAATCATTTTTACGAAGTGGTACAATTTAGCGTGATGTACTACCAAGTGGTACGCAAGCCAAAAAAGGTTGGGAAACGCTGCTTTAAATAATAATTCTAGTCTTGAATTACTTCAGCAGATGAATAGAAAACTTGATATGCTGCCTGTTTTACAGAATAATATTGATTCCTTATCTCAATCTTTTGCTAAACTTACTTTAGAACTTGAATTAGTTCAAAATAATATAAAAATATTGATTAGAGAATTTAATGAAATGAAAGAAAAAGTAAAAGCACAAGATTCTTTGTTGTGCAATTTGCAAAAAAAAAGTTTTTTATTTAAAGCAGCAAAAATTAGAAAACAATATTGAAATTGTTGGTGTTGAATATGCTAATGATGAAAATTTATTTAATATTGTTGAAAATATAGCTAAAAAATTAGAATTGTCAGACTTTAATAAAAATTATATTAATTCTATTTATAGATTAAAATATGGAGGTAGTTTTAGGCCTGTAATAAAAGTTAATTTTGTTAGTAAAATGGTAAGAGATTTATTCTTTTTAGGAGGTAAAGGAATTAAATTATATCTATCTGATGTTTTGCCTATTGCTACAGCTGATAAGCGTATATATTTGAATGAAGATTTGTTGCCTGAAAATAGGAAATTATTTTGGAAATTTTGTTCAATGGCTAAAGAAAATAAGTATAGGTTTGGATTAAAGATGGGAAAATTTGGTTGAGGAAAGATACTGGGGATAGGGCTATTAGGATTGGTTCTGAATCGGATTTGTCTAATTTATGACATGGATTATCTTTTAAAAATATTGTTACAGAAAAAGATAATTTGGCTATTGAAAATTTTAAGATTTTTCATATAAATATTCATAGTGTGAGGAAACACTTTGATGAGTTGTTAATTCTTTTACATTCACTTTATTATTCATTTGATATTATAATTTTGTCTGAGATCTGGATTAAGGAATGTGAAAAAGGACTGTATGAGTTAGAGGGATATACATCAATTATTAATTCTAGAATTAATAATAGGTCAGGTGGAGTTTTAGTTTATTATAAATCATAGCTTTGTGTGACTTCTATTGATGCAGTTTTTGATTCTTCTGAATGTCTTGTTTTAAATTTCATTTTAGGTTCAGACAAATTAACACTTATTGCTCTGTATAGGTCTTGCAGTCATACAGTTAAAAGCTTTAGTGATGAACTTGATGATTTGCTTACTAAATTAAATGATAAATTCATTATTCTTGTTGGTGACTTGAACATTGATATTTCTGATGAAATTTCTGTTGCTGCTCAACATTATTTAAATATCCTGTCACTTTTTGAATTTATTCAATGTTTATTTCATCCTACACGTGTTACATCTTCATCATCTTCACTTATTGATCACGTCTTTGCTAGATGTCCTGAAAATATTCTTTTGAAAACATCTTTTTTGGATTGGTGTCTTACAGATCACAGAGGAATTGTTACTTTTAAAAAGAATTTTTCTCATAGTAAAAAGTGTTTTAAACTTTTATCTCATGATCGTTTGCAATCTTTAATTACTAAATATGATTGGAATTTAATATTTGAGTTGAATGATGTAAATTGTGCATTTTCATTCTTTGTTGACAAAATGAAGGAGTTTATAGATTATTGTTCTTTTATAAAATATATAAAGAAGAAAGATCTGAAGAGACATGATTGGATTACAAATGAGTTAATATCAAAAGTTAACAGAAAGAATAAATTGTACAAGCTTTTCAAAAGGTTTCCTGTTAATGAAGAATTTAAAGTTCAGCTAAAGATTCTTCATAAAGAAATAAAGAAAGATAGAGTAAAAGCTAAATTGATTTTCTATTCTACTCAAATTGATTCTTTAAAATCAACTAAATTAAGCAATTTTTGGACTGTTGTTAAAAAATTTATTTTTAAAGAAGGATTTTCACAAATTTCTAGACTAAAGATTAATGAAATATCTATTGATGTTTTAAATAATTCAAAACTAATAGCTGATCATTTCAATCAATATTTTGTACATAGTGTGGAATTGTTAATGAATAGTTTTGACAATAATTGCAGTTCTCATGTTTTTCAATATGAGAAATTTATCCTGAATTCTTTTGTTTTTAAAGAGATTGAAGATTGTGAAATTTTAGATTCTCTTTATAAAATGAGACATAATAAATGTATTAGTTTGGATTGTATTTCTGTAAAAATATTAATTGAAAATGTTTCCACTCTTTTACCAATTTTATCTTTTTTATTTAATTCTTCTATTGATTCAGGTATATTTCCAGATTGTTTAAAATCTGCTGTTGTTACACCTATTTTTAAGAGTGGAGATAGGGAATGTTTGGAAAACTACAGGCCAATTTCTATTTTATCAACATTGTCTCAAATTTTGGAAATGTGTGTAAAAACAGAATTGTTTTGGTTTTTTTTTCAAAAATATAATTTATTTTTAAACAATCAATTTGGGTTTTTGCCAGGAAGATCTACAGAACTGGCTTTATCTGAACATGTTTCAGTCATCACTGAATCTTTAAAAAAAGGTTACAAAACTATAGGCATTTATTTAGATTTGCGGAAAGCATTTGGCTGTGTTCCACATGATATATTAATAATTAAGTTACACCATTGTGGCATAAGGAGTACTATGCTTGAATGGTTTAAATCTTATTTAAGTAATAGAAGCCAATTTGTAAAAATTAATAATTTTTTGAGTGATTCTGAAATAATTAGATATGGAGTTCCTCAAGGTTTAGTCCTGGGTCCATTGTTATTTACTGTTTATATTAATGATCTGCTTGATCTTTCTCTTCATTCTAACATTTTTTGTTTTGCAGATGATATTGCGTTGGTTACTTCAGCAGTTTCATATAGTTTACTTGAAAAACTTGTGAATGAAGATTTATTTAAAATTACACAATGGATGAACAATAATAGATTACTGCTAAATATTAATAAGTGTAATTACATAATGTATTCTCTTAAAAATATTCCAGAAAAAGACTTGTTAATTCAATTGCCTTATGTTAATAAAACATCTTGTCAGAAAATTACCAGGACTTCAACAATTTCTTACCTTGGCTTGGTTTTGGATGAGTATTTACATTGGGATAAACATATTCTTTGGCTTCAAGTAAAATTAAGAAAACTTAATTTTTTTTTTTTTATAGATTAAGAGATTGTTTGAATAAATCTGTCCTATTAAGTATATATAAACAAATTTTCTTAAGCAGACTTTCTTATGGTATAACATTATAGGGTGGCACTGCAGCATATTTTTTGATGTCGTTGCAAACACTACAAAATTTTACGTTAATAATTATTTTGTTTAAACCTTTGGATTTGCCAAGACTTGAATTATTTAAGTATGCTGGAGTTTTAACTATTCATCAATTATTTTTAGTGAATATTTTGTGTTATTATATTAAATACAAAAAAATGAATAAAAATAATTCTTCATCAATAATGGTGACTAGATCAAGTGATTTTGATTTATTATTTGAACCAGTGTACTTTAAAACTCATTGCAGATATCAGAAATGTTATCTTGGTCCAAGATTTTATAATATTTTTATAAGAAACATTGGATTTAATGTTAATGATCTATCAAGGAAAACTTTGAGAAAATTCATTATGAACTGGATTATAATTGATAATAATCAAAAACTTTTTATTTCTATTTAATTATTTTATTGTATATTAATGTTTTTTTATTTTATTTGCACATGTATTTTTGTTAAGCTCCATGCGTGATTTATTTATCACAAGGAGATTATATGTTTAATAAATTAAAATTATTATTATTATTATATACTTCCGGTGTTCTAGATTAAAGACTTGTTCAATTTTTTCTCTCTTGCTTTTGTTTTGTTTTACTGTATTTTTATTTATAAATATTAATTTTTATTGTGTTCAGTAAAATAGGATTTAATTGGATTTGCTTATAAAATGTCTTTCTGCAAGATTTGTCATGATTTACTACCTAAAAATGGAAATTTTGTTTCGTGTATGGGCTGTAGCACCAGTTTTCATTACACGTGCTCAACGTTAGGAGAGGCTACCTATAGACGAATGTCTTTTAAAAAAAGCAGGAATGGAGATGTAATGTTTGTAGAATTCCACCAGATAGTGATGGTTCTGTTATGGTAAATAATAGTGATTCTTCGAACTTGATTTTAAGTGATATTTTGGAAAAATTAAAATTACTTCCGGTTATACATACGGCAATTTCAGAGCTTACGATTACGGTTGCGAAGCTTCAGGTTGACGTGGATTTTTTGCGGGATAAAGTTGATAAAAATAATGATAATTTACTACGATTGTCAAATATGTCTGATTCTTGTGAAAACGAAATCACTTTGTTAAAGGAAAAAATTGACTCTATGGAACGTTTACGGTTGGATTGTGAAATTGAAATACAAGGTGTTCCCTTTTGTGAAAATGAAAATTTATCTTTAATTGTAACGAAGTTGGCGGAAAAACTTGAAATTGAAAACTTTATTACTAATTGTATTGAGAATGTTTATCGAACAAAATCTAAATCTAATAATATAGCAGGTTTTATTGTTAATCGTTTTGCTTCGCGAAATTTAGCTAAATCATTTTTATTGAAGAGAAATGTTATTAAATCGGTTTCTGATTTTTTGTTAACGGAATCTAGTCAGCGCATATATATTAATCAACGTATAACTCCACATATTAGACAGCTATTATGGAAGGCTAAGCAAAAAATGTGTGAACGTAAAGGAATGGCTTTTATACGTAATGGATTGGTTTATATTAGAAATGATTTAAATTCTCCGTGTGTTTTAATTAAAAATGAATCTGAGTTGTCAGCGTTTTGAAATTTATTTCCTAAAGTGAAGCTTGATGCATTTTATCCTCATGGTGAAACTTTGTCTAATTTAAGTGTTTTTCATATGAATATACGAAGTGTTAGATCTAATTTTGATGAATTTGTTGTGTATTTAAATGATTTTCCTGCCGGTTTTTATGATGTGATAATTTTAACTGAATCTTGGATTTCCATTGAAGAACAGCATTTATATGTTCTGGATGGCTATTCAAATATTCTTTCTCCTCGTGCGTCTTCACGTTCAGGTGGTGTATTAGTTTTTGTGAAAGAAAACATTAAATTTACATATCATAATCCATTTCTTGCCTCTGCAGAATGTGTTTTGATTCATCTGAATTTACCTTGTTTTGTGTTAACTATTGTTGCTTTATATAGATCGTGCACAAGTATCATTTTGGATTTTATACCTGAACTTGATGTGTTATTGTCTGATTTACATACTACTTCAGTAATTCTTATGGGAGATTTAAATATAGATTTATGTAATAATCTACATGGGCCTATTTGAATTTGCTTTATAGTTATGGTTTTAATCAAGCTATTTTTTCACCTACTCTTTTTACTAAATCTTGTCAATCAATTTTGGATCATATATTTGTCAGATTAAACCAGAATCAAAGTTATGAATTGTCTGTACAAAATATTTTTATTTCGGATCATTTTGCAACTGTGTTGAGGTTATTAAATTGTAGACCACATGCAAATACTCATTTATATATTAATAAGTTATCACATAATAAACTAAAAATGTTATTATCTGATCAGAATTGGGATTATGTTTTTGCTCTGCATGATGTTGATTCAGCATTTTTAAAATTTCAAGATATTTGCAAATCTTTAATTGCAAAATCTATGGTTAGTTTTAAATTGACTAGCAAAAACCGCAAGCGCTCAGCCTGGATAACGAATGATTTGATTGGAAAAATTAATCAAAGAAATCATTTAAAATGTTTGGGTGGAGATTTGTTGACTTTGAGGAAATTGAATACTGAGATTAAATCTGATATTCAGAAATTAAAATTTCAATATTATCAAAAATATTTTAATGATAAAAATATTTCTTTGAAATGGAAGTTGATAAATTCTCTTGTAAAAAAACCTTTGTCAAATCAACTTAAATTTATAAAACACAATGATAATTTGATTGAAGTAGAAAATAATGAAAAATGTGTTGCTGACTTGTTTAATAATTTTTTTTCAGATCTATCAATAGATAGAACACCAGTACAAGAATTGTCTTTTGCTGATTCTTGTCTAAATTCTTTTTTGTGTACAGATGTTACTGATTTGGATTTGTCTGGTAAAATTGATCTCTTAAAGAATGTTCATTCAGCTGGTCTAGATAAGTTAACACCAAAGATTCTTAAGGAAAATAAGTCAGCTTTCATAACTGTTCTTGTTTATTTGTTTAATCTTTCCTTAAATGTTGGTTTGTTCCGTACTTGTTTGAAGGTTGGTTTTATTACACCTGTTTTTAAAAAGGGTGATCCTGTATAGCTTGACAATTATAGACCAATATCTATTATATCTGTAATATCCAAATTGTTAGAGATGGTGGTTAAAGAGAAAATGATGTCATTTTTATCTAAAAATAATATTTTATCTGAACATCAATATGGATTTATTTCTGGTAGAAGTACCTTGGACACTTTCTATAGTCATGTAAACAATTTGACAACTTCACTAGATAAGGATTTTAAAACTGTTGCTATTTATTTAGACTTGTCTAAGGCATTTGACTCTGTATCTCACAAAATTTCACTTAAGCGTTTATATTCATATGGTTTTCGTGGTGGATTTATTTCATGGTTTGCGAGTTACTTAAAGGATAGAAAACAAGCAACAAATATTTCTGGTGTTGTAAGTTCTTTTATAACAGTTAACCATGGTGTACCACAAGATTCAGTTTTGGGTCCCATTTTATTTATAATTTATATAAATGATTTATTTTCTTTACCTTTAGAATCTAAGATTTATGGTTTTGCAGATGATATTGCTTTATCTTATGCTGCAGTTTCATATAATTTTGTTGAAAAAATAATTAATGATGATTTAAACCTAATTAGTAAATGGTTAGCATTTAATAATTTATCAATTAATCTGAGTAAAACAAAAGCTATTAATTTTTTTTATAGGTCAAATATCCATTCGCTTAACATTACTATTTGTAATAAGTATTTTTGGCATTATAATAGCACTTGTGCTAACATTTCTTTTGTTGATAATATTTGCTATCTAAGTGTTTTTATTGACTCCAGACTTTCTTGGTCAAACCATATTGACTTTCTTTGTTCTCGTTTACGTAAATTAAATTATATGTTTTTCTACTTATCTAAATTTTTTCCTCGGTCAGCTTTGATTACTTTATATATTTCTTCTTATCAAAGCTTATTATGTTATAATATATCAGTTTGGGGAACTGTTCTACTTTTGCAATGACTACATTGTCTGTTTTACAGAATTATACAATGCGTATCATTTTTGGTAGATCACGTGCCACATCTGTTAAAGATATTTATGCCACTTTTAATATACTAGATGTTTTCCATTTGTATAAATATAGAGTGATTCTTGATATTTATTGTAGGAAACTTCATTTGGATACTAAATCTTCTGTTGTAAATACTCGTTTATCTACTAAATATCAGCTAGCTTTACCTAATTTTCTTAAAACATCTAATAGGAAGCAATTTAGTTATAATGGTCCTAAATTATTTAATATGTTTATAAGAGATTGTTCTGTGAATTTAATGAGCACTAGTTATTTGATTTTTAAAAAGCATTTATGGCATTGGTTATATTATGCTAAGCATTAGTTTTATTTTGTTTATTTTATTTTATTTTTGTTTATACTGTATGTTATGTAATTATTTACTACTGTTATTGAATTTCCAAATGTAATATCTGTATAATTTTAATATTTTATGTTATATTTATACTTTTTTTTTTTTTTGTATTTTATTAGTGTTTTTTAGTAAATACTCGTTTATCTACTAAATATCAGTTAGCTTTACCTAATTTTCTTAAAACATCCAGTAGGAAGCAATTTAGTTATAATGGTCCTAAATTATTTAATATGTATTTATAAGAGATTGTTCTGTGAATTTAATGAACACTATCTTATTTGATTTTTCAAAAGCATTTATGGCACTGGTTATATTATGCTAAGCATTAGTTTTATTTTATTTTATTTTTTTTGTTTATATTATATGTTATGATGTAATTATTTACTACTGTGATTGAATTCCCAAATGCAATATCTGTGTGATTTTAATATTTTATGTTATATTTATACTTTTTTTTTTTGTATTTTATTAGTGTTTTTAGTTGTTACATTTAAATTCCTCACACAAGATTTTACTTGTATGGAATTTATCTCACTGTATTATACATTTATTGTTTGCTTCATAATAAATAAATAAATTATTATTATTATTATTATTATACTACTGCTGCTGCTGCTACTGCTACTACTACTAACGATTTTATAATTATTCAAATATCCAGGTTCTGCTAATAAATCCTCATCCAAAAAAAATATTAACACTCTATACATTATTAGTTGGATTTAAAAAAAAAAGGATCATGAATTGGTTATGCACAAAAAGAGAATAAGAGTTCCGTAGGAAAAGCCCCGTTGCTTGACAAAATAAGTTTCATTTGTTTTTTTAAATATAATCTAAAAAAAAAAAATTATTTTTCTAAAAAGCTAGTTTTCATTATTCCAACCAGATTGTTTTTCAATAAAGATTTCTCTACTCTTTAATATATACTTAAATTATATTTACAGTTTTGGAGACGGTTAAAATAACATTCTCTCTTAATAGTCGTCACCTTCCTTTAAAATGTACTCATTTTTGGGGGCAGTTAGGATTATCCAGGATTTTAAAATTTTAAATCATAGCTATAGTTTTACTATTTAGCTAATATAAAAATAAAAGCACGGAAAATAATTTTGAAGTTAGATGTATAAGCGTATACATATACATACTTTATTATATATATATATAGTTGCAATTTACTGTTTATATGTATATATTAATGATTTACACTTTTTTGGGAAAAAACATTTATTCTTCAGTAAAATAATAAGGTCTACCAACGGAGCTATTCTGTCAAAGGCCTTAAATTCGATATACAAGAATCTAAAGGTGCGAGTTCAACTTCTAAGTGAATATTGTCACTGTGCATATAGGCCAGCAACACCTGAAGAAGAGTGGAGAATAAATAATACTACTCGAAACTTTGTGTAATTACTAACCTGTATTGTCTATTTGTGAGTTTACTAACAAGTTGTTTGTATTTGGAAAGTTTAAATAAAGTTTAAAATTTTCTATACATTCACTCAGAAATGATGGAAATAGTCCAACATATCACATCTTATAATATACCATTATTACAAACCTTCAGACAAATAGCTACATAAACATTCTTTATTTCAGTCAAAGGAATTAAGAAAAAATAAATATGAAAAGATGTATTTTATCCAATAGATTAAATGTACAATTTGTCTGCAAATTCTAGCATATATATATATATATATTCAATCTATCAGATAAAATTAAAATACTATGAGTAGGAAAGCTGTATGGAATTTATTCTTATTGAAATACTGAATTGCATTAAATTTTTAAAAAAGTTGTTTTTAAAAAAAATCTTATTTCTTTAAATGAATTGGATAAAAACAAAATTATAATTTAATGTTTTGATATCATTCAACTCCAATAAAATGTATAAAATAGAATAAGTTCTGTATTTACAATCAACCATTATCAATCCATTGTAGGGTGAAGGTCACTTCAAGTTCAATCCATCTCCAATCTCTACCTCTCTCCTCTACATCACCATTGAACACTTTCTTATTTCATACATTGATCTCACATGTGGTCTCTTTCTGGATCTTTTACAATCTCTTGAAAGTCAGTTTAAGATTTCAATTTTCCATTTATTATCATATGTTCTTGCAATATATCCAGCCCAACTCCACTTAAGTCTTTCAATTCTTTAAATGATGACAGTAACACCTGTTAGTTCTCTTAGCCATATATTGCATTTTTGATTTATTGTTACTCCTAACATGCATCTCTCCATATTTCTTTGAGTAGTCTGAAGTCTCTGTATTGCATAAAATAACTAAGTTTTAACTAATAATTTATACAAACCACTATTTAAATAAAATAAAATCGGAACTGATATGTTATGTTAATAAAAATGATATATGGTAGGCCTACGATTCTGTTGATTTCCTACCTTAATATTGTAGTTATATTTCAATATATTGGAGAGATGTTTATGAAAGAGACTATTATTTGCAAACTTATTATATTTTTTATATTTGACTTTCAAATTAAAAAGCTTTTACAAATCTGCTTTGATAATATGGTTAAATTTGTTTACTTGTAATGTTCACTTGAGTTAGATTATATAATGTAGTGCATGTCTGTATTTAATTTTACTGAGACAATTTTAAAAAAAATAGATATTTCAGAGATAGATTATATTGTTGAAAACAAAAACAATATCCATTATTAATGTGCTATTATTATTTTGTTATTGTTGTTTGATATTCTGATAATAGTTGAGGTATCAAGAATTTTTGAAAGGTGATCCAGAATATTTATGTGTAAAATGTAAAGTTAAAATAAAATGAATGAAGGAATATTCTAAGTTAATATAAAATACATATAAAATGAGTAGGAAAATATCACATATTAAGATAACATGAAATAAAATAGGTGAAAAATATCTGGGCACAAAATATGAAATTATAAAATGATAGAAAAGTGAAAATGCTATCATTTGTCCAAATGCAAGAAATTTATTTAAATTATATTGATATATTATCCAGTGTTATATGCATATATATAAATGAAATATTATCCAGGTACATCTATCTTTAATTTATTGAAAATATATATATAAATCAACATTTCTGTAACGTGAAAATCTTTGATTTAATATATACATATATATAATAAATAAAAAGTGTGCTAATAGCTCTAAACAAACTTATTTTTTAATGATAAATGCAACAAGAAAAAGCATTTGAAATCTTTATCTTGGATTGTCCTCATTCCAAGACCAGTTTTGATATATGGCTTCAATGAGAAGCTAGGACATAGCTTGAAACCAGACTGGGGATGGGGACAATCCAAGATGAAGATGTCAAATGCATTATCTTGTGGTATACTCTTTATTTATTACATACTGGTAATGCAAGCTATATAGGTTAAGTTATATATGACTTGTTTTCATTCATATATATATATATAAAGCCATTATATATTGGTACTATATTTATTTTTCCAACTTATCCTATTTTATCTTCGTCTAAGAATAACTTATCAATAGCAGATCAAAATATTTGATATTAAATAGTTTAAAATGGCTTATAATAAATCAAAGATTTTATAAATATATGTGCTGACATGCTCTCCTAAGAAAAGCTATAATTGCATGAAAATTATTATCGAATATAAATGCTTTTGAGGCCGTTAAATGTTCTCATAGTCATAGCCTTGGAATGTAATTGTATGGGCATGGGTATATATAGGCAATAGATTATTCAAAATGTACGAAAATCAGATTGACCATTTCTTAGAAAGGGGAAAGTAAAATTTCTTTCGATTTATGGCATTAAGTCATTAGCTATATGCCACACTTCTTTGACCTTCTATTTTGAATCATTTTGCTCAGTTCATGCTATGTTGGTGGATACGGACTCAAATAAATGGCCTGTGATATTTTGATGCTTGAATCACCTATAAACAATTCCCCCAATCATTGTAATAGGCATAAAAAATAAAGTTGGAAATAGTGCACATCATTATTTTAGACTAGTTTTCATTATAAGTGTTTAAGACTTTTCATTTGCAATAACACTTCCACTCATTCTATTATATAGAAACTTTATAAAATAAGTAAACATCAATAGCCAATCAATCACAGTACCACTGACCTGTTTGATTAAATCACATGACTTGGTCCAAGTATGTAAAAATAATTTATAAATCACTTCTTCATTCTAAATACTTTTATATTTAACTTTTTCTTTGTCATCTTTTGACAAATAAGTTTACCAGAATTTTTGATCTCCTTTTTTTTACTGTTTTCAGTCACTTAAATTAAAGAGTTTGATTATAATAAATCTCTCATGCCATAGGTATTCTCCCTATACTGTGATTGTACATTTCAGAAGCTACATTTCCATGCTTTAACAGCATGCACAATAAATCTGGCTTTACTTCATTAAACCTTAAGCACTAAAAAAACAATGATGGAAACAAGTTTAGTAAATGGGAATCCTTAATTGTGATTTTTTTTTTTGAGAAAGCACCATCACTAATGAGTCAGATTAGAACCAGCTTTGGGACAAAAGTTTCAGCTCAGGCAATCTTAATTAAAGATCTCTCTCACTACTATGGAAGTGAAAGGCATCACCATTCTGGATAAGTTGATTTGCCTGCTAAATTAATCATTAAAGTGATTGACATAATTAAGATATAAATAGTAGTGGTAATTCAGGAAGCAATGGTAGTAATAAAAGTATTTTAAACATAAATATATGAAATACACAAACTTTACTTTATATAAATTCTTCAAGATGTGAGCAGATCTTTTAGTTAATAAACTGTCATGATTTAAGATTGATATAGCTATTACTAATAGAACTTATCTTCCAGAATAAAAAAAACAGAACAGATAGGTGGATACAAGTTAGTTTAGAAAGGAGATAATGTTGTTGAATTTGCTATATGGTCTAATTTAAGTTGTTCTGTTCTTGGAATTCACTGATGTATTAATGAAAAGCTATTGGTACTAAAACAGAGTGTATACAACAATGATACTTGTTCTTACATTATTAATGCATATTCTCCAATGTTCTGTTCAGAGAATACAAAGAAAACTTTTATTTCTTATTTGATAAAATTGTTACATCAGTAGCTTTAAAAAGATCAAATTTCTCTTCTCGGAGAAATTATTGCAATTATTGGTATTAAAAGTAAACTTTAACAAGCAGATGTTAATGTGGTAAGTCCAAGTGGTCCATTGTTGTTAAATTCTTTAATAATATATGGATCCACTATAAGAACCCTTCATTTAACAGAAACTATCGTTATAAAGAAATATGGACAAATCTTTATTCAAACAGTACTATTTAATATACATCATTAGTTAGAAATCAGAATTAAAAAAAAAATCATATGTGCCCATGGATATATACAAGTACAGATTGTTATGCAGAATATAGATTGGTTTGCTCTAAGATTAAAATGATAGAAGTATTAAAAAGATCTATTTTGAATCATATTTACAAGAAACTTGACATTGGTTATTTAGAAGGATCTATTATCTATGCTAAACATTAACAGATGTTAAACACATTTGGGATTGTCATGTTACTAAGACAAGGAATTGCTTTTAAGGATTATGTATTGTTGTTTTTTGGATTCATTAAAAAATCATAACTGGTTCTTTGACAATGATCATGTTATTAGTGATTTGACTAAAAGAAAATGGTGAAAAACAAATTGAATGTGAAGTTTCATAAGTAATATAAAAATTTAAAAGTGGAAATTTCAGAGATGTCAAGAAGGCTTAAAAATATTAGTAGATTAAAACTGCAATAAAAATAAAGAAATTTACTGATCATGGTCACTTCAGATCTTGTCTGAATTATTTCATATAACTTATGTATTTGAAAACAATATCATAGTCCTAATAAGTCCATTAATGGCAATCATTTATATGTTGACATTGATATTTCAAACAGATGGAGAAAATATTTTTATTATTTTTTGGGTGAGTTTTAATGATATATACATTCCATCCATTCATTTAGATTTGGACAAGGATATCTAGCTCAATGACATTAAAGCAGCACTTTGCAATTTTAAAAATTGGAAGGCTACAAGTTCTGGAGAAGTTTTAAAAATATTAAATTTTTTTTTAAGAATATCTGAACTCATGAAGTTATGGTGCCTCATCCTATGGATGCCTCTATAATTTTCAATTTTTAAAAATAAATGAGATAGACAAGACTATAATTATTATGTTGAAATATCATTGTTATATACTACAAGAAAGATATTTTCAATTATTTTTTTTAATAAATCACTTCCAGTCATAAATGAATGGTTGCCAGAGAATAACTCTGGTTTTAGAGTAATAAAAGACACTATAGATAAGACTTTTGTTGTCAGACAAGTGTACAAAAAAGTCAGAAGTAAAGGCTAATTATATATTGCTTTTTATTGATTTGGTCATGTCATATCACTCACTAAATTAAACAAGTATGTGGCACCGTTTGAAATTAAGTGGTTGATCAATAAAGTTTATTCATATCAGTTTCTACATGATGGAAAGAGAGGAAGTGTTTTATTATAGGTAAAAAATATAAGAAATTTGAAATGAAAATTGTTGTTTAACAAGGATGTGCACTAATTCCAGCTTTGTTTTTGATTTTTACTTTTACCATCAAACTGAACAATTGGTGATTGAATTTTTAATCTCAGTGGATTAAAAAAGAAAAATCAAAAACTTCACTTTCTTAACTTCTGGATTTACATTAAGTTAATGGTTGTGCTATTTTTGCAAATTCAAAAGATCATCTACAAAATAGACTTACATATTTTAAATACAACATACATATACTTTGGTTTAATTATTAATTTTCAGAATGCTCCAATTTTTTTATCAGCCAACAGTGAGAGATAAATATTCAGCATCTTTTAGTTTGGATAGTTGTCAACTATCAAACATCATATGGTCCCCATTCTTTATGCTTACACAAGCTGTTTTTCACAGAGGCAAAACTCTCCATACAGTAGCACCACTCAGTGCAAGCCAGAGTAATCAATGGATGCAGGAAGGTTTGAGCAGGTACTAGATAGGGATTTTATGCACAAAACTTCTTGCACCCATTGATTACTCTGGATTGCACTGAGGTAATGTTACTGTATGGAGAGTTTTGTCTCTGTGAAAAATATGAATCAATTAAATATCTTGATAGCTTTTATGTAAAAATTGATTTTAGATATTGAGATGTAGAATACCACAATATGCTGCTTATATTTTTAAAAAGTTAAAAGGGTATTTCACTGCAGTGATATTATATAGAGAGAGTGAGTTGCTATTTAAATTATTTTATTTTATTTCTTGTGTCAAAGTGAGAATTTATCTTCCTATCAATATAACACGAAAGCATTAGAAAAATTGTGTTTAAAGATGAATCAATCCATGAAACACAAAAACATTCCCAAATAGAACCTGCTGGATTAGAAATAGAAAGGATATATTTCTTTGAGAGTGGCTGTTGTTAGTGATCATTTAAAATATTAGGCATTTCAAATAATTTGTAATTATTATATGGGCTTGCTTTTCTGTTCTTTATTATTATATAGTTCTTTAGAGAATTGTTCCATCTACTTTTTGATATCAAGCTTATCTTTAATAATGGTATCTTCTCTCCTTTTTATTATTGAAAAACTTATATTTCAATACCTCTCGTTTTCTTCTGTAGCTTTCCTTTGCTATTTCACAGTTTTACTTCTTTACATTATAATTATCCTTATTTCATAACATTTTAAAGAATTTCACACAAATAATTCTTTTAAATGAGTCATTTAAAAATATTTCCTTATTTTCTTTATTTTCTACAAATATTTCCTTGGCTGAATAAAAAAAAAAGATTTATGTATTTCTCCTTTTTGCTTTCTCCTAACAATATAATAGTTTTGTTTTTTTTAATATCTGTCATTTGTCTTATTTAAATTTTAGTTAAATTTAAAGTATTTTAGCAATTTTAAAATGATTTTTAGGTACTATCTTAATTTCACTTGAATATTTGTCAAGGTAAAGTAATTATATGGTCATAATGCTCAGGAGATTGTGATGTTTGATCACATTAATAGTAGATTGAGCATTTAGCAGACTAGTCTGAGATAATTTTTTTTTTTTTTCATTATTTAGCTGAGAATTGATTTGGAATTCTGAATCTGCTATTTTTACCATTGAACTAAAACCAGCATTGGATATTGCTGAAAATTAAAAATATCAATTATCATTACCATTTTTTTTAACAGATAATTTTTTTAACTATTTAATTGTGTTGAATCTTTTAAGTATAGTATTATCAGAAATATATACTGTCTATGAATCAAAATATAAGTATACTCTGCTATAATTTATTGTGGATGCACCCATGTTCATTTTCTCTTCGTTCATTTATTATATAAAGTGATCATACAGTCCTAAACACATATCATTTCTGTGTATACTTTTTAATTCTAAGGTTATCATCATTTCCCATGACAATTTTAAAATATTATTTCACCTGTTGAAAAAGTTATTTTTACATCTAATAAAAAATCATTCACTTCTTCATCAGAATGCATTTGAGCATATCTTCATTTAAGTTGAATAATCAAGCTTGCAATTCTAAACATTAATAATAAATTCCAATCCAATCACATTTTCAATATTTTAATCTTTATAGTAAAATATTTCTTCATTTTTCAAAACAGATGCTTCTTCTATTTCTAATTTCCAAAAATCTGGCACTATCTAATTTAATTTGGGACAGTTCTCTTCCAATTTTTGCAATTATTTTGGATACGAATGAGACCTACAGTTATGTGCAATGGCATCCCAAACAATAATTCTGGGATTCCTTAAACCCTCTGTCTTTGATTGCTTAGTATGACAATTTTATTTCTTCCAGGGAATAATGGCAATTATCATAATATAAATATATGTTCACACACATATATATAATATGAAAATATTAAGAATAAAATATATTAAATCAAGTGAGTATACTTTTGACGCATATGCATTATAATCAACGTTGTTATATATATTTATATGCATTAATTCTACTTCAAAAAAAAAATATCAAATTCAGCCAAAATTTATCAGGCTTCTAAATAGAAAGAAAGCCATGATGGTTTAATGATACCAGAAATCAAAATCAGTAAACTTACCATGGTAGCTGATACAGGTTGATGAACTTCATGTTCATTATCACATGAAAATTCAAATAGCAATAGCACTTGAAATAACAAAAACATATGATAATCATCTTAGAAATTTTCTTTCTTCATTTTCTTTAAATAAAACTTCAATGAAGAATCAAAGGATTTTTCAATTAATAGAAAACTTACTTTTGCAATCCTTGAAAGGATTTCATGTTAATATTCTTTCATGTTGACTAAATGATGGTTCTATAAATAATACTTCTTTAATTAATACATTTATTTTTTTCATTCATTATTTACAAAGCTAACATTTATTTTTATGAATAACAACATTAAAACTAAGTTTTTAATTTCATTTTTTAAAATTCTGATAACTTTAAAGAAGTAAATTGCTTAAAGAATGACTGGTACGGGGAAAAAAAAATTGCTTCCAAAAAGTTTTAAAGATCGAGATAAGAAACACTTTGAACTACCTATTATGCAACATCAAAATTACTATTTTCTTTTTACTTTAAAATTATAAAACATTGATTTTTACGCGTTTTATTTTGGAATGTTAAGCATTACTCTTTTAGAAATATAAATTTTATCCATTCTTAACGTAAATTCGTATCAATTCAATCAATGTTTTCATAAAATAATTAAATGCCATTTTCATAACAATATTATTTTTTTTACACTATTCAAAGCAAAATACTTTATAAAATTAATAATTTTTTTTATTTGAAATATTTAAAATCAATAATAAATACAGTCAAAAAAATGTTTCTTTTGGAATATATAAATATACACTTGTGATACAAAATTTAAGAAAAACTTAATTTTTCATAAGCATATTAGTCAACAGAGGGCAGTAAAATACAGAACAGTTAGACATTAACATTTTAAAATTAATTTAAATTTTAATTAAACTTTCAAAATTATTTTCCTGTCCGCTCTTTTTTTTATTTTATAATAAAAAAAATGTCTTTTTGTTAAATGATAACTGAATAATTATTATTTCACAAATTACCACATTTAATCAAAAATATTTTGTTTTCAAATACTTTCTTATATCTACTAATATATATATTTAATGGGCCATTAAAAAGAGACATGCAATAAAGAACGAAATTTTAAAATTCAGCATATATAATTGCATTAAAGTGTACGTTTCCGTTCGTTATACATGTAAGCAGTCAAACTTGGCTAAAACGACAGTCAATTGTATACATGAACAAGTAAGAAGGAAGTACTGTATATATATACTATTAAAAAACAATCAATAAAAACTTTCGTTATACAGTAAATGAGAATTTATTTTCAATAAAAAAATTATCATAATTATATTTTATATAAATAATCATTATTTTAATAACACATTTTAAAATATAATTTATTTTAATAATATAATTTAACATATAACAGAAGACTATTCAGATAACTAAAAATAAATATTCTAGAAATAAAATTGCTAATATTACTTCTATTTATTTAATTATTATAACAATTTTCATTATTAAAATTAACTACATAATCTATAAGTCCTATGCCATGGAGGAGGGGGGTGAATCAAATGAATAGTTGTATCTTCAAAATTATCCTTAAACAATATATAATTTTAAAAAGTTGAAAATTATTTAAAACTAATTTGAATATGCCTTTATTTTGGGTAGAAACTTTTGAATCTTTTTCTTTTTTCCCCATCCTATTATTGTTTTAAAATTAATATTTTGATTATATTAGGCTTTCAGTATATTTTACTATATGTATTTTAATTTACAAACCGCATTTTATATTTAAAAGATGATATAAGTCGTAATGAAAAGAAGGGGGGGGGTACTAAAACAAAATATATACGTTCATCATAAATTTTGAATAACTGAATTGGTCACTTTATTATATAAAATATTTCATACACACATATATTGTTAATATATTTCTCGTGAATATTAAAAAATATTATAACATTTTAAATTGCTTAATAAATTTTCTTATAAATATGTATGTTTTAATATATGTGATGGCAAATTAAAATTAATAAGTTTATTATGACTTCTAAATAAAATATAAAAAAACTTAATTACTCTTTTTTATGTATGTTACGGTAGAGAGAGAATTACAAAAGGGTAAATGTTTATATTTTTATCGGAGATTTGTGTTTCTTCAAACAATTAGTCTAATATCATTCATTTTCATTTATTTGTTTTTATAATATTTCTTTAAATTTCAATATTAAACAATCATGATAGTCCACTTACTTTATAGAGAATTATTTATCATTCAAGTGTAAAATTGATTATTTTTTTTAGCAATTATATAATAAATTAGGTAATCATTTAGTAAGAGCTCTGGACATTTGTTAACACTTGAGGGAACCACTAATTACTATTGACAATTTTAAGCAATAAATGGAACAAGTAATGGAAAATAAACATAAAGAAAAAATAGTACGGTATAATAAGCATACTACATTTGATTTACCTTTCAGTTTTTGGTTTTACATACTACATGGAGCCTCTAAAATCATAGACGATTCAGGGTGCATTGGCATATATTTAAAGATGTAAATAGGGAAATGTACATTTTTATAAAAGAATCTAAAAATAGATATATAAATAATGGAACATAGATTTATACTTTTAAAATATTTGTCTGCATTTAAATGAAAGTCTTTTTTTTTAAATGAAGTAATCTACAAATGTAAATAATTGCAAAAATTGGAACATGAACATCTATTTCATAATTGAAAAATGAAACATTTTCGGTAATATTAAATAGTTCCTTCATTTACATTTTACAAAATAATCTAAAAATAAATATATTTATAAATGTATGACAACACAGTATTCTTTATTGAAAAATTGAACATTTATGCAACTAATTCATCATAAAAATAATAAAACATTTTTCTACAATAATAATTAAATATTCAACTGTCAACCATCAAAACATTAGGTTGTTCCAGTATCTAGAGTAAATGCCCAGATGATTAAACATTCAAGGGTTGAAACCAAATTGAAAAAGATAATAAGTATACCCACCAAACTATTACAGTCTCATCTGGATCACATTTGCTGCCTTGGCAATAAAACAGTGGGAAAATGGAATCTCTTTTTAGCCTTTCTTTAAGACATTTAGTCTATTTATCACTATTAATAAAAATAAAAAAATTAATTAATTTCTATTTTACCCTTTTTTAAATGTTTTTGTTAATAATCCAGTTCATTTTTATTGTACTATGTATTGACTAAAAATCACATTTTCTTTTATGAAAAAATAATCTAAAAATAAAATGTAATTTACAATTGATTTGTCCTCTTATTAATGTATTACATAGAATTCAACATTTATCTGGTTGGCCTTATTTTTGTCTGTTTGAAAGACAAATAAGAAAATTAAAAATTTGAAGGACAAATAAGAAAATTAAAAAAAGAAATAAGTATTTAGATTTTTTTTAAAAAAAGGTAATTTTCAATTAATTTGTATTTTAGTATTATGTACTTTTAAGAGAATACAATATCAAAAAAAATGTTTCATTTATCAATTAGTTATCATGGAATGACTTCAGTGGCTCCATGCAGTATTTACAAATAGAAGCTGAAAGGAAATCAAATGTATATCAAAGTAATAATGCATGTATACAAGTTGCATAGTTTGAATGAACAACTAGTTTATTTCCCTAACTCTACACAACATTTATATTAAGTTGTTGTTTTAATATCCATAATAAAAATATAAAAAATATTCCAAAGTTTTGTCATTGGATTTTTGCATCCTTTTGTGTTGGTTTTATTTCATTTGTATTTGCATTTCAAAAATATAGTAGAAATAATAAAAGTGAATTGTGATAATTTTAATTTTATTTTTCTACAAACATATCAAATTTCAATACCCGTGATCTATAAGTGGAGGTGAAAAAGTCTTTGTGAGTGAAAAATGTCATGAAAAAAATCCCTACAGATACTTTATTATTTCCCTGCCTAGATCAAGTAAGAGGAGACATTATACAACTTGGTTTTGTAATCTTTGTTGTTGTTTTTTAAATTATTTTGTACATTTAAATTTGTATTTATATAACTGATACATATTTCTTTTTCGTCTTGTTTATTTGTTTAATAATTTGTTGTTTTTTAAAGCCATCTGTAGTATCATTTCTGAAAAAAATATACATAACTTATTTTATTTCTATTTAATTTTATTTACTTAATACACATTAGTTTTCCTTATTTTCATTTGTACACAAAAAGAAAAAGCACACTCCCACTACTTGTTCCATTTATCACTTGGTATTTTCAGTAGTGGTTCAATGCTCTCTCAAGTGTCAACAAATGTTCCAAATCAAACAGATTTTAAAATACACTATCATATATTTTTTCAAAATATCTTTTCTCTCTCATAAATTTATTTTACCTGTTAAACATGACTTGATAAACAATAATTTCTAAATTTTAATAAAAAAGCAATATATATATTTTTAATTTCCAGCCCAAATGTAATATTTACAACATTGCTGAGAGACCTTGAGAGTTAGCCTGTCAGTAGCATTATTATAGATACAGTCTTCCAAGTCAAACAAGTTTCATGAGTAGAAGTTGGTTAAAATATCATAACGGTGGTTAGAAGTACTAACCTCACTGTCCTAAAGTTAAAAATGAATGAATCATGAATTAAGTTGCAAAGTCTTTAATAGTCAGGATAATACAAAAAGGAAGCTAATCCTAAGTTGCTAATGTTTTTACAAAAGGCTTTAAAATACAAATAAATTCCTTCCTGAAGATGATAGCTAAAATGTTTCATAGTAGTTAGGCATGCTGGTGCCAGAATGGCTTTATGTTGAAAGCTGGGAGCAGTTGACCATAACAAACGATAAGACAGTATCTTAGAGATCATCATCAGAATATTAATCTTATTATCACTACCATACATAATCAGAATGAAGTCAGTGCCAAGAAATGGCAGACCTGTACCCAGAGATACAGTCACTATAAAAGGTTACTCACGATGAGTCAACATTTCAGACACCAATCTCAAATTCTTAGCCTCAGTACTAATTCAAATGATATCAGAAATAGAATAGCATTATACTCATTGTATGAATCATTGACCTCATAATGATGAAGAGGGGCACCTCAGAAACTTTTCTGGAAATCTAAACCTTCCTTAACTATCAAAGCAATGCTGCATTATTAGCAAAATAATGACGAGACATCTCATCAGAAACCTACACTTAATCTAGTCAATTGATTTATTTATTATATACTATGAGGCCAAAATTAGCCACTCTTAAGACAATGATGAGGCAAAGCATCAGAACTTGCCCAGAAATAGCAATTTTCTGTTAATAACTAAAGTACATATTACAATGTATCTATTATAATGTATGTTATAATGTAACACTTGTATTTTCCTTAATAAAAAAAAATGTTATGGAATCAAAATGAAACAAAAAATTTAATCATGAGCAAAACTTGTGTTAAACAAAACATGTAGAATTTAATGGATTACTATTAAAAAAGAAAAATTTAAATTTAAGTAAATGATAGACAAAATTATATATTTCCTGTTTAAACGCTTCCACGTCTCCTACTATGGCAGAAAGCTTTCAGAAAAAAATTAAGTTTTAATAATTTTTTGCAACTTTGGTAATGGATGTCAAAATAATAATCAATCATATAGTTCCATTATTGGAAGTTACATGACATTTAAGCATATAAATGACAGATTGAACCCAATAGTTTCATTCATTTTAGTGAACTGTTTTTTTTTTAATAACCTGTAGCAATCCACCACTACACAAGTCATGTGAAACAAAATTCTGTGATAGAATTATTTTACCATGAAAATTATGCAAATGTATACATTAAATACAAAGAACTTTCACTGTCTGTACACTTACCTGGAAGATAAATCACAATAAACAGGCTATAAAGCAGCAAAGTGAAGTGTTTGGTTATTGTTTCCAAGCAGTAGAAATTATCAAAATGATCAACTGCTCTTAGAATGTTTTCCTGAAAGTTTGTGATGATGGTGTTTTAGTTGTATTTATATGTTGGTCTACTTCCATAATCTAATATGAGTATTGAATGTCTTTAGAAAAATTTAAATTCATTTAAATATTCCCAATACATTTAACTGTTAGTAATAATGCACAGGTTAGTATATGCACAACATTTCAAGAAGTATTATTCTTCCCTCTTCTTCGGGTGTTGCTGGCCTGACCAGTGACAGTACTAACATACAAATCTGGACCCTTAGTTTCTTTGAGTATTGAATTTTAAGGTAACATTCTAACCAACTGTGTCATCCTGCCAAAGACAACAGTCAGTAGAAATTTCATAGATTTATTCAATTTCAGCTAAGTATTTTTTTTTTTAATAAGACAGAATAAAATCATTTTAGAAACATCAATTTCTTGGTATATTCAATATCTGATTAATATTGTAAGAAATTAAAACTGTAGTTAGAAGTTCTGAAGATAACCATATATTGAAACAAAAAGAAAAAGAAGCACAATCACATAAATTGCAGAGAAATAAAAAAAAAATAAGAACACCAAAGCAGCCAGGAATCTGAATACATATTTCTAACAACAAGAAGAAAAAAATACCTAAATTAAAAATGTTAGCAATTAGAAAGTGCAACAAGACATATGTTTGAAAAAAATATAGAAACTTTCCAAACTTGAAATAGAATTAGAAAGATGTGAAATGCAAAAACTTAATATTAGATGATAAAATTAAATAGCAGTAAAAGAACCATATAAAATAATAGCTGTACAAAAAAAATGCATATCATAGTGTGATCATTTCCAAAGTCAAAAACTTTATTTATAAATCATTGGTGCTTGAGAATAAAATTAAATTGATTATACAATAATTGAAAAAAAAAAGTAAGATATACTTAAAATTTTAATTAAATTATTTAAAAAAACTAACATGATAAGGGATCATTGCAACTTCAGTATATAAAAAAATGGCTTGAACGGTGGATAATCAATTTATATCATCCTATTCAAAAAAAATAGATATTAAAAGAATATTCCATTAAAATCATCATTATCATTATTAGCAAATACTTACTAATGAATGTGAATGGTTACTGAAATCCCAGAAAGAAAAATAAAAGACAAAGTCAAGGAAATTGTAAAAAAAGAAAAAAAAAATCAGACAGAACTGTTGTGCATGTAATTAAAAATCAAATTGGTTGCACACATGCATCCACACACAATCCCATTACCACATTAGTGCAGAAAAATAACCAATAAGCACAAGAGGCTCTCAATAACAGCCTATATTAATCAAATGTATCAAGACATTAAAGCAAAGAAGTAGAGAAAATAAGAGAAAGAACAATGATTAATTTAGTTATAAACATTAATAAAAAATTATTAATAAACTTAATCAAAAAGATAATTTTCATTAATCTTTAATTCAACTTTAAAAAAAGAAATTATTGCAAAAACATATTGTGATAGTTGTATTTATTCCAAATGTATTAAATCCTACCTGGCTCTGAAATCATGCTAAACAGCAAATAAATCCAATATATTATAGCTATACTTTTTTGTAAGTGGAAGTTAAAATTATTAAAATAATATGTCAAGCATTGGAGGTCGAGAGGTCAGCACACCTGCCTTACAAGCAGTTGTCCTGGGTTAACGGGTTCGCTTCCTGGCTTATGCTATGACACATGGGGAAAAAAAATAAACATAAAAATATATAAATAATGATTATTTATAAGTTGTTTAGGTTTAACTAAAGCGGCACTATTTTCAGTACTAAGGTTGACTTAAGTGAAGAATCTTATTAATGATAGAACTTAAAATATGATGTTAAAATAGATTTTGTTAAGCGGTATGGCAACTGCTAATAATGACATCAGGTTTTGTAGCAGTTTAGGGAACAGCTTCATCAACAACCTTATAATGAATCTATTATGTTAAAAAGAAGACAACAGTGTTTTACCCACCTTCTGAGATTTAGCCCAATAGTAGAATATTTATAGTAAGACTACCATCAAACATAGTCAATATTATAATTAAATACTTATATTTACTGTAGTAATAATAGCAGTAATAATAATAATGATGATGATAATATATATATATGTAATAAATTAAGTTTGATATCTGTATTTGTTCCATAATATATGTAATATACAAATCAGTATATATATATATATCAAAATACAGTAAAATTTATATAAATTATATTATTTTTAGAAGTACTTTCGACTATACATTTTGTAGTCTTTATCAACTATATAACATTGAATAATCAAAACAAGACAACCTTTAACAATACCCATAGTTCAATTCAGATTTCCCACAATTCTGTTATCTTAACATTTGATGACTGGCGATTCATTAACATTTGACAATTTCTTGAAATCAACATAGCCTCTTTTATTTTACATTTATTATGACAACGTTCAATTTGAATAATTTTCATATTTTTATAATCAAATTTAAATCCATATTGACAAGATTTATTATGATCAAATATAACAGATGATGAGTATTTATTTACATCTATTCCAGATTGTTTCTCTTTTTGAATTCTATTATATAAAAGCATATGCTCTTTTATTCTCTTCTCAAATGTACACTTAGATTCACCGATGTATTGTAAGCCACATTCACATATCAATCTATATATAATAGAAATTTTGATTAAACTTTAAATTTTGAATTTTAGAGTTATTAATTAATCTATTTATATTATTTGTTATATTTGACCATAATAAATCTTGTCAGTATGGATTTAAATTTGATTATAAAAATATGAAAATTATTCAAATTGAACATTGTCATAATAAACATAAAATAAAAGAGGCTATGTTGATTTCAAGAAATCATCAAATGTTAATGAATCTCCAGTCATCAAATATTAAGATAACAGAATTGTGGGAAATCTGAATTGAACTATAGGTATTGTTAAAGGTTGTCTTGTTTTGATTATTCAATGTTATATAGTTGATAAAGACTACAAAATGTATAGTTGAAAGTACTTCTAAAAATAATATAATTTATGTAAATTTTACTGTATTTTGATATATATATTGATTTGTGTATTATATATATACATATAATTATGTGGCACTTTAGATAAATATGGAATATACCCTCTCATTTCAATAGGTTTAATGAACAATTTATAGTCAATCATATTATTGTTCCTTGAAATCATCAAATCTAAATATTTAATACTGTTATTATATTCTTTCTCCATAATCCAGTTAAGACCTTTTAATTTATTATATTCATCAAAAATTTTATAAATCATTTCTGAAGCACATACAAAAACATCATCCACATATCTTGTATATATCTTAATATTTCCCATAAATATAAATTTGTTTAAAATCTTTTCTTCATAATATGACAAAACAAAACTGCATAACTGTGCCACCATTAGTAATGCCATTGGCTATCCTTCACTTATCTTATAAAATTTACCATTAAAGGATGCAACAATATTTTGTTCAATAAAATTTAAAGCCTTCATCAGAAAACATATTAATTGATTATCCATTTTCTTCTCCAATAAAGCTTGATGAATTATCTTAATTGAATCTACTCTATAAATAGATCCATACATCTCAGAAACATCCAATGACACTAAAACATCATCACAGTCCAAACTTAAATCTTTAATTTTTTCAACAAAATCAAATGACGATGTTACAGAATATTTTCTAAATCCAAGTAAATCTTGTAAAATTTTAGCTATATATTTACTAGTTTTATACATAAAAGACTCTCCAAAATCCAAAATTATTCTAAGTGGATAACCTTCTTTATGTAATTTTACATTAGCAAATATACGTGGACAAATAGCACTTGAAGGATATAATGAATAGTACACATTACCATTTATTCCTTTATTCTTTGCCTTTAATAAAATGTTATTAATAAATTTCATTCTTTCTGAATCAACATTATATTTATCAATCAATTCAAAATTTAATTTTTCCATTTGTAAAATAACTCATTGAACATATTCATTATTTGAAATCAAGCACATCCGTAAACCTTTGTCTTCCTTTAAGCAAATCAATTTATCTTTCATTAATTGCCTTTTAAATAATCCAATAACACTTTTCCATGAATTATCATATTTATTAAAATTTTGTAAATTAACATCCTTAACAATTTTGTTAAACTCCTCTGCAGTCATTAATTTTCCATCATAAGAATTTTGAACTGATGATATAATCTCCAGTTTATAGTCATCAACTATATCACCCACATATTTTGAACCAAATCCTAATACATACTTTTGTATTAATTTCAAATCACATGACGATAAATTGACATAATTTACACTACGATCAATCTTTGAATATTTTTTATTAAATAAAAAATTAGACTTATTATCAAATTTCTTTTTTTCTTTAATATAAAATTTATCATAATAATTTTGACACATCTTTTTAAATTCAAAACAATATTCAAAATTATTCAATCCAATAAAATGATTAATAACCTTTAAATCGACATTCCATTTTAATAATCTTTAAACACATCTTCTTCCATTCTTTAAACAACCATATCTTATTCATATATTTGGTATTCATTAATCATGTAACATTAACACAATAAAACAAAATAAATGTCCACTAATATTAATAATACAATAATAAAACTTAAATATATTCCAAACAACGGTAAACAATTTATAATATAATATAAATAAAAACTCATAAAGAAATATTTTCAATTATATTCATAATCATTATCAACTCAACTTTCAAAATGGAATCCTCTATTACCAACTGGAAACACATGTCGATTTAAATATCCCACAATTCATTAATCCTAACATTTGCTGACTGTCTGTTTATTATCGTATTTTTATATCTACTAATAAAAACTGCCTCTTTAATTTTTCTTTTTTCATTATCTCTCTCTTGGCCTAAAATTTTTATTTTGTTTATATCAAAATCAAATTTAAAATTACAATTCCTATCATGATCATAAAAAACAGATTCAGTATATAACTTGATTTCATTATTATTATCATTACATATCTGTACATTTTTCAAAACTCTTTTATACAACAATTTATGTTCTTTAATTCTTTACTCCATATTACATCTAGATTCCCCCACATATGATAAGTTACACCCACAAAAAATTTTATAAATTATATTACTCACATTATTTTTTTCTAACTTATCGTTTGAATTATGATTCTATTTAAATTACCTGATCCATAAAATGAAACATTATATATACTATTATAAACTTTTTTCATAAATTTTACTTGATTATTATTATAAAAAGGCAAAGAAATCCACTTCTTACTCTCAATTTTTTAGCACATTTATAAATGTAATAAATCAGTATTCAGTAATATAATATTACAAGATTTAACTTCAAATAGAGAAACACAGGCTAAAATTAATAATCACAAATCAAATATGTTTCCCCCCCTAATACATAAGATAATACAGCCCTTGTTTAAAGCAAGAAAAAGCCATGAACAAATTATGACTCCAAGACCATATGACTAATATCAGAAGGATAATGTAAATGGAACCAATATATTAAAAATAGTTATGGATTAATTTCTTTGGTTATCCAAAGATTTATAATTGTGCAAATCTCTCAGAACAGTTGAAATCCTAGAGTAGCCAGGAACTTGCAATAACAGATTTTTTTTTAGTGTTGCAATTGGAAAAGATGCCTGTTACTTGTTTCTATCAGAATGTTATCCATGCAGACTATAAAGCAATTGAAGCCAATGAAGAGATTGAAGGTAAAAATCAAATATTTGCAATATGCAGACGACACACTATTGAAGATTTTTTAAAAAATTCTCCACTAATATTAATCTAAAAATGAATAAAGAAAGTAAATTATGGCTGAAAAACTTCAAAAAATTTGTTTATTTTCTTGGAAAACAAAATTACATTTAGATTTTAATATAAATAGTAAAGACTTTAAGACATTGATGATTATAAATAGTAAAGAGTAAAGATATGATGATTATGACTGTTGTGGACCTAAAAGTTATAGCAATAGAAGCTGTGTCAAAAACAACCAGTATAAAATTGTAATAATTATTTCATTCTAATATTTAAAAAAAAGCATGGCATAATGAAAGCCATGTTTGAACTAATCTTTCTAATGCTGTGAAACCAGAATTTGTACAGAAATGAAAGAAAATAAATGCATTTGAATAATTGGCTGGAGGAAAAGACTGCTTAGGCTTTTCTGTGCAAAAAAAATAATTAATATGTAAGTCAATGAAAAAATTCATTCTCAATGTACATTTAAAGCCAAACACTAAGAAATAAATGATGACACCTTGAACATATTAAATGGCAGAAAATTTTTACTGGTAAAGATTTAATGTTGATCAAAGAAAAAAGGACACTCATTTATGATATGGACAAAGTATCTCTAATAATTTTTAATCACATTACAAATGTTTTATTCTTTTTTGGAAGATGTTTACTTTTATATGTCATTTGAGATAAATTTTCAAGCTAAAATTTAAATAAATTGATGCACAATAATGGTTACTTAATATGTGAACTCTTTTTTTAACAATTGACAATGTTGAGATCTGTCCAAAAGATTATTTAAAAAATAATATCTAACCAAGTGACAATATTTATTTATAAAAAGGGATGCTGCATTTAGGGTCTCTGATTTTGTAAAAGATCATCACTTATTCATTTAAGAACAATAACATTATTAAATATTCCAACTTTAGTAAAGAAATGATACTTAATTTATTTAATTTGTAACTCAATGTAAACACATTTGCCATGTCTATTAAGAAAATTTATATTTTATCTACAAATAATATGCTTAGCATTTTTTCAATTATCAAAAAGTCACATTCATAGCAATCAAAACTATAACAAGTGATGTCTGTTATATCAGAATGGTATTTAAATATTATCTGCAAAAAATGTAATTGATTTAATTTACATAATCCACTTTTTGACAAAGAGATATCTCTCTTTCTTATTAATAGCATGCACATTATTAACTATGTGCCAAGCTCCCTTGACTTTGCAAATTTCTGCCATCTCTTTCAGAACACACTATCCTGAACCCAGTGGTCCAAAGATATGACCATGTTCGATCTCATGTTCCAAGAATATAGACATAGATTCTGTGTTAGTTGTGATGTTTGCATGCAATTGACTGAAGTAACATCCTTGCAAAGGGAAATGTTGTATTTAATCTTGCAAACAATTTGAGGGCATACTCCAGGGATAGCCTGGTTTTGGTGTTATTTATCAAATGATTTAAAGAGAGTGGTATCCAAAAGATCACACTAGATGTATCAGAACAAATTTTATTTAAGTTTGAGATATTCCAGGTATATATATATATATATATATATTAGTTGTATCCATTCCAGGTATATATATATATATATATATATTAGTTGTATCCATGGTTTCATATTTGGTTGTGTAGATTTATCTCTGATTTTTGGAATAAAAAGTTTTGACCATATTGATAAGATACTTGTATTTATATCCTATATTACACAAATTTTTAATATATGTTTCAATGTTTATTTTCTAGTCAGATTTAAATTAATATAATTTAAGGTTTTGATACAGAAACACTTGAAAACATGCCAGCTTACAAGTGGTAGATGTTATCAATTCCCTCTCTAATTTGGAGAGGTTTAATAATAATTTTATAGCCTGTCAGATGTATCTCTGACATATAAATCCAGAAATTTAAGATTTTTTTGTCTATCTTTTGTTCGATTGTCAAGCCTAATGCCAAAGTTTGTGCAACATCTTATTTTATATCAGTAACTACCCCTTCTGATGTACAAATGAGTACATTATGTATGTACTTCATGTAGAGCCAACTCAGTGTCTGATCTAAATATTTTGGAAGCACTAACTCCTCAAATTTCATCAATGCAAACTGCATACTATACCATTATTACAAATGGGTGAGTGCATGGAGTTTAATATAGACTATAAACAGCACATGACTGGAGGTTCATTTTCTTCTTTATGATTACAATTATTTCATTGCTTAATAATAATATATTTATATTTATTTATAATTAATATATGTTTAATCACAGGTAGTTAAAATGAAATTCTGTCTCTATCCTCTGATAAAATATCTAAATTTGTATAATATAATTGTCAATTTGAACAGAATAAAATAGATTCAGGCCCTAAAATAAGCATGATCAGTAAAGGTAGGCAAAGATGTTTGGTTTAAAAAGTTCACACAAAGATATCCTAAAAGTATTTGAATCATTGTTATGCTTAATAACCATGATTAATATTCCAGACATATTCTTTAATAATTTTAAAAATAAAATGTATTATTATTTTCAAAAAAGTGGCTGTGAATAAGGATAACCATATTTAAATTTTCTGATTTTATGACAGATCAGCAATTAAACATTCTAACTTTAATAAGCAAAAGATAATACTTTCGATTAAAAAGTTCACAAAACTCCTAAAAAGATGTTTGAATTTAAACATGCTTAATAATCATGATCAACATTTCAGAAATATTTTTTAAAAGATTTTAAAATATAAAATCTTACAAAAGGCCTATTCTATAACACTTTCTCCAAACCATTCTTTCTTTTGCACTATTTTTTAAATATTGATAACTACTCTCTTCCTTAAGATCATCTATCAGTTTCTTTCCTTTTCTGTCCTTTTTTCACATTCTATAATTTTTTTTAGAATTAATTATTTTTCTAAAAATATATACAGTCAATCTAATTTCTTTATAATTTTCTTTTTAACTTGCTACTTTTAACATATTTACATTGCTAAACTTATCATTCCTATTTATTTTTTTCATTCTTTTACAAATCCACATTTCTAAAGGATACAAGATTTTCCCATCTTTCTTTGTATATGAAGAAATACTATAATCAAAATATTTACCAGGCATCTTTTATAAAACCAATTCCAATATATCCAAAATAATCTTCTGTACTTTCTAAATACCCATTTACTCATTGCATACATTCATGTTCTTATTTTTACTTCCATTATTAATTTTCACCTTTCGAAATAATTAAAATTATTTATCTGCTATAAAAATTTATGTTCAATAGTTAAATTTTTCATTTTTTTTACTTTGCAGTTTTAATTTTGTTTATATTTATGTTCATAACAAAAATTATCAATTCTATTTAAAATTTTGACAAACTCATATCAATAACTATAAATCAAAAACTGCATCATTAAAACTCTAGTGCAATACAAGCTGGATTTAAGATTGGTTTTAGTATGGACCATATTCAAGTATTGAGAAAAATTATAAAAAGAATCAATGAATATGAGTTGCCATTAATCATTGGATTGCAAACTATGCAAAGGCATTTAATTCTATAAGCATTTCTTCAATGATTAAAGCATTGGATCAACAAGGTATGGACCCAGGATATTGTCATATTCTGAAGAATATTTATAAAATGCAACAGCAACAATTACCTTACATCATCATCATCATAATAATAATAATAATAATATATACCGCAGAAAATCCTGATAGTGCCGGTAAGTAATAGTAAAGTAGTTGGGTTTCAAACCCCCAAAAATCTAATAATAACGCCACAATTTAAAATCAAACCAATATAGATAATTTCACAAAATAAAAATAAATCTTTTTGAAACTATAATTAGTGAAAATCATAAACTAGCTCAAGAATATATAAAAAAAACCCTTACGTTACCAAAAATTTTATTGTTTTTTAAAAAAAAAATGGAGACCACAGTTATGCATGATCGAGCATTTGGCGTCAATATGGCCGCTGAAGTGCGTAAAAATTTAGACACCGTCAAATCGTACGCCACGGTCGCAAAAACTAACATGCAAGCAACAAGTTCAAAGAATTTCACGACTACAATAAATAATAAAATAGTTCCGAGATTTAGAAAAACAAATCCGAACGATATAAAACAGTTAGATTTAAAGATACAGATAAACCAAGATCCTCCCCCCTTTGCACACTGGACCGATAATATGCTAGAACGAATTAATGAACACTTTAACAACACGATTCCACGGGGACTCTATACATCGTTCAAAAGATTTTTTTCACCAAACTCGATAGTAATATCTGCCACAGACGCAAATATATCGTTGTATCGGTTTCCACGCACGTTATTATATCAAGCAATAACTGAAAACGAACTGTGGGAAACGACCGTAAGGATCGCAGATCATCCAAATCCTAGATACCTCGCAATCGAATTTCTTGACAGTAGTCAAAAGAACCGATTTCTAAACCAAATTAAAACATTAGACAATTACGCGATTGTTATAGTCGATCAAGATCGACAGAACCAGATTACAGGAATAATAAAAAATACATATTTTGGATACACGAAACAAGACTTTCAAAAAATGATGGATCCATTTGGCATTTCAACCAATATACCTCAAAGACACACCAATGCCAATATACAGCAATAGCTATGATTTTAAGTTAAAATTACACAAAGACATTGACCCAGAATCTATACCAACCCAAATTGCAGATCAGGAAGCTATGCTGAGCCTATATATAAGAGGTTTAAAACAACAATGCTATGCCTGTGGCAAGTGTGGTCGCCTAGCCACACAGTGCATGGATAGCCAACTCATACAGGGCCAGACACCAAATAATCAGCATATCCAATCCCAACATGAAGACAGCAACAACACACAAAATAACACCAGCAACTCAAACAACAATCAATATGAAAACAATCACAGTACAAATGAAGCTACTAAAAACAAACATGCAGAAGAAAACACATATATTTGAAACTACAACAGATAGCTCAAATAAATTAAATGAAAGTACTGATCAAATGGATCAAAATCAAGCACAAATCATACCTGAAGTATCACAAACACCAGGCATATCAATCAATAACACGTCAGACTCAAATCCAGACATATCGAATGATACATACAACTTCCCAAAAACAAGCATGCCACATATAATTATAAACAAAACATCTACAGATATTATAGGGGTCACTAACCCCATGCCTCCCCCCCCATAGAAGCAACACCAACAGAAGTCCAAAAATCTGGTCGGCCAAGGAGAAATAAATCAAAAGAACACTTGGCAGAAAACTTAATACCTAACAGAAATGATTGAACACTTGGCAGAAAACTTAATACCTATGAAGCTGGGTAGTAATCAAACCACTAATAACTGCTCACAAAACACTAGAGAATATGCAAAAGCTTCACGCAAACTTCAACACACTGTGAAACCAACTCGCAGCGAATCACGATAATGAAGCTAAAAATAACATTTAATATCAGAGGGCTCAACTCAGTCAACAAAATACATCAGCTACAACAATGGATAAAGATTACACAACCTCATATACTAGGACTTCTAGAAACTAAAATATATAGTGGCTCACAAATTGACCCCACAGTACATCTAAGCAGAGAAGGCTACTGTGCATGCTCTAGAGACACATCATCTCCCTCAGGGGGTACTGGACTGCTCATAACACAAAGTTGTCCATTTGACTCATTCAAAATCATATATAGAGATGCAACTTTACTAATAGTAACTTTCAGTCATCAAATCATCACACCAAACATTATATTTGTGTATATTCCACCTAGCCCTACAATTGCCTCAAATATTATATTAAACATAAACTCCTTACTTGGCTCTAATTCATATCCAACCATACTAATTGGGGATTTCAACATGAAATATCAAGAGTTCATTTTAAAGTGGCTGCATCAAATATCAATTCCACTTATGAGTGCAGAGGGTTTTCTGTCAAATGAGGCAGTTACCTTTCACAATGGATGTCATACATCAAGAATTGATCTGTGCTTTTATTCACCTATATTACACCATCAAATCAGCCTAAACATCAACCCATCTCCCTTCTCTGATCACTCTGCACAAACCATACTAATTAATCTAACAGGAATTCAAACAATTGCACTTACACATAGTAAAACAATCAGAATTCTACTTCCAACTTCTACCCCAGAATTTATTTTTTCAGAAACATATATAATGCTTCACAAAATCAAAAATATGCAACTTAACCCCATTCAAAGATACTTAGCATTTCATAAACATTTTATCATTTAATATAGTACACATTACATGCAAATCCCCCCCCACCCTCAAGACTGCTAGCACTGGCTGATGAAATACCTAAACGGATTACAAATGATAAACCCAACACACACCAGTCAACAACATATACGCAGACTTACACAAACATACAATAACATCTGTAACCACCTGAAAAACTACCTAGCAATAAAAAGGAGTAACGTCTGCCTCGGCCAACAACACACATGGACAAGAAAATACATTCACTGGGCCTTGGGATACCCATCCACTGTCAGAGTGCCAATGGCACTCACAGAGCAGGGGCACACATACGCAGGAAATAATATGTTAAAACCGATCTATCAGCATTTCAAACAAAAGCTGCAAGCATACCACCCAGTCAAATATAATCCTAACATCTTTGGAAAACCAGAAACAAATACCTCATATAGCATCACAGAATTTGCTATTAAACTGGCAACAGTACCTAATGCATGTCACCCAGGAGCACATGGAATCCCCAAATTTGTCCTTGCACATCTCAGTCAGTTCACTAGCCAATATTTATGTGACCTTGCAAATCATTTATCACAGAAGTTGCATGACATCCAAGGTTTATATCCAATAGCAATAGTTCCCTTCAACAAGAAAAAAGTCCAAGTATCAACACTATCAGACCTACGACCAATCTCAATGGGGCCACTTACAATTAAAATATATGGAAAAAGTACTCAAAGACAGCCTAGAGCCATATATTCTACACTAATTTCACACAGCCAGTTTGCAAGGAAGCAATCATCAACTGCACAGGCTGCAATGATATTCAAAACTGTTATAAACTCAGTGTGGGACAGGAAGAAGTAGGCACCAATTGCAGTTCAACTTGATATAGAAGCGGCTTTTGACTTGGTCGACATCAATACATTAATCAATATGCTAGCTGACACCACAATTCCATGAACTCATCTGTACCTGCTCACAAACCTACTACTTAGCAGGGAAATACATATCACACTCAATGGCAAAAATTCCCCATCATTCATTCCCACACAATCCACATCCCAAGGCTCACCACTCAGCTCACTGCTATTTACTTTTTACATCAACCCACTCATACTCAAAATTCAACAGAGTATCAAAGGCATCCAGATACCAGGCACATCACAACATATAGCCTGCATTGCATATATGGATGACATCACAGTCTTCCTACCATCAAGAAAACAGATACCAATACTACAGAAAATACTGCAAGACTTTCAAGCAACACACCATCTAAAATTTAATCAAAACAAGACTGCTGCTTGGTCTCTATACACCAGTAAGCCATGCATGCAAATTTTCCAAGGCAAACCGTCTCCTTTCCTTGGCTTTCCTTTCTACATGGGAACAAACACAATGAAGCAAAAAATCCAGAACAAGTTAAAAGATGAAGCAGAACGGATCACTGCCTCACTATCAAAAGCATATCTCTCAATATATGATAAAGTACAATTGTTCAATCAGCTGGTAATCACCAAAATTATCTATTATTCTCCCATAATTCAATTCTCAAAAGCCTTTACATCAAAAATCTCTTCATATTGCAATAAACTTCTATGGAATAGAAAGACAGTGTCAATATCTGCAAAACAGCTTAGTCGACCAGCAATACACAATGGTTTGGGGCTACATAACATAAATATTTTTCGAATACAAAAGACCGCAAACCTTATAATAGCCACCCTCAGACATTTCCCAGAACTCCAGTATCTAATACAAATAATACCCACAGACAACCCTCCACCTTCACATTGCTATCTATCATCAGTTAAAAACCAGTTCAGAATCACACATACTCAAATATCACTGCAAACAACAACAAAATATTCATATTGGCAGATATATGCAATGGTATACCCAGGATATACATCAGATATTTCAACACAGATGCTCGGAATAAACAACTGACAGCTGCTTAAAAAAATTTAAAAAATGGTCCATGGAGCCCAAATTCTTTGATTTCCTCCTGAAACTAAATCTATATGCTTTGCCAACATCATATTTCTTAAGATACAGACGATTATATACAAAAATAGACCCCTTCTGCACGCTATGACACCAAGCAGAAGAAACCCAACAACATCTGTTTTACAACTGCCCAGCATTAAACAATATTTGGCATGAAATAACAAATATATACAGAAAACCAAACATCTCCCTGCAAGATAATATCCACCCCAACAATCCGAGCAGCAACCTTCATACTTTATGCATTTTGGTGCACACGATGCACATTTGCTTTTGGCAACAAGACATGGCGGCATCCATCAACTTTTCACAACAAGTTAGCACAATTAAAAACCAGAGACAATAAAATAGCACACCCAGACATTTTCACGGCTACTTGGTCACTTGTAAAACAACGGTCAAATCTCTAATAGTTCTGCCTTTCCTCAATAATAGACTTAAAAAGAAAACAAGAAAATGGATAGCAAAAAATACATGAATCAATAAATGATAACTTGAGATAAACAATCCATCGCTCACCCGGTATATATATGTAAGAACTTGGAAAGAACTTAAACACAATATATACAATCCTCGGAAATATCAGTGTAAATACATGTATATAAAAATTATTAATGTAACCTGTTTTCTAGATTGAATAAAGTTCCCCTTTTTGAAACATCATCATCATAATAATAATAATAATAATAATAATAATAATAATAATAGCGCCACCTGGATATAAACCTAGTAGCAGGTAAGCAAAGAACCTCTTAGTTTTTTGTTAATAAAAGGCAATTTATTTGCTAATAACTAATAAAAATGTCCAATAAAACAATTTAAAACACTCAAATATTTATTTTGATTGAAAAAGAGTAAAAAAGGACAGAGAAATCCAGAGAGTTTTTTATCGAAAATCCGTACCTAATGCTAATAGACAAACACATAGTTAAAAGCTAACGGATCTAATAACTAATGCCAAAATCTAAGGCAAATTTAATTTTTTAATAAGAGTAGATAAAAAATCAAATCTACAAAACTCAATAATTTTGCGGATAACTGAATTGTATTGGTTATATATATTAGTGTCTGTTTAAAAAAAAAAAAATTTAAACATACCTTTGAAAAATAATTGAAAAACTTAAAATGGCAACTGCTCAACCTATTAACCTGGTGGGTGGTCCATCGCAGGGCATGAGAAAGTCATATGCTTCTATAGCAAAAAAAGCCCTAGATTACGTAAGCCCGGCAAAAGGTCCTAGGTTCAGGAAAACAACAGCAGATGATTTGGAAAACATGAATCTTATGGATCAAAATAAAAATGACCCCCCCCTCATATTGAATGGACAGATAAAATGCTGGAACAAATTGGAGAGAAATTCAACAAAACAATACCTCGATCACTTTTCCTGACATTTAAACATTTCTTCACTGATAAATCAATAGTACTCGCTGTAACAGATAGTCTTGCACACTATACAGTTTCCCCAAATCCCTTCTAATAGAAACACTGCATGAAAATAATATGCTTGAATCGGTACAATGTATAGGCGACCATCCAAATAGCAGATATGTGGCAGTCCAGTTCTATGAAAATGCGCAAAGAGAACAATTTAGAAATCGAATTAAAACGCTAAGTAATTTCGCACTAATAACACTCGATGAGAATAAGTATAAAAATATCTCCGGAATTTTAAAAAATACGTATTTTGGCTACAACATGGAAGATTTTCAAAAAATGATGAATCCTTTCGGAAAAGTTGTTTTCTTCCAGCAAAAATACATTAAAGAAGCAGCAATTCCCATACTAACAAATAGCTTTGAATTCAAAATTAAATTGAATAAACAAGTAGACCCGGAGAATATCCCCACACACATAACCAATGAAGAGGCTACACTATATATTTACATCAGAGGGCTTAAGCCAGGTTGCTTCCATTGTGGAAGAAGAGGACATATTGCAATGGAATGCAATGAACAAACACAGCAAAATAAAAACAACAATACATCAAAAAACTCAGGAAACGTTACAGAAAGCGAAGACACAAATAACCAACTAGACAAGTTAAACTACCCTACACTACAAAGCACCCAGGAAAACAACATATCTAATAAAAATGAAAGAATTAGCAATCCAGTAAACACTATAACCAGAGAAATTAAAACAAATAAGGAAAATCAAAGCAGTGAAATCCCGCCCAATTTAAATAGAATGGAGGAAAAAGAAAACGAGAACCTACCAAAAGAGCTTAAAGGAAAAACGAATGAAACTGATGAGCAATCAGAAAGCATAATAATAAATAAAATGACTACAGAAATCATGAATAAAATAACACAGTACTATCCAATGCTAGAAAACACATCAATTGAAAGCAGGAAGAAAACGCATAAAACAAAAAAAAAACAAGAGAAAGTAAGAAAATTAAAATGAACGAGGAAGAAGATAATCAGATTAATTTAACAGAAGAAACCACAGGAAAAGAGATGGAAATAGAACTAACCACACCAGAAGAAAAAAAAATTAAAAAAAACACCACACTATAGCACATGTATCCAAACACAAACAGAATCACCACAGGAAAAAAACATGCAAACAAAAATGGCAGAATAAACCATGGTCCAATTTAAATCTCCCTCACAATATAAGTTAAACTCAATGAAAATTAAAATATGCACAATAAATGTTCAGGGATTAAACTCGAAAAAAATTTTACAAGAAATCAATCACTGGATACAACAACTGCAACCTACCATATTAGGACTCGTAGAAACGAAAATCTATAATGGATCACAGATAAATCCAGCACAACTTATGAGTAAAATGGGTTTCTGTGCATGCTCTAGAGACACACTAATGCCCTCAGGTGGAACAGGAATATTTATTAGCCAAAGAAGTCCCTTTACAATGTTTAAAATAATATAAATAGACGCGAATCTATTAATAACCACATTCAATAATAAAAACTTCTGAATACATATTATTTTTGTATATATACCACCAGGGCCAACTGTAATTAACAGAATAATAACAACAATTAACACAATCCTCTCAAACAATCCCTACCCAACTATTCTTATGGGAAATTTCAACATAAGTTATAAGAAATTTATTACGAAATGGATACACCAATTAACATTTCCACTCATGAGTGGAGAAGATTTTCTACCAACTAACTCGATATTCTTTTATAACAATAGACACGGAACTTTAATAGATTTAATGTTTTATTCCCCAATGCTGCATCATTCAATAGAAATATCACTTTCCCCAAGCCCATTTTCAGACCATGCAGTGCAGATAATAACGCTAAACATAAATACACACTGCAGCGCAATAATTAATTTGCAAAAAACGATCAGGATCCTACTACCAGACAATACTACAGAGTCACTTTTTTCAGAAGTTTATATAATGATAAATAAAATAAATCAGCTTGAATTAGACCCGATATCCAGATACATAGCTTACACTAACACCCTTTCATTTAATATAAACCATATCACACAAAATCAATTCCTCCCTCCAGGCTAATTACATTAGCAGATGAAATATACAAAAGAATCAGTCTGTCTAAATTGGTTCAACATAATCAAACAAACATAATTAAACTCACCCAGCTCTATAAACAGACTTGCAATAAATTAAAACAATACCTAAGCATAAAAAAGAACTTGCCTAGCACAGCTGCACACATGGACACGCAGATATATTAGGTGGGCTTTGGGGTACCCATCCATAAATAAAGTTCCCATGGTGCTGGAATCGGAAAATAAGATTACAGCAGGATTTAACATGATTGCACCTATATATAACTATTTCAAAACAAAGCTAACTAAGCATGCACAATTCACACCCAAAGAAGATTATTTTGGAACAACTGAAGATGAGATGCCATTTAAAATTGAGGATTTTAAGGTAGTGTTAGAATCAATCCCACCCACGTCATCCAGGACCTCCAGGCATTCCACAGTTTGTACTTGCACATCTTAGCCAAATTACAAATACATACCTGTGTCAATTGGCAAATCAAATATCACAAAAAATTTATAGCATACAGGGATTATACAACATGTCAATGGTACCATTCATGAAAAAACAAGAACTTATTACCAAGATCATCAACTTAAGACCCATCTCAATGGAGCCTTTAGGAATTAAACTGCTAGAAAAAGTAATAAAGGTGAAAATTGAACCATTTATACTGACAAAAATATCACAACATCAGTATGCAAAGAAAGGCTCATCCACAGGTCAGACAGCACTACTCTTTAAAACTATAATTAACTCAGTAATTAAGAAGAAGAAATATGCTCCAATTGCAGTACAATTAGATTTGAAAGTGCTTTCGACTCTGTATCAATAAAAATCTTACTAAACCAACTAAAGGAAACACAAATACCACAATCAATATTATATGCAATAGCCAACCTACTTTTAAACAGAAAAGTAGATATCACACTTAATGGAAGAATGCCATCATCATTCTATCCCACTCAATCAATACGACAAGGGTCACCACTGAGTACACTACTGTTCACCTTCTACATAAACCCCTTATTAGAAAAAATAAAAATAAAAATACAAGGAGTGTTAATACCAAATACAAAAAGATACATTCCTTGTATAGCTTATATGGATGATATCACAATATTATTAACATCAAAAAAGCAACTACAAGCACTACAAAACATCATAGAAGAATATACAAAAAAATTCAAACTTAAAATCAATATCAATAAGTCAGATGCTTGGACAATTTTTACAGGGAAAGTAAACAAACAAATTTATCAAGGAAAGCCCAGCAGTTTTTTAGGTTTTCCATTTTATCTGGGAATGAATCAAATGAGGACAACAATACAAAACAAACTCAAAGTGGATGCAGAAAGAATCACAGAATCATTATCCAGATCATTTCTATCAATATACGCAAAAATATCATTATTCAATCAACTCATAATGTCAAAAATAAGTTACTATTTACCAATAATCAGTTTCACAAAACCATTTATAGCCTCAATTAATTCATTTTGTAGCAAACTACTATGGAACAGGAAAGTGGTTGCATTTTCAATAAAGCAACTTAACCAACCAACAAAAACGAATGGTCTGGGACTTTACTCAATATTAGTGTTTCAGACACAGAAAAACAATAAATCTGCTAATAGCCATAGTCAAAAGATTTCCAGATATTGAACCAATATTGGAGATCACACCCACAGATAGTCCACCACCTACAAACAATTATATCTTTATGTTGCTTGAAAGCATTGAGAGCATCAAAAACAAAGTAACACTGAAAATTCCAATAAAATATACATATTGGCAAATACATGATTTCCTAACACAAAAACAATCTGAGAATAACCAAATATCTGAATTGGGAATTGATAACAGCCAATTACTTAAAAAAATTAGGAAATGGTACCTGTAACCAAAATTTTACGATTTCATAATTAAAGTCAATTTGAAAGCACTACCTACAAGTCATTTTATTAGATACAAAAGATTCTATATAAATATAGATCCCTTGTGTGTGCTGTGTCACAGGGATGAGGAAATACAGGACCATTTCATACATAATTGTTCAGGACTTGAAAAAGTAAGACAAATGATGGTTGGTGGATATAGGAAAAATAGAACCACTATAAATGAGATTCTACAAACATTCAAAAATAATGGAATACCTACCATAAGGGCAGCCACTTTCAGCCTATATGCATTCTGGTATACCAGATGCACTTTTACAATGGGCAACAACATGAGAAGGCACTCTAACACCTATAGGAACAAATTGCAAAAAATAAAAGAAAGAGACAGCATTATTGCACCACCTGATATCTTTGCAGCAACGTGGTCTATTTTTAAAATTCAAGCCACTTTATAATAAAGGATATAATAGAAAAGGACAAAGGCAAACATGAAATTCAGTGTTGCAAAAACATGAAAAAATTACTGAAACCATAATCATTGATTTATATTGTACATAAACTTGGACAATAAATATTTCATAAAGTGTGAAAAAATCAAAAACATTGTGAAAGCCACTATCTAAGTTCTAAAAAGTCAATTTTTAAGTGCAAAGAGACTCTAATAAAATATACAGACTGTAATGTAATAACTGTGTAAACCTATGTATAACATTATGTATAATCAACAACCAATATAACCACTTGTTTTTGAATAAAGTTACCTTTAAAACATCATCATCATCATCATCATAATAATATTATTAATAATAATAATAATAATAATAATAATAATAATAATAATAATAATAATAATAATAATAATAATAATAATAATAATAATAATAATAATAATAATAATAATAATAATAACAACAACAACAACAGCAACGAGAAGGGTGTGCAACAAGGTGACTCCATATCTCCAAAATATTTTACAGTAGTTTTGCAAGAAGTATTTTGTTGATTAAAATGGAAAGCTAAGAGAATGAAAGTAAATGGATATTTATTTAACTCATCTATATTTTGCAGATGATATAGTTGTTTTTGAAAATAATGTTTTAAAGCTTCAGGAAATGTTGCAAGAGTTATCAGATGAAAGTAAGAAAGTAGGATTAAAGATAAATATTAAAAAGACTAAAGTAATATTCAATAGATTTTCTCAAAAGAAAAAAATAGAGATTAATGTTGATGAGTTAGAAGTTAACAATTGCAATTATCTTGGTCAGATTTCTGCTCCAAACTCTGGCATATCTAAATGTTGTAAAAATACTGTGCCACTTGATCTCATTTAATTTTCCAACATAAGTTACTATTCAGAAAGCAGTTCTAAAGTGTGAATTACTTGTAAGAAATCTAATGATCTATAAAAGCATTTCAATATTTAAAGACATCTCTCTACCAAATTATAATCAATATTATATATATTAACTAGGATTCTTTCATTGGACAGTCTATGCCATTGGATATCTGTTAAAGCATTATTTTTTTAATTTAACTTTCAGATATTTCCATTTATTGGACAAGTATATTATTGAGGTAAATTTAAATTAGTCCATAACATTTCTTCTCTTCATGAAAATTGTCATTGAACCACATAATTCTTGATGTAGGCTGATAGAAAACATCATCATTTTGCTTCTTTATCATCCAACATCTGATTTAGTAGGCTTTTTCACTCTTGTAAGATACTTCATAGTAATGCCACAATTTGTTTTTATTTCAGTAGTAATGACATCCATCCAAGAGTCAATCAAACATTGTTAGAGATCTTTTGCACCCATAATAATTGCTGTAATATATTTTATGATCCCACTGAATATACGATATAGTATTTGATAAAATGCATATAGCCTTTTATCAATTTCAGTATTTTTCTTATTAGTCAGGCTGATTTATGCTGATATTTGTATTAGTATTCAGTTTAACAGCAGTTCATCTAGTATTTCACTCCTAACTATATTGTGTAATATGTTGTTCCATAAAAATTTTAGGTATATGGATATTCCAATTACCTGCTCTAGCTTTATTATCATTACTTTTTTTGTTTCTTAAACAAAATTACTGAACCTAATTATTGCTCTCAGAATGAAATGATAAGCTAAATCCTTATTCAATATTATTGTTGATACAAAATTTCTTGAATAAATCTGCTATAAGAGTTGTGCCATAATCAAATTTCCATAGAGTTTGGGGTATATCATAAGTCACAAATAATCTACTGAGAGCTTCAATGAACACTATAGTCTGATGGAATAATACTACAAAAATCTTTACACCACTTGAAATAGGTACTGACAGTTATAATTAAATGGTTTCCCTTACTTTAACTAATATGATCAATATAAAAATTTTTGTCCAGGGGCCATCAGATTCAGACCCAATGGAATGTTTTCATTTAAGTTGTATCATCAATATTGATGAACTTTTGATATTTCTATCTAAAATAGATAATTATATGTAAGATTTGATCTCTTAATAAATGCTATATAAAAATTTTAATACTTGAAAGCAGTTCCCAGGTGGCATCGTTACATTTACCACATAGATAATACATCTATTATAAACTAAAAGATTCAGTCTACTCATTCAATAAGCTGGTTGCAATTTTTTCTTCCATTTGTGTAGTTTAAATGGATTCATTTAATTAATAATTGGCACTTATGATTACCAGTAATATAGAAGACTAGAGATTGGATTCTTTTTAACTGCACATTTATTTCTAAATAAATTATATTAATATCATCAAAATTAGAAAAGAATAAATATTTTTATGCTGTTCTCCCATAAAATAATAATCAGAAAATAATAAATTCTTTACAACAGCTATATAAATATCATTTTTTTTAAACATTAAAAACTTTTTTCAGCACTTGATTTGGAACATTTGAAAAGGGGACCAAATCAGGTGCTGAAAAAAGCTTTTAATGTATAAAAAAAGTTTGATATTTATATAGCTGTTGTAAAGAATTTATTATTTTCTGATTATTATTATTATACTAATAAATTTTGATGATTTATTTTGCTACCTCTAAACCATTTAAAAACAACTGATTAAAGCATCTATGTGAGAAATTTTATTCCCTTGAATTCAGCATAAAGTCATATGCTGATAAGAAATTGAAACACTCCACATAGCAAAGCATGCTAGAAGAATACATGATATGAAAATTCTCAATGATTACCTGCAGTCTATCTGAAATATGGATGACCTTCAACATAAGTAATCAGAGTTAGTACTTCCTATCTATTTTAGTAAATTTTTTATCAGTTCTAATTAATATTTTTGAAATAAAAATGATGGGAAAATGCATTGATAGTGATGTATTAAAGAAAATATTAAAAACTTTCAGCACTTTTAAAAATGTTATTAGACTCCTTAAATTTGAAAGTCCTGCTAAGTTTGAGTATCCATTCTTATACTACTTTTCCTTTAAATTTTTTTATATAAAGCTTCAATAATCTCTGTTTTATAGAGGTGGAAACTCTTGTAGAAATCGATAGGATGATTGCATCTTTTTTTATATAGGGGCCCCTGCTGCTCAAATTACCTTTTACTTTTGTTTTGTCAGATTGATAGAACTATATCTGAGAAATTCAAGATTTTGATTCCAAATATACATTTTTCTAGGCTTATTTTTATGCCTAAATCTTTTAATTTATTCAGCAGTTTTTTAATAGATGCCAAGAGTTATTTCAGTATCTTGAACATCTACAGAAAATCATCAAAATAAGGATATACACCAAATATTCCTACTTAATTGATTAGTTTCTGAAATATAACTGGGTCAATTGATATATCAAATAGCAGAAATATTTTTTAAACAAATGGAACATTGAATATTTTGATATGAAGAATCTCAAGGAAATGTAATGTAAGTCTATGTAAAAACATATTTGAAGTAAGCTTAAAATCTGTGAAGTTAGTCATTTTTTTTTGCCTAGTGTACTTTCAACTACATTATATTAGTTATAGTTATGGCAATAACAAAGGGGAGGAGATTGTAAGATATATTAAAGGAATGTGAAAGAGTGATTAGCATAATTAAATGGCTAACTATTAGTTTACATAGGCTATTTTTTAGAAAGAGAAATGCAGGAGTCTTTGTTAATTGCATACTTATCTCTCACAATGTGCCTCAGTTTACAGTTGGCATCATTGAACTCTAGGCATACAATGGTGGCAGAGGTAGACTCAAAGGGATTTCCAGAAGTGGATTGGGGTTCATAAAAAATTGATGTGGTATTCATATGTATTTCAGCATGGATGTATATGTACTGATGTTGTGTTTATCAGGTAGACAAGTTGGCATTCGATTCATTATAATATATAGTATGGCAGTTGGTGTGAAGATATGAGACTTTATATGTGATTTGTGATTTCTGTTTTGGAGGAGAATGTCTCTTGTGTTGTTAATAAGTCAGTTCAGACAGCGAGGAGGGCTAAAGCAGTTTGATGAGGTGCAGAGCAAATTTTAGTAATGTGATGCATAATTCTAAAAATGTAGAGTAATGAAGACCAACATTTATTATCAGCTACTGGTGGTGGTTGTCTAAGCTTAAAATAAATATTTTAAATTGTTTTAAGATTTTGTTTTTGTAACCAAGGTTGTGCAAATGCAAAAGATAAGAGTCAATGTTATTTTTCTTATCTCTTATCTGACTCGAACTTATACAAAGGAGAATTGTGTTATAAAAAAGTTTTAAAGTAGATAAGTTTGTTGGATTTTGGAGGGATAAATTCAGAATGTATTGTGCCACAAATGTTGATAGGCTTAATGAGCATTTTGTAATTAATATGGGTAGCTTCTAGTTGAAGATAGAGGCCAAGGAACTTGATGCCTTGGTGGTTATCCTTGCTTTCAGGTTCATGTTAAGGATGATGTCTGTGAGAGAGCAGTTTATTTACTGTTGATTTGTAGATTAGAAGCACAAATAAGCACATCATCAAGTAGCACATACACAGGATGGAAGGATTGGGATCAAGGTATTGAGGTGACACATCTTCATATTTGTTGAAAATGAGCTTGAGATAATTTCACTAATAGGGAGGCTTATAGGTCAACCTTCATTCATTTTGTAAAAGGCATTGTTAAATGAAGTCATAATATCATTGTGTATCCAATGCAAACATTCGAGAATAAATTCTGTTTTATGTTCATTATAATTGACCTTGCTAAGAGCGTCCTTAATTAATTGATAGTCTGCATGAGATAGACCCATACAGCTTGGTAATGACTAACAATGCCAAGGAAGACTGTTCATTGAGTTGTATTGGTTTTGATATGATACATGCATTCAAATGAAGACTTATGGGTAAATTAGCAGAATCCAAATTGATCCCAAAGACACTGCCCAATTATTGGGGAGGTCTTATAATATTAGGTACCTCCAAAGTTGATCATTAAGGGGAAAGGAGCATTCTATCTTGTGTAGCTCAATATTCATGAATAGTCAGGATGGAGTTATGTCAGAGGGATATATATTGAAATATTCATGCTTGGAAAAGACTGTATGACAGAAATAAACTTATCCTCTGACGTTTTAAGATTATATGTCAATTAACTTCACTTTTAATTTGCTAATCTGCATGCACATTCCTATAGCAAAATCTGTGCTGGATAACAAAGCTTTTTTATACCACAAGTATCATTTGTGAAATCTTGAGTCAGATAAAAAAAATAACATCAACTCTTATCTCTCAGACTTATGCAACATTGGTTACAAAAACAAAATCTTAACTTAAACAGTTAAAATTTTTTATTTTAAGCTTAGAACCCACCCCAGTTACTGATAATAAATTCTAATCTTAACCATATATTCCTAGAATTACTCATCGCATTACAACAATTTTCTCTGCAACTCACCAATTTGTTGTATGCACTCCTCCCCCTCTGAACTGATTTATTAACAACACAAAAAACATTCTTTCCCCAAACCAAAAATCACAAATCATATAGGTCACTTGCCCACACCAACTGCTATACCTAATATGGTGAATTAAAGGCCAACTTGCTTACCTGATTAGCACAACACCAACCAGATACCAAATCACTTTTTATGAACACCAATCCACTTCCATCCACCCTTTGAGTCTATACATGCCACCATTGTATGCAAAGAGCACAGTGACACCAAGTATAAACTGAAAGAGGCCTGGCACATTACGAGAGATAAGAATATAATTAACAAGAAAAACTTCTGCATTCCCCTATCTAAAAATGAAATACTTAAACTAAAAATTAGCCATGCATGTCACAGATACACATTTCTTGCTCTCCCCTCTGTCTGCTGCTCTGACTATGACTAACATAACAGTCGAAAGTGCATGAGGCAAACTTCACAGATTTTAAGCTTATCTTGAATACATTTTTGCATATATTTATCCACATTATTTAAATAAAATTTTACAGGTTATTTATTTCCCCAAGGTCATTAAGCTTCAACTAACATGGAAGAGGACAGCCTTTATGAAGATACTCCCCCCCCCCAGACCATCTTGATCTTATTGACAGTGGAGAGTAATTATCAAATTATAGTGTTATATTGATTTTGTAGCTATAATCCCTACAATTCTTAAATCCATCAATGATTTTTATAAAAGGTTTAACTGAAATATCCCACTGTGATAATGTTACATCCTTTGGCTTATTACATTTTCAATGCTTTGGAGAATATTGGCCTCAAAATGGATGGCAAGAATCTGCTACAGCAACATAAGGGTTTGAGATTTTTGTTGATTTGGATTGAAAATCTTATGTACTGACCCAGTTTAGTGTAATTATCTCTGCATAGTTTAGAAAATGTCAGTTTAATTACTGCATAGCCCAAGTGATTAAGCCAGTCATATTTTAATAAGTTATGGTATTCCCATGAAAAAACAGCAAAAGGCAAATATAATGTTTAAAACTCTTGTTGTTCCAAGGAACTAAATTTGGTTATCTTGATAATTTATCATTGTCTTATTCATACTTATGACAGCCTAAATAATTTTTGATACAATGCAATCTTTAGATCTAGAATACAGCTCCATTAATACAGGAGTATCAATTACAATAATTTTGATATTGAAAATTGAATCTATACAACTTAAGCCCTAAGCAGTTTTTATTTCAACTGTATTATATTCATAGGAGTATCAGAATGGAATCTTCTTTTGCTTAAGTCAACTTACTGTTTCTTTTTTGTTAAACAAGCAAATTCTATGTGCCTTACATGATTACATCTGTAAAATACAGGCACTCAATGGATACATTCTTTATTGTATCTAATACAATATTTTTCATACTATATTAAGACAGTTTTTAAGGTATTTTTAAATGGAAATTTTAAAATTTTGTTTTTAGCAAACAGATTTTTTATCTGATTTAGATTGTTAGCTGATAACTTATTCTGACACATTGTGGATTGCACTCAAAATGCCTTGAAATCCCCAGAATTAGCTTGATGACTTAATGTGTGATCCTTCATCCTGCAGATTAATCAGTATCTCTAGAAAATCTTTGAATTTATAAGTAAGAGCTAGCTTCTTAATCTCTATGGCAAAGTCTACAGCTTTTTAAATTTTTCCATGTATGTGGAAGTTAAAACTGTATTTCTATAGTAGAGACAGAGGGTTAAATACAATCAAAATTGTAATTAAACATAATTTAGTAATTAAAAAAAAACAAGTTATGATAAATTATGAAAAAATGAAAAACAAGGTTTACAGATAAAAATGAAACAATAGACCTTTGGGAAAATTTTCCTTAGCATAAACAAAAGCTATTAATGAGAGGAGGTAAGATATACAAAATCTGTGGAAAGCCAAAATATTCATTATCAGCATTGTATAAACTGAAAAAAAAATCCAATTCTAGGTTTGGGGGCATTATATACTGAGCTCGTATTTTATGCCATCTCATATATATATATATATATATTGTAACCTTCCAGGTTGCCACCAAGAAGAAATGTGGAAAGTTCACATTTGTGCTAACAATGGCTAAAGTTAATTATCTGAGAAAAATGACTTGAGATGTAATTTTCTAGTTAAAATTAGGATTTAAAAAAATTAAAACTTTAATTGGGTGTACTGATGGTAGAGTTTTGGATTATATATGTTTGGTAGTAGAAGAGGAGGATGACCAATATTAGTGATGTTTGTATATTATTAATTAGAATTATATTATTAATATATTATTATTAATTATTATTAATTAGAATTTTCTTTCCTATATTTTATTTATTATTTACTAATTATGTATTGTTCATAATTTTATGTTTAAAAATGATAAAGATTATTTGTATAATAGTGAATAACATTTCTAAATTAATAATTAATGTTTAATATTTTTATTATTATGTTTATTCTATTTCAAATATTGTATTGTTAAAATTTTATAAGTAAAATTCTGGCACACTTCCAAAGTTGAGGGTAATAAAAAAAACACAGAGGGTGTGAGTGAAGAAAGACATAGAGTTTAAAACTTGAAGGAAAGTAAAAAAAAGTTCCGAGGAAAAAGATGTAAAAAAAACTTAAAAGAATCAATAACTCTCTAAGAGTATTAGAGCAAATATAAAAAATTATCGCAAGGATTCTAATAATATACCTGTGGAGAATTTTTGTTATTATACTACTGGAATGATATAAAAATGAGGAGATAAACACCCTCCCCCCCAGAGGGATACCAGCCTCCAAATTTCTGCCAAACGATGGTCCATATTCACTACCTTCAAAATGCCTGGATGATATGTAAGCTAAATTATTATGATTTATTTTAAAGTATTACCAAAGCTAAATAATATTAAAATGGCAAAATTGTGTAAAATAAAGCTAGCTAAAATTTTCTTATTAGACGTTATAATTAAACGCTTGATTTTCAATTTTAAGAATTTTCTATCAATATTCTACAAAATAAAATTTAAAATGAAAAAGTTTATCTATTTAATCTTATATCAAGAAGATAATTTTATACTGTATAACTTTGCTATTTGTGCATATATAATAAAATAATTCCAATGCATGCAAATGTTGTTATAACGCCTATCATGGAATTCTAGAATAAAAAAAAAATATTGTCATTCTTAACAAATTATTCTTTAACAACCGGAGAGACTTTTTTTTATGTTATAATTTACTGTTGTCTTTGAAACTAATACATATGTTTCTTTCAACTTTCAATTTTGTTTAAAAAAACTTAACATGTAATGATGGGATATTGATAAGTATTTTCGTTATTGATTACAACAGATGTATAACCAATTTTTTATATTTTTTGTTTTCTTTTAAAAAAAAAACAATGTAACTTCATATCATTATAATATGATAATCTATTATTTTGTATAATCTAGAAATTATATTATAGGTGATTATAGATATTCAGATGTGTGCGTGATGCTATAAATTATTATTTTAAAAATGTTGTATTTATTATGCTTCAATTTTGTTAATGAAGTTTATTTAAAAAAATAAAGAATTAAAACCTTGTCTGTTATAAGTTCGTTATATAGGAAGTATATTGTATGTGAGTTGAAGGTAGAAATGGTCAAGGGATGATTAGATTATTTAGAGTGAGTTTGGAGGTATTATTTAACCCCAAGTATAAGTGTTTGGTTATTGTTTTTCCCTGCCTTTCTGTGTTCTTGTATAGTTAGTGTTAGATGATACACACTGATTGTAACAGATAAGTGTTGTATAAATTTTATAATATGTATAAAGGATGATTGATTTATGGCATCATCCAAGTTTTATAAATAAGCTAATAAAAAGTATGTTTTAAAAATACATCATATTTAAGATATTATAAAAGCACACATATTCGAAAATATATGATTCGTATATTAAATATTAGTCAATTTTGGTTTTACTATAAGAGAAATATAATTGGTTAGAAAGGTGCATAAATAATATTTTTTTATTATAATTATTTCTTTTGTCTTTTATTTTAATTTTTAATAAATGTTTTGATGAATTAAAAGCCCAAATGAATTGCTTGATTATATACGTTCGAATCTCCATTTCCACACACACACACACATATGGTTAACATAGCATAGCCCTAAAATATATAGATTTTCCAGTAGAAGTCAATTTATTTAATCTGTCTGGAGATGATAAATCACCATATTACAGTGCTAATAATATATTCTACTTTGCTTAGAATAGGTGGTGATGTAGATAAAAAGATACCCGATCCTCATCATTATCTATCCTATATTAAATATGATAATTGATAATTTTGCAAGTTTTATAATTAAATAAATGTGTGGCATATAATTAAATTAGTGTTACAGAATTGTTATTAATAAATCTTTTATTACTTTAATTTGCATCCTATATGAAGACCATATCCTATAACCTCAACTGAGCTAAGCCATAGAATAATTACAATATAAGAATGTTTTAAATAAGTTTAAAAGCAATTTATAATTATAAATTTTATTCTATCTTGCATAGAATTGGCGCCTGGGCATTTATAAATATAATAAAGTGAACAAGTGAAGAGAGCAGAGGTTACAGGGTTGGATAAGTGGATGCCCAATGTGGGGCCTGATATACGATTGGGTTAAGTGGCTGTCCAATTGTGGGGTCCTGTTTAATTAAGTCTCATATCCTGTAGAATATTTATCTTTTGTTGGTTAATAGGGTTAAGTGGTTTGCCCAATGTGAAGCCTTGACATTTATGGTATAAATGCTCAATATATTTATGGATAAATGGCTGCACAATGATTGGTGATTGATTCATCTTTCTTTACATATGTATTGTGTTCCTTATTGGAGATTATATATTATACATTCTATTTTAAGTGGTGACTAATGTAGATGGCTTGATATATACATAGAGGCCACAGCTGCCAAGGGTTTAAATGGATGTCCAATCATGGGATCTTGATTACTTAAGTCTCATATCTTGTAGAGTGTTTATATTTTTGTTGATATATATTGGCATATACCTGAGATGAGAGGTAATCCAGTGCCATTAGCATTACTTTATTCCTGTTTTAAATATACAGTTAGTGCAAAATTGGTTCCAAAATAGAATCAAGTTGGCAGTTTTCTTATTCAAGGTTTTTTTTTATATATCAATCTGGAAGATTAATAGAAATGTTTGATAAAATGGAACTAGGGGTAAATGGAGCATTAACTAAGGTTTGAAATGAGCCAATTAGAGTTTGAAATAAGCCAATACCTGAAAGATGTGTAGTAGATATATGAATGTCAGATGTATAGTTTAAAAAAAATTTTTTTTTGTTTAGATGAAATAAATAAATACAGCCATGAAACAGCTTAGTTTAAAATTTTAAAGCTATATAAATATCACAACTTATAGTAAATGTTAAAGTTGATAACATTTATATATATATATATATATATATATATATATATATTATCAACTATAACATTTATGTTTATCATATATATATATATATATATATATGATAAACAAATATATATATATATATTGCTTGTCAATGAAATATAGCATTGATGCTAGATAAGTATAGAATTATTGATGATGTTAAATTATAAAGTAATAGTGTTGTTCATATTCTGAACATTTCTGTTATAGAAAGTCTATAATTTTGAAGGTTAAATAGAATGAACCATTAAGCATCACATGATCAAATTTCCTATACTAGCACATTAATTGTTGATAAACAGAGCAAAACTCTCCATACAGTATTGCCACCTGTGCTAAACAGAGTAATCAATTGTAACGAGCACAGACGTTCGTTACATTGTTGTTTTTTATTTTTATTTATTAAACATGAAAGTAAATTAAAAAGTTCGCATTTAAAAATTTTCTTTAAGAATTAAAAATTGAAATTAAATATCAACTTAAACTCTTATATATTAAATCGCACAGATAATGAAAAATTATTAAAATAAAAATTTATTAAAGAAAAAGTATTTTAAAACTAAATTTTAAAAAGATTTGGAGATAAAATTATATCTGTAAATTTATCTTTAAACATATTTTTGATTTGGAAAACAGGTTAATTAATCAGAAATGGAAATGATTGTTAATTAGTTAAATGTAAACCAGCCTTGGCATTTAAATGTAAAAACACCGGTCAGATAAGTAAACAATAAAAACTGTTAGCAAATAAGAAGAAATCCCTATGGAATCGGACCGCAGCGAAAGGACCATCGCATCGGTGATGTAATGTAAATTCAATCCTTCACATTAATATAAAAGGAAAATTTGGAAATTATTAATTAGTGACTAGTTATTGATGATTATTACGATGTAACAGCTAGGTGTTAGTGCTGAGGGGATTGAAAAAGACGCACAGCTTCAATCCCTTCAGTTCTGTTAAGAAAGGAAGAAAAATGAGCCATCGTTTCTACATTGAGGACCAACTACACTAAAAAATCTCCGGATGGATAAATAAATCGGCCAACAGGATACCAATCTTCGGACGACGTGGGAATTCACGTTCAAACGGCAAGGAATATATGAAGATGAACTATTTAAATAACCGTAAGAACTTTAAAATTTATGAACAGTAAATTAAAAACTTTCCAGATTTAAATAGTTGCAATATTATTCTATCTGACCAACATTATTTATTAATTAGTTATAATTTTATTTAATGTATTTATTTTGTAAAATCATTTCCATTTATTTATTTTTTGTTCTTTAAGTTTTATTATGATTTTTGTTTTCCGTTAAATTAATTATAAAAATGTTAAACTTAAGTCGGGTGTGAATGGCTGTATAGATTTGTAAAGTTATATTAGGGGAGGGTAATCTTGGGTTATTTATGTCGTTGTTAGATTGGGTCAATGGATTGGATATATTGATGTAGTTAGTAAATGTAATCGGAGATTCGCTACGGGCAGAATCGTTTATATATACGCCGCACTCACCCGTTTGCCTATGGAAGGAATTATAAGACGGAGAACGCAGTTCCTTTCTATGGAGTTTTTTTTTTATTGTTCTTCTCGTTAGATAGATGTAATATTCCTATCTGATTGAGAATCGATGTCTTTTCTTAATTCTTTTGGTGCTGCCGTATTTCGTATTACATTGAATACATCGATGTATCAGATGGATTGATGCCAGTTTGACTGCGAATTTTAGCCTAAGGTTAAATAGGGATAGAATATTTTTAATTTCAATGCAAATCTATGTAGTATTCAGACTCGATTCTAAATAAAAATGCATTAAATTTAAGTTGTTTATAGACGCTTGCATGGATTGTTTATCGGTTAACTATATTTGCGTTTTCATATTTGATCAAAATATATAGACATTCGATAAATAATGATACCTCACGGTATCTAAAATGTATTTATTCGGATGTCTTTTAAGTTATTGGTGACAATGCAAGTATCTTATGGTGAATACTATTGGGTTACATATAAATTTCCCTCCGCAATTGTCAGTAATCAATAATTTTATATTTTGATCGCTTATGTTTACTTTGGAATGTTTTTAACCGGTGTGATCCATGTAACCGATCTATAGCAACTTATTATAACAAGCTTTTATAATCCCATCTGTGTGAACTTAATTAAAATGTAAAATTAGAATATAATAGTAATTAAATGTAAATTAAAGTCAAAAATCAAAGTTAAAAAGAATGTTAAAAATTAAAATGTAAAACTAATACTAAAATAATTTTAAATCTTATATATATATGTGCATAAATAAATGTTTGTATGTTAATTACTGGCAGTGGCTTATTTTATTCCTTTTTTTATATATACTCTTAGATTATCTTATTAAATCTCTGCTACTCCCTGAGCTAGTGACATGGGCTAATGACCGGAACCAAAATATTTAAAAAAAAAAAAAATTTTTTTTTTTGACTTACGTATCTGCCTACTTATAAATTTTTCTAGGTTCAAATGCCTAGATGGCGCCCCGTAGTGCAGTTTACGTTAAGTCGCTTTCTCCGGATCGTTACACAATGGATGCCAGAAGGCTTGTGCATAAAATCCCTATCTAATGCCTACTCATCCAGTATCCCCAGACTAGTTTCTGGCTTGTGGCCTTCGTCAGTGAGGAGCTTTGGATCTAAGAGCACTGCATCTAGATATTAGGATCTAATGCAACCCTCTAGCAACCACCTTTTATCTCTACTTAACTACTAAACTATGAGAATGAAATTGAAAACACAAAAATATTTTCAATCTAAGCTCAATAGCTTATATAGTCATATGGGTCTGAACTCAGTTCAGCACCCATACATTTTTGTGTCTTTGGCTCTTTTACAACCATAGCCACCACTATCCTATTAGGCAGGATTGGTGTTAAACCATTAAGCATCACATGATCACATTTCCTATACGAGCACATTAATTGTTGATAAACAGAGCAAAACTCTCCATACCTTATTGCCACCTGTGCTAAACAGAGTAATCAATGGATGCCAGAAGGGTTGTAAAAAATTCCCTATCTAATGCCTACTCATCCAGTATCCCCAGACTAGTTTCTGGCTTGTGGCCTTCGTCAGTGAGGAGCTTTGGATCTGAGAGCACTGCATCTAGATCTTAGGATCTAATGCAACCCTCTAGCAACCACCTTTTATCTCTACTTAACTACTAAACTATGAGAATGAAATTGAAAACACAAAAATATTTTCAATCTAAGCTCAATAGCTTATATAGTCATATGGGTCTGAACTCAGTTCAGCACCCATACATTTTGGTGTCTTTGGCTCTTTTACAACCATAGCCACCACTAGCCTATTAGGCATCCATTGATTACTCTGTTTAGCACAGGTGGCAATACTGTATGGAGAGTTTTGCTCTGTTTAGTTAAATAGAATGCTCGATTGTTGGAGTTTTGTTGGTTGTATTGCAAGTTTTGGTGATGGATGGAGAGTTTCTGTCATTGTCTTAAGTATATGGTGTATTCATGTCACTGGTGACTGATGTTCTCATTCACTGCTCCAACCCAAATTATGATATCAGTTGTTAGTTATCATGAAGCAGTTAACAGTAGTCCTGCCATGATTTTGCCTCTAAGACTCCAAAGAGAGCAAGGCATAGTTCTTTCTAATATATGTAATATTTGTCTCTAAGACTCCCAAAGATGAGCAAGACAATATTTTATAAATAGCCCCTAAGACTTGGATGTAAGCAGGGCAATGTGATAGTGTTTGTAGTAAAATATTATGGGTTGTGGTAGCTTAGAGTGGTTAAAATGGGACGATCATCAGAGTTTTCATGGAGCATTGTATGTTTTGAGAGCAGTGATGGAATTTTTTTATCTATTTCAAAATTTGTGAACTGCTAATAATTCTTTTGGCTGTCAGTATCTGTTGGATCTTTAGAAAGATGGATGAATATATAACTTGAATATATAGCTCATTCTTAAAAGGCTATTTTCTATATTCTTATGCAAAGGTTGGCATTTACCATATTTAAGTAAAAATTGTATATCAGTTGTCATAGTAAATGCATGTCATCATTCATTTGATTTTGGTTATAAATTTTTTTTGTTTGGGTTATAAATGCTGGTTATAATATTTGGATGTACCCAATACAGCATAAAGATAAATGAATATGTTTAAATTATTTTGGTCTTTTATCAGTTATTTGAATTGGTATAGGTTGTAATATAACTATAATGGATCATGTAAAATTTAATTAATAATTTCAGCTATGTTTAGATTAATGTTACTTAATTAAAACTTAATGCCTTTTTATTTATATGTGTGTGTGGAAAATCGAACATTATATGGGAAAATAAAATTGTGATCATTTTAAGTAGTGATGGTGAATTTGAATTGTTGATTTGGTGGAGGTTGGAGCTGGTAACCCTTGTTTTCTTTAAGTAGTATTAATAAATTTTTAAGAGATTATAAAATGGAAGAGTTTAGTTTATATGATAGTTTGGGTGGGTCTCAAGAGACACCATCTCCAGACATGGCTGCATTGTTTCCTGACCTTGAATCAGGAAATGAAGCTATAGATATATCCTATGGAGAGTCTAGTAAGATGAGAGATAATATTTGTAAAACCATGGATGATGATATGCCGATGTGGGCCAAATTGTTTTTTGCAAAATTAGAGTCTGGATGAATAGAAGATAGAGAAAGGTCAAAAGAGATGTTTACAAAATTAGAGTTAGGTCGAATAGAAGATAGAGAAAGGTCAAAAGAGATGTTAATAGAATTGAAATCAGAATTAAGAGAAGAACTAAAGTCAGGACAAGCAGAATTCAAATCAGAATTAAGGGAACTAAAGTCTGGATGAGTAGAAGATAGAGAAAGGTCAGAAGAGATGTTTGCAGAACTAAAGTCAGGTCAAGATAAGTTAGAGGGAAGGATAGCTGAAATAAAATTGGAAGTTTCAGAAATGAAGTCAGAAATGGTAGAAATAAATGCTAGTATAGTTAGGCAGATGCAAGTTGTGGAGGAGAAAGTAAAAAGTCAGGAATCAGAGATAGCAATAGAAATAAAATTGAGTCAAAAGAAATCAGAGAAGAGGATAGTTGAAATAAAGTCAGAAATGTCAGAGATAAAATTAGAAGTGAAATTAGAAACAAAGCTAGAAGCAAGGTTAGAAATACCCAAAATGAAGCTAGAAATGCAAGAGAATATAAAAGATCAGGTAATCAAATCAGTATTGTTAGAGACAAGTGTTAAGAATCCCCTTCAGAAAATTAAAATATCTGATGATGATTCAATAGTGCTGTTTAAGGAAGAAAATCAGCAGACTGTTAAACTAGTTAGTAAAAATATTAGTTTAGCCAAAGAAGAGTTAAGGGCATATAAAAAAACTCAGAGAAATAGGAGACCAAGAACTGGAATTAGACAGAAATAAGAGTGTGGATATATTTGAAGATATTAAAGAAAGTCTTGATAGGAATAAAGGGATTAGTGAATTCATATATGTAGAAATAATTTCTCTAAGCATGAAATGTCTAGAAATTTTGAAAAACAAATTAATGAAATTTATTCATATTTCAGGCAATAAATTACAAAATAAAAGTAGAAGTATAGTCTCTGAATGTATTTGTAAGTACTTAAATTGGGACATGAAGATGAGTAGTCACAGAAAAGTACTGCATGGAGCTGTCATATGTATAGTATCTAATATAGAGCATATGATAAAGGGTGTTATTTATGTTGGAAAAGTTGATCAAATAAAGATTAAATGTAAAATGAAGATTATGAAGGAATTTGATATGAATTCTCTTAGGAAAATTATTAAGCCAGAGAGAGATTTAGGAAAGGATAAGATCAAACTCAAAGGAGTAAAGGAAGAATTATTTAATATAAATCATCTTAAGAAAGTGAAGAATAAAGTAAGATATATTAAAAAGATTAGAGTTAAATCTAGTAAAGTGAAAATGAAATCTTGTAGGAAAAAACTTGTTAGAAGAAAGGAGATCAAGAATATAAACACAAGGTTTAAAGTTACCTATAATGCTCATAGTTTGATGTCATATCCTGCAAGACATGATTAATAAAAGTTATACATATTGTTCAATATAGAATTTAGTTTTTTTTTGTTTCTTGCTTATTTAATGTTGCTAAAATATAATAGGAACAAGTGTTTGTAAAAGCATTAAATGTTTTTATTGTTTTATGTTTATTTGACAAACAGAATTTTCTAATTGAGGAATGATCTTAATGTAAAATTTGATGTGCTATTAATATTGATTGTTGTTTATCCAATTCATTTTTCTTTCATAAGGGGGAAGGATTGTAACCTTCCAGGTTGGCACCAGGAAGAAATGTGGGAAGTTCACATTTGTGCTAACAATGGCTAAAGTTAATTATCTGAGAAAAATGAATTGAGATGTAATTTTCTAGTTAAAATTAGGATTTAAAAAAATTAAAACTTTAATTGGGTGTACTGATTGGTAGAGTTTTGGATTATATATGTTTGGTAGTAGAAGAGGAGGATGACCAATATTAGGGATGTTTGTATGTAGTAGAAAAATTTACATGTCATAATAAGCAGATACATAGATATATTATTAATTAGAATTTTCTGTCCTATATTTTATTTATTATTTACTAATTATGTATTGTTCATAATTTTATATTTAAAAATGATAAAGATTATTTGTATAATAGTGAATAACATTTCTAAATTAATAATTTTTTATTATTATGTTTATTCTATTTCAAATATTGTATTGTTAAAATTTTATAAGTAAAATTCTGGCACACTTCCAAAGTTGATTGTAATAAAAAAAACACAGAGGGCATGAGTGGAGAAAGACATAGAGTTTAAAACTTGAAGGAAAGTAAAAAAAAGTTCCGAGGAAGAAGATGTAAAAAAAAACTTAAAAGAATCAATAACTCTCTAAGAGTATTAGAACAAATATAAAAAAACATCGCAAGGATTCTAATAATATACCTGTGGAGAATTTTTGTTATTATACTACTGGAATAATATAAAAATGAGAAGATAAACACACACCCCCAGAGGGATACCAGCCTCCAAATTTCTGCCAAACGATGGTCCATATTCACTACCTTCAAAATGCCTGGATGATATGTAAGCTAAATTATTATGATTTATTTTAAAGTATTACCAAAGCTAAATAATATTAAAATGACAAAATTGTGTAAAATAAAGCTAGCTAAAATTTTCTTATTAGACGCTATAATTAAACGCTTGATTTTCAATTTTAAGAATTTTCTATCAATATTCTACAAAATAAAATTTAAAATGAAAAAGTTTATCTATTTAATCTTATATCAAGAAGATAATTTTATACTGTATAACTTTGCTATTCATGCATATATAACAAAATAATTCCAATGCATGCAAATGTCATTTATTACGCCTATCACGGAATTCTAGAATAAAAAAAAACTATTGTCATTCTTAACAAATTATGCTTTAACAATCGGAGAGACTTTTTTTTATGTTATAATTTACTGTTGTCTTTGAAACTAATATGTATGTTTCTTTCAACTTTCAATTTTGTTTAAAAAAAACTTAACATGTAATGATGGGATATTGATAAGTATTTTCGTTATTGATTACAACAGATGTATAACCAATTTTTTATATTTTTTGTTTTCTTTTAAAAAAAAAACAATGTAACTTCATATCATTATAATATGATAATCTATTATTTTGTATGATCTAGAAATTATATTATAGGTGATTATAGATATTCGGATGTGTGCATGATGCTATAAATTATTATTTTAAAAATGTTGTATTTATTATGCTTCAATTTTGTTAATGAAGTTTATTTAAAAAAATAAAGAATTAAAACCTTGTCTGTTATAAGTTCGTTATATAGGAAGTATATTGAATGTGAGTTGAAGGTAGAAATGGTCAAGGGATGATTAGATTATTTAGATTGAGTTTGGAGATATTATTTAACCCTCATGTATATAAGTATAAGTGTTTGGTTATTGTTTTTCCCTGCCTTTCTTTGTTCTTGTATAGTTAGTGTTAGATGATACACACTGATTATAACAGATAAGTGTTGTATAAATTTTATAATATGTATAAAAGATGATTGATTTATGGCATCATCCAAGTTTTATAAATAAGCTAATAAAAAGTATGTTTTAAGATATTATAAAAGCACACATATTCGAAAATATATGATTCGTATATTAAATATTAGTCAATTTTGGTTTTATTATAAGAGAAATATAATTGGTTAGAAAGGTGCATAAATAATATTTTTTATTGTAATTATTTCTTTTGTCTTTTATTTTAATTTTTAATAAATGTTTTGATGAATTAAAAGCCCAAATGAATTGCTTGATTATATACGTTCGATTCTCCATTTCCACACACACACACACATATGGTTAACATAGCATAGCCCTAAAATATATAGATTTGCCAGTAGAAGTCAATTTATTTAATCTGTCTGGAGATGATAAATCACCATATTACAGTGCTAATAATATATTCTACTTTGCTTAGAATAGGTGGTGATGTAGATAAAAAGATACCCGATCCTCATCATTATCTATCCTATATTAAATATGATAATTGATAATTTTGCAATAGTTTTATAATTAAATAAATGTGTGGCATATAATTAAATTAGTGTTACAGAATTGTTATTAATAAATGTTTTATTACTTTTATTTGCATCCTATATGAAGACCATATCCTATAACCTCAACTGAGCTAAGCCATAGAATAATTACAATATAAGAATCTTTTAAATAAGTTTAAAAGCAATTTATAATTATAAATTTTATTCTATCTTGTATAGAATTGGTGCCTGGGCATTTATAAATATAAGAAAGTGAACAAGTGAAGAGAGCAGAGGTTACAATATATATATATATATATATACAGTTATATATATATATATATATATATATATATATATATATATATTGTGACCATCTGAATGGGTACAAGTGTTCAGATACTTTGTATCTGCATTAAATAGTTATATTATATTAAAAAAAATGAAATAGTCTTTGAATTTAAAATTTTTTTTTTATGGAGATTGTTTAAAGCTTAGATATGGGTTGCTTATGCACTTTATTGACCACTTGATAGGTATTCATTATTATTAGTGTAGTTAGAGGTATTTAATGTAAGGAAGAGGGATTGTTTATTAATGGAATTGATATATTTTGTCAGAAAAATGCAAAGTTATTTTATATTAGTGTAATGTTTGGTTGAATGGTTTCAAAATCCTTTATTCATTAATACTTATCCTTTTGTCAACAATTAATAGACATTTCAATTATATTTAGTTAAGATAGTTTAATATTTAAGTTGTAATACATGTGTATGCATGTATGACTCTGCATCATTTTCATCTCATTTTCATCTTTTATTAATGGCAAACAATAGTACATGCATAATAAAAACATTTAAATTACAGTAATTATCTTAAATAATTTAACAAATATATATTTCTTTCCAATGATTAATAGATAGTTGAATCAATAGATTATTTTAAAAATTCAATAAATTATTAATAATTTTTATTTAATAGTTAATTAATATTCATTTTTCTTTCAAGTTTGTAAAAGCTATTTATTTTATTATTATTTTTATCTTGATTTTAATTCTAAAAATCAAAGTGATTTTTTTTTTTTGAAAAGATTTTTTTTTTGAATATGTAATTAGCTGAGATAGAAGAGAAGCATGGGAGTAACCTGGTGGAAGGAAATGAACTTGGCTAAAGAGAGCTATTTAACAAAGATCTCCAGTGAAAAAATTTGTTTATTATGTAATGTAATTGTAGCCAAAAACAATGGCTCATTTTTGTGAAAGTAAAATGAGTTGCTGAAGTCAAATTGATTTTAAAAATACTTTGGAGTAAAATTTCGAAGGAATCCCAAGAAATTTATTATGCGACAAGTTAATTTCAGAATGCAGTTCTAAATTTTAAAAGGTACTCAGTTTACTTTACTCTCCTTGATTTAAACATATTGAATTAACCTCTTCCTAACTATTGCACTTTTAAAAATGTATGTTAATAACGTCCAGTCTATGTTACTTCACTTAATTGTCATTTGAAATAGGAATAAATTGCATGAATATTATTGTTGTATCATTAACCCACATGTGTTCTTTAATATATATGGAAAACGCATGCAGAACTATTTTACAGAATACATTTTAATTCTTCACCATTTTCCGTGTTGTGTTTTTGTGAGAATTAAACATAAATTTAAGGATATGCATAGTTTGATAAATCATGCCATGTTTAAATTCATCATAAAGAGATGACAGTATTTTTTTTGTCTGGTATTTCTGTAAATAATATGTATTTTAAATGAAGGAAATAAAATGTGAGCTACTTCAAATTAAGTATTTACTTAAGTTGAATTGAAGGATAGAAATGCGGGTAATTTTTGTTCTCTTCGATAAAGATGGAAAATAAAACAAAGTATTATTAATTGAAGAATTACTAAGGAAACATGGTATCTTAATAGACAATATTAAAGAATAAACCATGTGTATAATAGACTATAAAGGGTCAAATGTTATTCCAGAAAAATACTAAGGATAATTGTGTATTTAATTTAAAACTACAACGGAGAATGTCTTATATTTTCAGTATAATATAGAAGATAAATTGATTGCTTATATATGATATAGTAACTCAAATAACTTTGTTATGAACATTGGAGATGCTGATTCCTATTTAAGTATGATTATATTTGTTTGGTTACCCTACAGCAGTTTATTTTAATTTAAATTCAGTTTGGAATGTGTCCTATATTGTTTCATAAACCTGGAACTGAGCTTTGCAAGTGAACTTTTATTTTTAAGTTACAAAACTAATAACCTTTGTTTCCTTTCATTTATATTGCTTGTCATAATTAATATATATGATAGGTAGATAGGCTTATTTATTATTACATTTATTTATAATTTGGGTTATTTTGACTTTCAAGACCATCTCGGAAGCGTATCCAAATGAGGAATACGCTGGTAAAAATTGATTGTGTTCACATAGGTCTTATTGTTCTTTTACGAAGGTAAAAGAAAGAAATTTTTTTTTTAATATATTATTAGAGAGGTTTATATTTATATTGCATACTTTATTATCTCAAAGTGAGAATTTTTTTTTTTTTTTGAATCAACAAATGTATAATAGAAATAGTTTGCAAGATATGAAAGAAAGTTCGTTCGTAATAATTATAAATATTAAATTTTAAAAGTAACCTAAATTTTATTTTGAATTAAAATTTATACCTTAATGAAATATTTAATTACTGTGTTGCCTGCATAGTATGTAATTTAGAGTTAATTTTATATATTTTTGTTCGCAGGTGTGTGTTTGTTTTGCACAATTATGACATTTGTTTGATAAAGTTCAGTTTGTGAATATTTTATGTATAAATTTCGGACGTTGTCGTATTCTACAGAGTTGAATGGATTGGTATGTTATCTGTATGTATTTATCTGCCAGCGTGTATTTATAATGTTCAATATTTAGAAAAGCTATGAGAATAGAAAGAAATATGATTGCATTATAATGTCTGTAGGGATAAAAGATTTTGCTTATTTAGTCTATGTTAATAATTTTCCATAAGTAGAGCCTAGTTGATATTATATGCGTATGATTGAATGATATTTTGAAGTGATGTTTTCTTAGGGCCCTGGTGATGAGGAATAAATCCCCACCAATAATGTATTTAGAAGTAGATGAGTTATTGTTGAAGTATGATTAAATGATGCTTAGAAAGTTATGTGACATTTTTTTTCTTAGATTCTGGTGATGAGGAAAAGGTCCCCACCAAAAGTATATTTAGAATCAGATGAATTATTGTAGAAGTGTTCAGTAAAAGTTTATCTGCTCATGTAGATTTCCCTTATAATGTATAGTATGTATAATCATGAAAATATAGCTATGTGTTAATTAATAGGTAGCCAGATAAATTGTTAAATTAATTCTTGATGTAGTATCAGTGTCTTATTTTATTGATGAATTACGACATTGTCCGAAATAAAATAACTGTATGATATTTTCTTAATGAATGGAGAGTTTATAGAAAAGATTGTTTTATATTATTGCTGCTTGAACGTGCACACACATGCATAATATAAACAATATCACGTATATAAAGTATAGAATTATTGAAATTAAAATGAGAAATAAATGCTTTTGAAATACATTACATTCATTTAAATAGAAATATAAAGTATTGAGATTAAAATGGGAAATAAATATTTTAAAATACTGTGTATTTATTTAAATAAAAGTTATAAATCATCAAATCATCAGAATAAACATGATTTTGTTGCTATGCATGAAAGGTATACGTAATTGAAAGTGATTATTTATTCAATTAGAGAAAGTTGCTTTGTTGAGAGCCAAATATAATTAATTTGATTTATTTTGTTAATCAAGATTAATATCCTCTCAAAAGTATTTTTTTGAGCTAATAATATAACATGTTATTTATTTATTGTCATGTAGATGAAACATGTAGGCAAAGCATGTGTTCGAAGTCAGGATATTTAAGTTTTGTTATTAATTTGCTTTGATAGTAGGGATAATCCCAAACTGATGCTCAAAGACAATTTGATAATTTAAAAATCTGTAAGACAAATAGTCCATTTGTAAATATTATGTTAAACCAAATTTATTTTATTGTAATAAATGATTTGTTTTAGTTATTTAAATCTTAAAAAAGTGTATCTTGAGTTATTCTTGTGTACATTCGTGTTTCCATTTCCACATCTCCACATTTCATAAATCTATTACAAAATAGATATATTATTTTAGAGTTACAATATTAAATTTGCTAGTGTCTGACAATATTGTTTTTCTTAATCCAAACATTATAAAAGAACATTTGCCACTTGATAAACGTATTAGAAAGGCTGCCAAGTTAGTATATTTTGTTAGATGATGATATGAGATTAAAATACCCTATCTCTGTCATTATCTTATTAATGAAACACAGTAAAATATTTAGTCAATTTGTTTCATTACATTTTATCTTATTTTAGAATTATAACTTATGGGCCAATGGATTTATTTAATTCAGATGTGTTTGTTAAAATTCCCTGAGATCTTATTGTTTATTTCTTGATTGGCATTAAAGTAGATGTTTAGATTATAATATGCCAAGTCATAAAATAGTTTAGGATTATAATTATAGCAAGCTGATATATGTTATACTTGGATGAGGAAAGAAATTAAGTTTAAAGTATATTTTAATAAACTGTACCAAATAAACATTATGATTCTTTATCATACAATTAATTAACAAAGGAATTTACATTATGTTAAATGTTTTATAATATTTCTTCTTTTATTCATTTATTATCATATATCTTATGAACTGCCTATAGCCTCCCACTGAGCTGAGCTGAACATAAACTTAAATATAGAGTCTCAGTAATAATTTTGTATTATATATTTTGTTCTATTGTTCTATTCATTAATAGAACTGGCACCTGGGCATTTCATTCATGTAATGTATATGAGCGGTATTGGGAGTGTAGGTTATAATATATATATATATATAATTTATTAAAAGTGTGTGTATATTAGTTTTAAATAATTTTTTTTTAAAGTTGTTTTTTTTAATTATCTTGAAGGAATCGGCATTCCTTCACTTTAATTATTTATTTAAAATTGAATCTTGAGATAAAAATAAGATCTTGAAAGTTTTTTTGGTAGTTTTCTATTCTATCATGTCAGCCACATGATGGCACTATTTATATGGAAAAGCACATAAATATGCCATTTACATGGCTGCTGCCTTCTAGGCCTATATATCAATGCAAAAGCACAGACAGGGGCCATTTAACACAGCAGCTGGCAACTGATGGCGTTAAATTTCTATGCTATAAAGCACAAAAAAGTATGCCTTTTAGCACTGGCCTGCTTTAGTGTTATGCACTCCCAATGCTCACAGTTCAATGTTCACTACAGTATCATGTGAGGGTGTCTGGAATTCAGCCTGCCACAACTCTTCAAATATGCAGGTCAAAGGAATTAGCTTACAAGTCATCTGACCTACTATTACCTTCTAACAATTGTCCACCCATCACCATGCTTCCCTACTCAATGTGGAACCTTTCAAAAATTTGGAAAGGGTAGGTCCAAGCAAGATTTCGACAAGCTCATGCGAAAAGTCAGTTTTTATGACAACATGTCTGTGACAAATTAAATGGCTGACAGGTCAAAATTAGGCCAGCTGCCATCAATTGATAAAGTTTTAATTCTTGCGGATGTGAAAGGCATACTATCTGGACTACATTTTGGACTAAGATGAAACTTTTTGTGGCCATTCTTAAAGTTCAAACAGGTTTGAAATTTTTGCTAGCGTAAAATTGTTCTTGACTAAAGTTCAAATTGATGAAGGAAATCAACGAATTATGTTAAGCCTTCGGACAAATGTATGACTGTGAAAATTCTCATAGTTCTATCCAGAGACCCAAAGAAATTGTCCAAAGAATACATTTATTAATTAATCTCTAAACAAAAAAAAAGTAAAACAAAAAAACTGATCAACTTGGAAATTATTAGTAATTGTTCTTAATAAGTGTGCCATTAATATCCATATACACATATAATCTCACAAAGATAGCTATTGTAAGAAATCAATCAATAAATAAAATAATTATTTTTCCTTTTCAAAAATGACTGGAAAAAAAACAGATCAGTAATTAAAGCATTATCAGCATCATTTTTTTGCCACCACGATGTAGTTGTAAAGTTTTGACACATAGTGAATTCTAATAGAATAGAATATTTGCAATAACGTATGTTTCCGTAAAATTGTTCCAGTAAATGTTATTAAAGAAATAAATGAATTACGTTAACATGTATAATTCTTATTGTTACACAAAGAACAGCACGGACCCAGTAACATTATATGTATGTGTTTTTGCTTAGTATCAACACCATCAAGCAGCTGACATGGCAGAATAGAAAACTACCAATTTTTTAAAATAAAAGGGATTTTTTTTGTCTTAATTCTAATTCTTGGAAAGAGAAGGGTGGGGGAAAGAAAAAGGTATAGATTTTTTTTTTCTGTAATTAGCTCTAATGTTGAAACTTCAGATATCAAAAGTATTTCATTATCTATTAAGCTAATTAATCCACAACTTTCCACTAGTTGAACAAATTGAGTGACAAAAAATAAAAGTACACCTGGGTCTTGTTTTATGCGGTAGATAGGTTCCACAGAAAACCCACATTAAAAAAAAAATTGCACAAAAATAGACTTAATTTACCTTGAAAAATAAGGGATAGGGTCTGTAATTTTCAGAATTTGCATAAAAGCAAAGCAACAAGGAAAAAATTACTTTAAAATTTGCATTAAAAAAAATAAGCAAATAAAGTATGACTAATAAAAAACTTCAAATATTTAAGAAAAAAAACAAGACAAACTTTTTTTTATTAACTATAGTATTTAATTTTACATTTTTCATACATACTTTATTCATTACCGCTAGTGTTCATTTGTAAACTGGTAAGAAATCAGATTCAATATGATGTATTGTAGCTTCTCCTTAAACAAAGTCAAGAATCTCTCAGTAATTATGCCCAGAGAAACCTGTTTATTTTTATTCGTGATGTGATGTACAACTAGCGCCACTTTTAGTCTTGTGCTGGGTTAATGGTTTTCTGTTTCTATATTAAAAAAATCGCAAACAAAACAAAAAGATTATACATTATCATTAGAAAAATTATTTTCAGTTTATAAAATCTTTTTTTTATTTTAAAAATCTAAAAGATTATTTATTTCTGTTATATATAACAAAATACAGTTTAAAAGTTTAAAATTTTTGAATATTTATTGTGATATTTTTATATGTAAGTATAAATCTATTATTATTATTTACTCATTATTATAAGTAGGTTATTTACATAGAAGCTAAAATTCTAAATACAGCTTCAGACTATATTCACGTTAGCTGCTAATATAACGTTATATTTTTGAAAAAAAAAAAAGTATTTCAAGTCAAAATAAGTTATTAATAATTTAAATTTCTTGATATCTAGTAAATATAGTGAAATATGAAAGATATTAAAAAGAAACATGAATCGCATAACTTCAAAATCGCATTAAAATAATCCGCATAAAACGAGACCCATGTGTACTAAAATATAGCTAAAAATAAATTAAAAGTGTGAATCTGGATCTTGAAAGAACTCAAAACATATAAAATACAGAGTTTTCTTTTTTTTAAGCTACTTGGCATTTGACTTTGCATTTTGATTTGATTTGGCTTGAACTTGTATCAATATACACTTTAAGCACAGTGAAGAGAAATTAAAAAGAATATTATACAGTGCAGAGAAAATGTTGGTCGACTAAGAAATATCAGGACTTCCCCCTCAGGGAATTGTTTCCTGTCACCATCTGGAACTATCTGTGTGAACACCAACCAAGGGAAACAAGAATGTGCAGAGCTAACCAAGGAAACTAATTCAAACCAATGGAATTATTGGAGGATTCATGCCTGCCATCGCAAGAAAATTCATACAAATTCTTTAACCAACTGGACAAAGGCATATCACTGATCAATCAAGGTAATTATGAACTTTTCTTCAAGAATTTTTTTTGTGGCATAATAGAGTAATAGAATATATTCACTTAATTGTAAAAAAAAGTTTCAACAATAGAGAGGGTTGTTACTAGGGATTATTAATTATATAATACTAATTTTCATTAATCAAAAATTTGTTTTGTTTATATTATTATTATATTTCCAAGTATGTATATAATGAATATTAACTGCTCAGTCTAGAAAGCCAAAACAAGAGGGGAAATAAAAGTTTAGTTAATAAGTCCATCCATTAGTAACAGAAGAACCTTATGGCAGAACCTGGTATTTAAAAGAAAAAGAATGTACATAGACTGCAAGCAAACAGTGGGCACTTGCATTGTTTTTTTAAAGTTTTGAATATATTATTTAACATTAGAAAGAGAGAGTTTGAGTGTTGCAATATAGCACACTCTTATAGTAAGTCACCTTTGAATTCACTCCTACTTGGTTAGAGTTGCTATAATCAACTTGCACCACTATCATCCATAGGAAAAGTGATGGCACATGTTCCCTTGAGAAAAGAATATTTGTTAAATAATTTGAATTGCATTTTTAAAAAAAGGAGATAAGGTTTGCTTTTAAATTTATGTTTGTGTTTTGGTTTTATTAATAGATCAAGTCAGTTTGGGTTGTTAAAAGAGAAAAACAAAGAAAGATTCCAATAGAAAAAGGAATATAATAAATAATAAAATTTTATTTAAGTGTCTAGATTACTCATTTAAATAGTTAAGTGTCTCCTTTTGGTAAAAATTAGTCGGTATAAGATTACATTTTAAAAATATATTTGGTGATCACCGGTCATAAATAAATAAACCATGATTGTCGAACATGCTTTGCAATCTGGTTCTAGGTTATAAGCCTAGTGGTGCCCTTGCCTGCCACTTTATTTTTATAATCTTAGTAAAATTACATACAGTGTCAAAATGTCGTGTCACATAGGATTAAAAAAAAGATAAAAATGGCTTCCCAATGTGTAGGGCCCATTAACATAGTAAACAGCTGGAGATAAAATCAAGAAGTAAATGAAAGAGGTTTAGATGGTGGAAGAAAAGATATTGCATTCCAAGGGAAGGGAAGGTTTTTGAGATCTAAGATAGTTTGAAAATATTTTTTATATATAAAACGAAAATGCAAGATAGAATTAGAATAAAAATGTTTAGAGGAGAGAGAGAGGAAGCCCCATTTGAATACTTAGAAAACATGGAGGAGAATTTTTGTAGCATAAGGCAGAAGAGGAAGAGAAAATAATCATAGCAAGTAATTATTTAGTAAATATGACAAAAAATTGGTGGATAATGATACAGAAAAGACCAGATAATTTTAAACAGTACAAAAAAATTAATGCATAAATTTTGGAGTGTAGATAGGCAAAAAAAGATCCGAAGAAATGTAGAAGTAAAAAGGTATAAAAAAGAAGAGGTGATAAGGTATAGACAGTTTTTTTTTTACGACAAATGACGAAATTGAGAAGACTGATAGAATATCCCATTCCAGAATGTCAGATTACAAGTATGATAAAGAAAAATATGCTGAAAAGTGTACAAGAAAGATTACCGACATGTAGGTGTGAAGGATTGCAAGATATATTGGAAGCCCTTAGAGATGAAGAAAGCATACAGAAAGAAGAGGAACAAGAACAACCTAAACTGTTAAATGTGGTCAACAAAAAAAAAAGATTCAGACAACGGCTGAACAAATGTGCTCAGTGATATGGTAAAAGTACAGGGTTGGAGATACAAGCTTTGCTAGACACAGGTAGTCTGGTCTACATAATCATCAAACAAAATATTAGATCAAATTAGAAGTCAGAAGGGGAAAATGCAGTTGTTGCTGTTAAGAAAGTCTGAAATAACTATGGCTAATGTTAAAAGAGTCAAATTGGACCCTATGCAAAAACATTATTATCGATGTTAGAGTTGATAGAGCATCTTATACTGGGGTTCCAATTTTATGGCTCAAAGCAGGACAAAAAACAATTACAGCAAAAAGGTAGTAGTAATAGAAAATGAAAAAGTTCCATTTAGTGATCACAGTAGACAGAATAACAACAAGATAGCATACACACGAGTCTCGTTTTATGCGGATTTATTTAATGCTATTTTGAAGTTATGTGATTCATGTTTCTTCTTAATATCTTTGTATGCAGTTTTCTTTTATGTGATAAAAATTATTAGATCAGAATTCGAGCTCCGATAATGTGCTATTACTTTAAATATTATAAATTTCGCACACTCAAGACATATTTAAAGTAATAGCGCATTATCGGAGTTTGACTTCCATCTAATAATTTCAATATTTTCAGTGCTTTATTATAGTACTGTAATAGATTTTATACAATAAAGAAGTTCATTCCCCATTTTATATACACCCGGGTCTCATTTTATGTGGATTTATTTAATGCGATTTTGAAGTTATGCGATTCATGATTCTTCTTAATATCTTTGTATACGGTTTTCTTTTATGCGATAAAAATTATTAGATCAGAAGTCAAGCTCCGATAATGCTCTATTACTTTAAATATTATAAATTTCGTGCACTGATGTCATATTTAAAGTAATAGCGCATTATCAGAGTTCAACTTCCATCTAATAATTTCAATATTTTCAGCGCTTTATAATAGTACTGTAATAGATTTTATGTATAAAGAAGTTCATAATTCACTTAAAATCAAAATTTCCCCATTTTATATACACACATTAAATTTTAAAGGACTATAATGTAAATCTGTTCAAACGTTATAGATGAAAAATACTATGTTTGTTGTTGTTTTTGCATTTTAAATCATGTTCAATTTTTGCTTTTTATAAAACAAGTATGTTATCAATTAATCATTTAGTGTCCACAAGTTTATTTTTAAAAGGTGAGTAACAGCGGTGGGCAGAATTAAATTTGACAATTAAAATTTATAATATTTAAAGTAATAGCACATTATCGGAGCTCAAATTCTGATCTAATAATTTTTATCGCATAAAAGAAAACTGCAAAACATGAATCGCATAACTTCAAAATAGCATTAAATAAATCTGCATAAAACGAGACCCGTGTGTATGCTATCTTGTTGTTATTCTGTCTACTATGATCACTAAATAGAACTTTTTCATTTTCTATTACTACTACCTTTTTGCTGTAATTGTTTTTTGTCCTGCTTTGAGCCATAAAATTGGAACCCCAGTATAAAATGCTCTACTAACCCTAACATCGATAATAATGTTTTTGCATAGGGTCCAATTTGACTCTTTTAACATTTAGCCATAGTTATTTCAGACTTTCTTAACAGCAACAACTGTATAAAGTTAAAAGCAGAAATGCACTTTCAGAGTAGGTCATATCTAGTACCAGTCAAATGCAAAGATGAAGTATATAAACAAATATAACAGATGGAACAATATCATAAAAAACAGTCTCCATATATAAACCCTTTGGTAATTGTAAAATCAAAAGACAGCTTTGTGAGAGTATGTTTAGATGTTCATAAGTTAAACACAATTACTATACCTGACCAGGAGGTGCCACAACAAATTACAGATTTGCTATTGGAATTTAGGAGGGAAATATTTTTCATCATTCAATTTGACTTCAAGCTATAGGCAGATGCCATCCCATGTAGATGACCAAAAATACACTGCATTCTGCTATGAAGGATTTACATACATGTTCCAATGGGTCCCATTTGTAGTCATTACCATGATTCAGGGCTATTTCAATGTTTGGATTAGGTACTATCTAAGAGGGTAAAAAAATTTATCTTGTATTATATGGACAATGTCATAATAGAATCACAGTCTCCTCAGGAACATTTGGAAAACTTGGTCAAGTTTCTTCAGGAGTATCAATGGAAAAATATAACAATAAATCTAAAAAAAGCAGTATATTGCAAGAAGAGATTATTTTCCTGGGTCATCTTGTTTGTGCTCAAGACATGAGACCCCATCCTGACAAGATCAGCTATCATTAGATTTCCTCAACCAAAGAATAAAAAATAAATTAGGTTATTCTTGGGTATATATAATTTTTATCAAAGATTCTACAAGAATTTCTTCACATACACTGAAGTTACTTGTTCAACTGCTGAGAAAAGAAAGTCAGTGGGAATGGATGGAAAAATAATATAAAGCATTTAACCAAATTAATGAAAATTTTGTAAAAACTGTTATGCTAGCTTACTCAGATTTTAGCAAACCCTTTGTTACAAATGGATTGTAGTAAAGTAGGTTTGGGGGCTATGTTACTTCAGGAGAACACAGAGAAAATACCTCAAGTCCTGTATTTTTTAAGTAGGACTTTAAATTCAACAGAAAGAAACTATACCATGACTGAAAGAGTAGCATTGGCCATTGTATGGGCATTAAATAAACAAACATTTACTCCTAAGATCCAAGATTATTATAATTACTAATCAAAAAAGTTTGGAGTTCAAAAACAAATGCTATTTAACAAATGAGACTTATTCTATACCTACAGAAATTTAATTATCAGATAGTCCATTGCCCTGAGAGGGAAAATATAGTTCCTGATATATTGAGCAAAAATGTGATTGTGGACCACAGCCAAAACTTAACACTAGAAGGAGCTCAATTAACTACTCTTATAATGAACCTAAAGATAACGGTAGAAAGGGATATGAAGATACTGAAGTTTTTATAAACATCTGATAACACATGTAAGAAGTTGATGCAGTGGTGATATAATGCAAACCCCAGATAGCTGGGAATTGACACATGATGGAAAATAAATTGCATTTATATAAAATAACAAGTGAATAGATTGCTGGAGGGTGGTTATATCTCAAAATTTAAGAGAGCGATTAATAAATTATGTACATAGGGCATATGGGCATTATGGTTCACTTAAAATAAACAAACTCTTCCAGGGATGATATTATTGGCCAAATATGTACAGACATGTTCTTGCTATGTTACAAAGGTATCATGAATGTTGGCAAAATAAACCAGCTATATAAGAATTATAGTGGGATTCTGGTACCTATTGTAGCTAAGAACCCGTATGAGTTACTGGCCATCAATTTTTATGGTCCATTACCTTCATTTCATCAATATAGATATATATTAGTGACCTACAATGTTTTTTGAAATTAATACAAGATTACCCTTTGCATAAAGCTGACACAAAAATTTCCATTGCTGTGCTAAAGATGAAGCAATTTTATCTGAGTGGGAAAACCTTGGACAATTTTGAGTGACCATGGAACTTCTTTTATAACAAAGGAATGGAAAAATTGGCTACAGCAGGAAAAGATACACCATATTCTAACCTCTATTCAAAACCTCCCAGTCTAACCCATGTGAAAGGTTTATAAAAAATGGGGGGGGTATTTCATGCTCATTTAAAAGGAAGCAATAAGCAGTTGTTTAAAGTATTGCTGCAAATGATTAAGATCATCAATTGTACATACCATGAATCTACTAAGATCACTTCTGAATGGTTGCATTGTGGCTGGGTCGAGTCTTCACTTCTCAAGTGTCACATTCCTGTGGAATATTAAGCACTGAATGTAGCAGACGATCAAAAGTTTTGCTAGAGATAGTTTAAAGAAGAAAGCTGAACAGAAAAAAAAAGAGGGAATATCCATCCAGTACTCATTGAGATAAGAGACCATGTTTATGTCAAAACCCAGCCAGTTAGTAAACTGAATGATAAGCAATGTAAAAAAAATTTCCCTTTATTTGAAGGTCCATACAGAATCATTAAAATGAGGACCTAACACATTCATAGTACAAGGGGAAAAAGGGGATATATAATGCATGGAACCTAAAACCTTGTAAAGAGAATGGGGAAAAGACCCCATGGGGTAGTTAAAAGTTTTTTACTATTATTTTTTTTTTTTGAGAGAGAAGGTGCAATGAGCTGGTATTTTCTGTCATCTCATATATATATATAATTTATTAAAAGTGCATATATATTAGTTTAAATTGTTTTTTTTTAATGTTATTTTAAAAAGTTTTTTTAGTTATCTTGAAGGAATCAGCATTCCTTCACTTTAATTATTTATTTAAAATTGAATCTTGAGATAAAAATAAGATCTTGAAAGTTTTTTTTTAATAAAAGGGTTTTTTTTTTTGTCTTAATTCTAATTCTTGGAAAGAGAGGGGGGTATAGATTTTTTTTCTGTAATTAGCTCTACTGTTGAAATTTCAGATATGAAAAGTATTCTGTTATCTATTATGCTAATTAAATCAGAACTTTCCACTGGTTGAAAAAAATTGAATGACAAAAAAATAAAAGTGCTTAAAATATAGTTAAAAATAAATTAAAAGTGTGAATCCGAATATTGAAAGAACTCAAACATTTGCTTTTGTTTAAGCTAGTTGGCATTTGACTTTGTATTTTGATTTCATTTGACTTGAACTCATGTCAATATACAACTTAAGCATACTGAAGAGAAATTTAAAAAAAATATTATACAGCACAGAGAAAATGTTGGTCAGCTAAGGAATATCAGGATTTTCCCCTTAGGAAATTATGTCTCCTGTCACCATCTGAAACTACCTGTGTGAACACCAACCATCATAAGAAAATTCATACAAGCACTTTAACCAACTGGATAAAGGCACACCAATGATCAATCAGCAAAATTATAAACTTTTCTTCAAGAATTTTTTTTATTATGGTGTAAAAGAATAATACAATATATTCACTTAATCATAAAAAGAAAACTGTCAACAATAGAGAACGTTGAATTACTAAACATCACATGATCACCATTTCTTATGATAGCACATAACTTATTACAACAGGCATCCATTGATTACTCTGTTATTAAAACAGGCACCCACTGATTACTCTGGTTGGCACTGAGTGATACTACTGTATGGAGAATTTTGCCTATTTTAATAGAGAATGTTGTTACTAGGGGTTATTAATTATATAATACTAATTTTCATTAATCAAAATTTTGTTTTGTTTATATAATTCTCCTTTTATTATTATATTTCAAGTATGTATATGAGAATGAATATTAACTGCTCAGTCTAGAAAGCCAAAATAAGAAAGGAAATAAAAGTTTAGTTAATAAGGCTGTCCATAAATAACAAAAGAATCTTATGGCATAACCTAGTATTTGAAAGAAAAAGAATGCACATACACTGCAAGCAAACACAGATACTTGCATCATTTCCTTAAAGTTTTGAATATATTATTTAATATTAGAAAGGGTTTGAGTATTGCAATACAACACACTCTCATAGTAAGTTGCCCTTGAGTTCACTCCTACTTGTTTAGGATTGCTATAATCAACTTGGACCACTATCATCCATAAAGAAAGTGATGGTGCATGTTCCCTTGAGAAAAGAATATTTGTTAAATAATTTGGATCGCATTTTTAAAAAAAAGATAAGATTTGCATTTAAATTTATATTTGTATTTTGGTTTTATTAATAGATCGACTCAGTTTGGGTTGATAAAAGAGAAAAACCAAGGAAATAGGAAAGCTTTCAATAAAAAAAGGAATATAATAAATAATTAAATTTATTCAAGTGTCTGTTTTAATCTAGATTACTCATTTATATAGTTAAGTGACCATTTTGGTAAAAATAAGTCTGTGTAAGATTACATTTTAAAAAATATTTGGTGACCGCCGGTCATAAAGAAATAAATAACCATAATTGTTGAACATGCTTCACAATCTGGTTCTAGGTTATATGCCTAGTGTCACCCTCACCTGGCCATTTTATGTTTGTAATATTAGTAAAATTACAGACAGTGTCAAAATGTAGTGTCTTAGAAAACAACTGCACATTTAAATAATGACATAAAACCAGTAAGCAAGCACGTCAAAATTATTTGAAGAAAAAAGAATAAACATGGTTTTCTAAGTCCATCTAAAGTTCACCAATTACTGCCTAACCTTTCCAACATCAAAGAAATGTTTAGAAAAAGCTTAGAGACAGAGATAATAAATAATTAAAATATTGCCTTTAAGTCTCCAAAAAGAGCAAAACATATTTGTAGTTGTTTTTCATGGACTGTTAACATAGCACCTATACGATGATCCTCCGGTCTCTAAATCTCAAAAAAGGAGCAAAGCATAAACTTTGTTTTCATATTTACCAGCCTCTAAGACTCAAAAGAGCATGACTTTGCTATTACTTCATATTCAGAGTTGTAAGTAGATTATAGCATTTAAATGGAGATAGAATTTCTGATGCATTGAGTACTTATTGATTGATGGTTAAATTCTCTATCCATTCCAATATTACAGGTCACCTTTCTTTTGATTGTTAAATATTAGTCAAATCTTTAGAAAAATGTTGAATGAATGATTTGAATTCATAAACTTCATTTTAGGCATTTATATAATATTTACAAAAAATATTAAGAGTTCCATTATCCTTTTCCTTTTGTTCCAAGAGGAGAAATTACAAAATATTAAATTTCTCTTTTCCATTTGTTCTAAAAGAAAATAATATAAAACAAAATTGGCCTTATGGCACACAATTAAGTATGTGTGTAAATACCAAACGTAATTATAAATGACACTAAACCTTAATTTATATTTTTTAAAACTTGTTTTGTCTTTAGAAAGCAAAGAACTTAGTTAATATATTCTGGCCAATTTCCACAATTCCTGAAATGTGATATTTATGAGATCAATCTTTGCAAACAAATTTTGATTTTTCCATAATGGGTAAGATTCCTTACTGTATTTTGAAAGAAAAGTAGTAAATGCCAGATGCTTAACTCAGTCACTAACTGTCTTACTAGTTTTTCAATTCATACAAGTAAATTTGCTAGTATGACTATTAATCTATATATTTGTACCCAATCATAATATGAATTTGTAACCATAAGGACATACAAAGATTATTATTATTAGTTTCACTGCCTAATAATAAAATGATAGGGGAGAGAAGTGCTGGAACTTATTTTTTAAAAAAAAAACACAAATTTCCAGAAGTCATGATTTGCCTCATTCAGGTCTAATACATATTTATTTATTCCCAAAATTTTTCTGATCTGAGTTTTATAATATCTGACAGTTGTGTCAGCTACTATGAAACCCCAATTCCAATAAATCTAAAATATGAGTTACTGTATAGAGATGTTTACATTGTTAGTAACATAACAAGAATGTATCATATATTGGCACAATAAAAAATAAACTGAAAACCAGATTGAAACAGCATCTTAATGATAAGAATTCAAATATTTATATACATAGTAAGAAATTTAAAAATAGAAATTTTGATACAAACATATTTAAAAAGGGTAAATTATATAAGTAATGTTAAAAGAAAGTTTATATATTAACAAAAAAAACTGTTTTAAATAGAACAAAGAACAAATTGTTAAACAATGATTTTAATTACAAGTAATTTATAGTGGTTTATAAATAGTAATACATAAGAAATAGCTGTTATTGATGGATTTTTAAATGTTTTTATACATTTGTGTAAGATGTAATAAAAAATTAGTTTAAAAAATAAAGATTAGGGGGAGGTAAGTAATTGTAAAAGTAAAATTTATATAATGAAAAGAGTTATATATAGATGCTAAAGAAATGTTACTATATTATGAGTTTAAAAATGTATATTTATAATAATAATGTATATATATTGTGCCCTTTTTATTGGTACTTCCCATCATAATACAAATTGGGAATAAAATTTTGACATGTTGCAAAGGGTAGCTTAAAATGCACACATTCCTAAAAAAGATCAAGCCTATTTATTGAACCTAATCCATTGGGAATTTATATTAATAATGGGAAGATTATTTGTTTGTTATTATTACATATATACATATAAGACACAATAAATTATTATGTTATAATAAATTTAATACGATCAATACTTTACAAAGTAATATTGTATATATATAAACTATTTGATTAAATAAACTGTAATGTACATATATATATTTTTAATTTAGAATTGAATATTAATTTATAGTTAAATGATTTAGGGATAGCCTGAGATTAAGTTAGGTGGTTGTGTGTGAAAATAAAACTGATTTTATTATTTTATTTTTTTTATCTGTAATAAATGAAATGTATTTAAACAATAGGCATTTAAAAATCTAAATGTATTTAAACAATAGGCAGTTTAAAATATCAGCGTTTCAGGAGATTCTCAGCATTTTATATAAAAATAGAAACGTTTTACAAAATCGTTCTTCTTGTCAAAAGAGATAGCAGCTATAACAATAGACAGGAGTTTAAACTAAAATTTAGAATGCTAAAATGAAGTTTTTCTTTTTCTTTTAGTTAAATTATAAACATTTTAAAAAGTCAAATGCTGTAACTAAAAGTTTACCAAATTCAGAGGGAAAAAAGTGAAATAAGAAGTAATAATAACTGATAAATTTTGTAATAATTAAAGCATGTTTTAAAAGTTGTTGGAGTAACTTTTTACTATTTTAAATTTTTTCAAAAAGAATAATGAAAATTAATCTGCTGAAAATTAAAAAAGAAAAAAAATGAAATAATGTTCTTAATATATATATACGTAAAGTGATTCTATAATATCCAATATAAAATTATGATTACAAATAATTGAATTGTATTTTAATATGAATATGGGCTAGAGCAAAACATGCTATTGTGCATCATGGTATTTCCTACAGCTGCATTAAATCTCTATATATTTATTTTTCTACTTTATTGTAAATGCACAAGAAGATGCCTGCAGTCCAAAGTAAACAAGCATTGGAATACTTAATGGTGAATCAAATGAGGATCAAGGTGTTTACCATGAAACACAACTACAGGAGACACCATTGTACCTATCTATCCTTGCTAAGGAAAATGATTTACTGAGTGAAACTGCTTTGAAGAACAACTTTCTTAACTATCAACTACTACTTCTATTAGGATGATTTTTATGAACTTTGTTCCAATTACAATTTTTTAATCAAGAAATTAACATTGTAAATTTTTGTTTTATTTTTTTTTAATTCTTGTTATCTGTTGTATTTTCACACTCTGATACTGAAGCTTCATTTTTTTTTAGAATTAGCAAAGAAGATAGGGGGGATTATTCACTTTGATATTTTTCTATTTTCATTGTAAAATTTAGGTTAACCCACCTGCTTCACATCAGGTTATCCATATAAATAGTAAGGTAAGATTCTCTACATTTATTTTCATAGATTAAATTGCAACACTTATACAGAATACATATTATATGTTTTATTTTGTTGATTAACCTTGTATATATATTTTTCAGTATGTTTGACTAATCAACCAGTATCTATCTCTATCATATATATATAAATTGGGGGAACTGGTTAAATAGATTATTGACATCTGGAAATATATAATTTAGCTAGCCAGCATCTCAATTATCTTAAATTACTAAAGTTTATTTTTCTATATAATTATGATTTGTAGAGAATGAGTGACATAGGTGGATTTCTACCATGGGGTATAAGGGTTGGATCTGGAGAATAATTAATTAGTAAAATGGTAGAGGTTCACATGTGTACAGGTGGAAACCTACCACCACCGCACGTCAAATCTGATTCAAACTCAGCTGAACCAAAACTGAATTCAAACCCAACTCAACAGCTCAGATAGCAGAAATCGACGGCACAGTGCTATGCGCCAAGAACTAGCTCAACGGTTGGTGAGGACTAGAGACTCCTGAGTAACACTAATATCTAAGAATTTATATACTTTGAATAAATTTATAAATTGAATCATATGTATGTTCGGGTTGCCAACACAGACAGTGGGTATTAACATTTAAATAATTATAAAAAGAATAATGAACTAAGAAACCAAGTATGTTAGAAAATATTTAATAAGAATAATTTGTTTCGTTTCCATAAAACATAGAATGCATTAATTACCTCTAGTCTTTAAGAGAATTTACAAATATAACAAGAGTGGCGGTCCTTATCATATGCCAACAATTATTACGCAACATAGAATTCTATGTCTATGCCCCCAACGAGAAATATAAAGGCAGATAAAGGTACTCATTTAGAACGGAAATGATTGCTCTAATTTTATTACGGTGGAATGTGAGATTTATATTTCACATTCGGGAATCTATTCATGAAGAGCAAAACGTAATTTTAGGGCATAACTTTAAAATTGATTTGAAACTTATTTAATTAATAATATATTTGAGAATTTGTTCGACTTTAATTTAAATCACTTCATCACGAATTACGAGCATGGAGAGGGTTTTACCGGAACAAAGATGCAACGGTACTGACGGCTTACGAGACAGAGAGGAAAATTGAAATACGATCGCTAGTCGATGATCGAAGTCCTATGGCGGCTTGCATCTAACAAGTCTTACGCCCTTTGACTAATGAATATGAAAAGAAGTACTTTCTTCCTTGAGAAATTTAAATAAGAGAATATGATCACCGACCAGCCTAACAGAGCGGAAGATTGCCCTGCGTCAGCAACGTTCAATGATGATGACTTGATAGTCATCGTTGAAAAATAAAACCCATGTAGAATGCTCTACGTGATGACTTGACCAATTAATTAAAGTCAAACGAGCTTTTATCGAACTATTTTAAAACATTTATAAACTATATTAATTATGCCCTAATTATCGTGCACTTCCTGAATATTAATACAAACTAACAAAAGTTGAATTAAAATATATTTAACCCTTTATCGACCCTTTTGCAAAAACATTTTAAATATATATATGGATAAATAAATCAACATTAGTGAAGCAAGAAAATACCATTTTAACATTATATGAATATATATAAACACTTGTAACTTAGGAGCTGGGGACATAGGTGAAAAACGGAGCTAGTAGTTTATTATTAGCCAATTATAAAAATCATAAACATGTATTATTTTCTTTCGACTCGATGATTGATAGAACTTATAAATTTAGTTCTAATGGGTGAGAATTACTATTTGAAATTAATATTATAATATTTGCATGAGGCAAATAGAGCGGGAGAGCTCATCGAGTTGAAAGATTATTGGCATATAATTTTAAATAAACGACATTAATAAAGCATACAAATATATATATTAAATGAACTGCCAGGTAAGAAAAGAAAAAGTTTAAAGACTAGAGATTGAAAGAATTACGCTATAGATTTACAGTAGCATTTTATAAATATTTTTACATTGAAGAATAAAGAGCTCTTAAATAGGAGGAGAGTAAAATAAAGTTCGAACTGGCCAGAAAGTTTAACGTTCATTATAGAAATATATTACCCCTTCCGCTGGTCCTTAAGTTGCACCTCCAAGTTGTTGAAAAATGTAGGCATCATTGGTTGACTACTGGAACAGTATTTTAGTAGCTTTCATAATTTTAGCAGAATGATCGGTCCGGAAAAAGGTTCAGCAGCTCCATTGAAGATTTCTCGGGACTTTAGGAACTGTAGCCAGATTCCTGATGTTCTGGCCCTCTATCATGATGAAATACAAATTAATATGCACAGAGTTCACTGCACTACTCTATAACAAAGCTAGCCTTTTTACCTGACTTTTCAGGGCTATATATACTGTTCACTGATGCCTCCGGCTAGCGCTCATTTTATTATCAATGTGTTTTTTTTATAATTAGTTGTTTTCAAATACATTCCCTCGATAAGGCTTTCAAACTAATTAGCTTGAATTCCTTCTCTAATTGAAAATGAATTCTTAAAATCTGAAAATGATTTAATTAGAAAAATGAATCCTTATCTTTTTCCAATTCATAAAGCTTTACTATTGTTTTTAAGAATTTTAAAGCTTATCGAAGGAATGTAGCTTTTAATCACCGAAACTTTACAAATTATTTAAAGGTGAAAAAAAAAACAAGTATTCCCGACGCAATGAAACCTTCGAACAACTATATATATCCAACATTTACAAATATATATACGCACAATCCACGCAATTTAATATATATAAATTCATGAATATTTTATCATGAATTTATTTAGAGAATTGATCAATTTTAAACTAAACTAATCAATCCTGCTATGCACCTGAAATAAGCCATTCATTATGGAAATTAGCGTGGATTGAATGTATAAAGCCCCATTGCGTCGGAAATTTAAGGTTAGTATTAGGGTAAATAACATGAAGCTAGGATCGAACTCAGATCCGACTGCTTCATTTCTTTTCACTTCAAAAAAAAACAATGAAAAAAAAAAGACTTTACTTACGCAGGATATAGTTGCATAAGTGTATAGACTCTGGGAGAACAGCCTGAGCGTGAATAATATAACCTGCCCAAACTACAAAAATTATACATGTCTCACTGCGATCAATTTTTTGAATATTCAACTTATATTAAGTTTAATAAATCGGTCCGTTTATCAAGTCTCATTTTTCCTATGGTCATGTCAGTTGGTCTTCTGTATATATATATATATATCTGTCTCTACAGTTTATCTTACTGTTTCCCTGGATCAGGTGGTACATATTGTTTTAACTGTCTGGCATTGTAATGATCATAGTCCTGGTCTTTCCTGGTTGGCGTCAAGTTTCCATAGTCTATTGCAGTCAAAAAGTCTATGGTCTTTTCTATTGACATAGGGCACATCCCAAGCATGACTCTTTGGATCCATGGGGGTAAATGATGTCTAATCATCCGGATGATGTGTTGGTCCTCATATTTGAAGGCTGTGAGGGATTTGAATGTGGTCACTTGCTGGATGAAGTAAGCTGTGTATCCCTGTCTGTAGTTTTCTTGATACTTCTGTGTGTTCAGTCTATGCAAGATTCCCTCCTGCCTTTCCTGACTCCAATATTTTTTTAAGATGGCATTTTCATATCCTTGGATCATGGTAGGTGGTTTTTTTAATAGCTTCCACCATGCCTTGGCAGCTTCTCTTAAGTAGTGGCTCACTATGATAACCTTTTCTTTTTCTGCTACAGTGTATAGGCAAAAAAAATCCTTAATGCTGTCTATGTGATCTATTGGATTTTCTCCTGGACTTCCCCTAAAAATTTGAACTTCCACAGAAGATATAATGGATGGTCTCGGTAGATTTCTTGGACTCATTTCGGGGTTTGTCTTCCATGTAGTCTGAACATCTTCCTTTTCCCTCTCTGTATTTGGATCAGCTTCTTCCACTGTTTCGTGATTGACCTCATCTTCACTGTCATCTTCTTTGCTGTCCACAACTTCTTTTGGTGTGGTCTGATCATCATTTTTTTTGGAGCTTTGTAAGTGCCTATTGCTTGAGGATGCTTTGCAATTTCTGGGTTGGTTTGGATACCTCGTGCTTCCTCAAGCCTTAAAATTCTTTCCATCATCATCATCATTATTTTTTGATCTCTCATTTCTTCGAGGATCATATGAAAACTCTCTCGATCATCTTGAGCCGTCTTTCTGCTTTGATGGTTGCGCTTTTTTTTACTGATATGATTCTTAAAAATGATCTCTCGTTCACTGGGGGTGGTTGAAGGCACATCACTATCATCAGTCAATCCTTGATCTAATTGTTCTTCCATCTTTGCAAGTGAATCAATATAATAAACAACGTGAATTAACTTATAGTACTCTCTGTATGCTTAAAAATATTTTTTCTTCAGTAATTTTAACTAGGTATCTGACTACAGGTCCATTGTCCCAATCTTCATTAGCTGCTGCATATTATTTCCCCAATCTATGTAATCTGCTTTTTTTTTTTAGTTTACCTATGTTTTGTTGATTAGCTCTTTATATTAACTCTTTGAGTGAGACATGTAATCAAAAATATCAAAGATAAGAAAAAACATTATTCACTTTCCCTTTGTTCAACTGTTCTGTTCTCCCATGTCTGAAAAAAAAACTATACAGTGATATACAAATATTATGTATTAGCAGGTAGAACAAATAATTCTGTATTGGACATACTTGGTTTTTATTATGGCGATTGACCCACTACTGTGCTGACAATCAAATTTGCTGACAAATTTATTTATATGGGCGCCAGTGAGCAAAATGAAATCAATAGGGCAGTTGATATAACCCATTGACCCCCAAACCACATATGATTGACTTAACTTTTGATAAAACAATTGAATTGATGATGAGTAATATTATTTAATAACAGCTAACGCGTTCATGACCTGAGTTTAAATATAGGAGTTCGCTACTTCATTTTTACTAAGCATGAGGCTTTAACACCAAAAAAAAATGTCAAAATTAATATTACCAGAACTTTTATTGGTGATATCATTCTAAATCTTGCTAGCATGAGAGCGTGCAAACCATTTAAGCATTTTTCCAACTGCATCTGGCTGCTTGGTGTACACAAAGGGTCTTCACCTGCTTTGAGTAAAAATTATTGTCATTAAAGCGTAATGTCACACTGCATCGGACCGCTTGACAGATAATTCCCAGTTTGAAGGTCTTCGCCTTGCTTTGAGACTACTAAAAATACGGAGCGAACATTTAATATATATGCTAGCAAGCAATACTTTGAAATTAAGACTTTTATGATATCATATTGGATATTTTTAATTATAACAACTGAGATAAACATAATTAATTTTGACACAGAAAAACATTTCATTTATTTTTACCCCAATGCTTTGATCTATGGACTCTTACTACTTTGCTAACGATATTTTTCCTATTGTCACGAACGCGTATAACACAAACGTATAATATATATATACTGATATAGTACACGTATAATTAATATATATACATATGAATAATTATTTTAACTAATGAATCTTTTACTGAACGAACATTTAAAAAAATAATCTTGAAAACCTTTTTATAAGAAAGAATTAGAAAATGATATTTTAATTTATTAAATCATTTCAGTATATATATAACACTTTTTTTAAAAAAATATCACTCTACAGAAACATTTACTTTATTGGGATTTCAATTAACTGAGTAACTAAATTCACAATTCTAATCTCCAGGGCATGTGTGGGGTTTATTAAGTCGAGCCACGATTGGGCAGCCAAAAACATAACCATGTACAGATCGAAACCCACCACCACCGCACATCAAACTGAATTCAAACCCAACTCAACAGCTCGGATAGCAGAAATTGACGGCACAGTGCTATGCGCCAAGAACTAGCTCAATGGTTGGTGAGGACTAGAGACTCCTGAGTAACCCTAATATCTAAGAATTTATATACTTTGAATAATTTTATAAATTGAATCATATGTATGTTCAGGTTGCCAACACAGACAGCGGGTATTAACATTTAAATAATTATAAAAGAATAATGAACTAAGAAACCAAGTATGTTAGAAAATATTTAATAAGAATAATTTGTTTCGTTTCCATAAAACATAGAATGCATTAATTACCTCTAGTCTTTAAGAGAATTTACAAATATAACAAGAGTGGCGGTCCTTATCATATGCCAACAATTATTACGCAACATAGAATTCTATGTCTATGCCCCCAACGAGAAATATAAAGGCAGATAAAGGTACTCATTTAGAACGGAAATGATTGCTCTAATTTTATTACGGTGGAATGTGAGATTTATATTTCACATTCGGGAATCTATTCATGAAGAGCAAAACGTAATTTTAGGGCATAACTTTAAAATTGATTTGAAACTTATTTAATTAATAATATATTTGAGAATTTGTACGACTTTAATTTAAATCACTTCATCATGAATTACGAGCATGGAGAGGGTTTTACCGGAACAAAGATGCAACGGTACTGACGGCTTACGAGACAGAGAGGAAAATTGAAATACGATCGCTAGTCGATGATCGAAGTCCTATGGCGGCTTGCATCTAACAAGTCTTACGCCCTTTGACTAATGAATACGAAAGGAAGTACTTTCTTCCTTGAGAAATTTAAATAAGAGAATATGATCACCGACCAGCCTAACAGAGTGAAAGATTGCCCTGCGTCAGCAACGTTCGATGATGATGACTTGATAGTCATCATTGAAAAATAAAACCCATGTAGAATGCTCTACGTGATGACTTGACCAATTAATTAAAGTCAAACGAGCTTTTATCGAACTATTTTAAAACATTTATAAACTATATTAATTATGCCCTAATTATCGTGCACTTCCTGAATATTAATACAAACTAACAAAAGTTGAATTAAAATATATTTAACCCTTTATCGACCCTTTTGCAAAAACATTTTAAATATATATATGGATAAATAAATCAACATTAGTGAAGCAAGAAAATACCATTTTAACATTATATGAATATATATAAACACTTGTAACTTAGGAGCTGGGGACATAGGTGAAAAACGGAGCTAGTAGTTTATTATTAGCCAATTATAAAAATCATAAACATGTATTATTTTCTTTCGACTCGATGATTGATAGAACTTATAAATTTAGTTCTAATGGGTGAGAATTACTATTTGAAATTAATATTATAATATTTGCATGAGGCAAATAGAGCAGGAGAGCTCATCGAGTTGAAAGATTATTGGCATATAATTTTAAATAAACGACATTAATAAAGCATACAAATATATATATTAAATGAACTGCCAGGTAAGAAAAGAAAAAGTTTAAAGACTAGAGATTGAAAGAATTACGCTATAGATTTACAGTAGCATTTTATAAATATTTTTACATTGAAGAATAAAGAGCTCTTAAATAGGAGGAGAGTAAAATAAAGTTCGAACTGGCCAGAAAGTTTAACGTTCATTATAGAAATATATTACCCCTTCCGCTGGTCCTTAAGTTGCACCTCCAAGTTGTTGAAAAATGTAGGCATCATTGGTTGACTACTGGAACAGTATTTTAGTAGCTTTCATAATTTTAGCAGAATGATCGGTCCGGAAAAAGGTTCAGCAGCTCCATTGAAGATTTCTCGGGACTTTAGGAACCGTAGCCAGATTCCTGATGTTCTGGCCCTCTATCATGATGAAATACAAATTAATATGCACAGAGTTCACTGCACTACTCTACAACAAAGCTAGCCTTTTTACCTGACTTTTCAGGGCTATATATACTGTTCACTGATGCCTCCGGCTAGCGCTCATTTTATTATCAATGTGTTTTTTTTATAATTAGTTGTTTTCAAATACATTCCCTCGATAAGGCTTTCAAACTAATTAGCTTGAATTCCTTCTCTAATTGAAAATGAATTCTTAAAATCTGAAAATGATTTAATTAGAAAAATGAATCCTTATCTTTTTCCAATTCATAAAGCTTTACTATTGTTTTTAAGAATTTTAAAGCTTATCGAAGGAATGTAGCTTTTAATCACCGAAACTTTACAAATTATTTAAAGGTGAAAAAAAAAAAAGTATTCCCGACGCAATGAAACCTTCGAACAACTATATATATCCAACATTTACAAATATATATACGCACAATCCACGCAATTTAATATATATAAATTCATGAATATTTTATCATGAATTTATTTAGAGAATTGATCAATTTTAAACTAAACTAATCAATCCTGCTACGCACCTGAAATAAGCCATTCATTATGGAAATTAGCGTGGATTGAACGTATAAAGCCCCATTGCGTCAGAAATTTAAGGTTAGTATTAGGGTAAATAACATGAAGCTAGGATCGAACTCAGATCCGACTGCTTCACATGTGACACATGTACATATGTTTATTATTATTTTTTTATCATTACTATTGTTGTTATACTTTATGCTATTTATTATTGTTAATAAATGTTTAAGAGTTTGTATTATTCTGGTCTCTGGTTATTGAGTTATCCTGACATTCCACAGTCTATAAACAATTATGCATGCACACACATCTATTTTTCTTATCATATAAAAGCTTGAAAATAAAACAATTATAATAAATGCTAGTTATAACATATATATAGGTGCAGGTGTTGCTGTGTGTATCAGATCATACTTGTTAGAGGAGTCAAAAGCAATATTCTCTCTGGGTTTGAATATTAGGGCATAATGGAATTGAAAAGGGGAAAGTAGATGAACTAACCTAAATTACATTTAATATTATTAAATAGGGATAGAGTTAGTCAATTAAAGTGTATGCAATCATTGGTTAAGCATTTCATCAGGTTCTCATTAGCATTCTATCAGAAGACCCACAATCTGAACATAGTTAAATGCAAATTTTTCCCCTTCTAAGCCTAGTAGGTCTCTGCATATTGTGTCATTAGGGGCAATAAATTAGGGCGTATTAACTTATACCAGACCAGATTGCTATATCTGCATAGTATTACAGTCGGCAAGTTAGTTGACTATCTGTTACATCAGGCACACCATCATTGGGATTGGTTAGCTTATGATTGTTGATGAAGAGTACCATCTGTTATATCTGGTGTCAGCAATGTTTGGGGGCTAGTGGTAATCATTCCATCCATTATATCTGGTGACATCAACTTTGGGGCTCAATAGATAGGTGTACAATCACATATAGACTTTGTGTAAGTTGGTCATACATTGTGATCGAACCAGCTGATTGCTGAATCTGATCTATATATCCAGGTGAATCTTTCCATCTGTTATAATGTATAATTTTAAATTTTATTAAATCAAAAAGATAGGTACTTATTAAACTAGGAAGATTAATTGTTATTTTAGTTATCATAAGTTTGAACTTAGGTTTAGTCAATTTAAGTTAATTTAAAGGATATAAATGCTGGGTAAAATAATTGGTTACAAATGTACAAAAAAGATTAAACAATAAACTATAAATTTATTATAGTTACAAATAAGTAAACATTTGATAGCATTTAAAATTATAGTAAAGTTCAAATCTAATCTTCTAAACAAATATGCATTACATAGACAGATAACTATTGTCTATGTGATTCTAATATTATAAAAGCAATTATTATTTCTAGTTAAATCTTAAGTTATGTTTACAAATAAATGATTAATATTTATTTTATGAATTTAGTGATTCAAAAAAAAATCATAAAAGTAATATTGAATCTAGTTTGTATAAAAATAAAACTCATTTTCTAAAAGGTATTGTTTTTATTGAGAAATATATTAAAACTGAAAATATTTGTTTTAAATATAGATCAAATGCTAACAACTTATTAAATATAGAATCAAAGAAGTGGGAAAAATTAACCATTAAACAGCCTGCAGACAATCGTTAAGAAAAACTGAGGGAATATTAAATCGGAAAAAAAAAATTACAGATTGAGGAACAAGTAACTTGTTTGTTTTTTTGTTATCCTAAAAGTTTGCAAAAAATTACTTAAATATTATTATTATTTTGAAAAAAAAAAAAAGAATAATGAATTTTGTCTACATATCTAGTGAAATTAATAATTGATTTAATTTGGTTATTTATGTCATTATTTATTTTAAAAGTTATGTTTTTATCAAATACTGTTATATAATTAAAATCAATAGATATAATTAATGATTTAATGAAATGTATCCTAAAAGTAGTTTAACAATATGTATATTATGAAGAGGGTATAGATTGGTGTATAAATATGCAATATTGAAAACAAGAAACAGATGATATTTTAAATTTGATTTTATGTCTTACGATTAACAATTTAATATAGTAATACAAAATTATAAGTAATTTTAGTTTGTAATTTGTAGAAACAATTAGTTACAAGAATGATATCAAACAAATATAAGTTAGAAATAGGAAGGTAATAATTAAGTTGTTAATTAAAGCAGAGATAGGTAGTTTATTTAAAATACACCAAAGAGTGATCTATTAATATTTAGCTGAATCTCATAAATTATAGATAAAAATTATTGCAGAGAGATATAGGATTTCAGATTTAATAGTACACAATCTAAAATTCTTATTGATTGTAATTCAGTATATAGGTTGAAAATAAAACTATAGGAAGATGGAGTTTGAGATAAAAAAAAACTAATTGATGATTTTATAATTATTATCGTAACATCTTCTTAGAAAAAAATAAGTAAATAAATAAAGATCAAAGGATGAATATCATGGTATCTAAAAATACAAAAAAAAGGGACATTTTACCGTATTATAATAAGATTATTGTACTGAAGCAAGAATACAATAGTTATTATGTTCCATTTTGTCTTTCTAATTCAAAGCCTAACTTATAATGTTTGATAATTGTAAAAAGAAGGGGAATGATGATGATCTAAGGGAAACACCTGATTTGTGATAAAAAATATAAAAAATAAAAGTACGTAAAGATAAATATACAACATCACCATAAAACATGAAAATGTAATATTTTTTGTTTTGTTTTTTATTGTGAATACTTAAATGGTAAAAAAAAAAGAGAATGGAAATTTTTCAATTGTTTATAGTGTTATTATATTATATTGGTATATAACTTTATTACTATTGTTATTTTAAATTACCTATTGGTTAAAATATATATTATAATATCTTATAAATAATATGATTAAAATTGTTGTTTTGAAAGTAAACTTGAGTATTAAATGTTGCATCTCTTTTGTGAGAGTCATTGTCACTACATCACATGAACTCAAAGTATACAATTTGAGATGGAAATAATAAAGTAATCCAGTTTAGAACAATATAACAATCAATTAAGCACACGTTTCTTAAAAGAGATTTTAACTTACTGTAAGCTGCCTTTATGTAAGTCATTGATGATATTGCAAATTATTAAAGTATGGTTATTTATAAGGAATTAAATTATGAATTACTTATTATTGAAAGTATCACATATAATTATAATTTAGATAATAATATTAGTTTAAGGGTAAGTATTAGGGAACAAAAATATAAAGTAGTGGTACAATTTTAATTATAGATTCAGGTTATACATCTTTTCTTAAGCGACACTACCTATAGAGTTCAATAAAATCCCTCTTGATATTTTATAGGTGGATTAAATAACTAATTAAAAATCAATGATTATCATGAGATCTCATTAGTATAAAATTATTATTATGATTATTGCTAATTAGAATCCTAGAGAAGTAATAATGACATTCAATATACAATAACATGATAGTATAATTTCTTCATTAGTTAATTGAAAGTTAATAATTATAGATATTTTATTGATCATTTAATCATGGTTGTTAGTCATGAGAGTATGTAGATATTAAATAAAGAGAAATGTCTAAATATTCTCCTGTCAATTGATAAATACTTTAGTATTTATTTGATGTTAAAAGGTATGCAATCTTGTTGATAGGATAGGAGAGTCTCACAATTCTTAATATTGACCAAAAATAATTGAGAAAATGGTAAGGGTCTTAAATGATACCTAGATAAAATCATAGGATAGCCTAATGTAGGAACTTGGCATATTGTCTAGGGATCATTATCTTATTGGCAGGGTACAGTATTATACACCCTTTTGGTGCCCATATGTGTAGCTGGATTAGCAAACTACCCACTGATTATCATGATTGATTTCCATAGGAAAATGCCCAATGCATTAATTAAATTATTAAATATAATTGTTTGGAAAGAGAATTTGATTTTTAAATAGAATATTAATTAAAAACTAGTGTAATATGACTATGAGATCAGTAAGCAAATCTTAAATGGATTGGTATAATTCATGCATTGACAATTCATGTGGTGGTTGTGGTGATGATGGTGGAAAAAAAAATGCAACTTGTTTGTAGAAATTTTAATATTATTGTAAATAAATAATAACAAGTATTGATTATAGGAGCTAATAATAAAGATGATAAAAGGGTAATATAATTGATTTAACAAGTTATTTTAGGGGATTATTGACTGTTGAAAATAGTCTAGTAGAGATTACTTTTTATGAAGTTGGATTAATCCATCTTTCAAAAGTAATATAGCACCTTAGTGAGAAAAATTTTTTTTAAATGAGTTGAGTTGAAAATCAAGAAAAACAAGAAAATATTTGTTCTGCCCAAAAACAAGATCTGAAGGAGATATTGGAGGTGGAAATAAGAATGGAAAAAGAAAAGATGGACTGCAGGCAAGATAGGGAAGTAGGAAAAAGACATAAAGTGATAGAAGAAAAGAAAATTGTTGAGGTGGAAGAGAAGAAAAGTTTGGAGAATTTATTTACATTCATGATAAAAAAGTTAGAAGAAAATAGTAAATCTTTAAGAGAAGATAATAAATCTTTGAATGAAAAATTAGAAAAAACTAGTAAATTTTTGAAGGAAAAGATGGAAGAAAATAATAAATCTTTAAATAAAAAATTAAAAGAAAATAATGGACTGCTAAGTGAGAAGTTAGAATTTATAAATAAAGGCATAGTAGAAAACCAGCAACCCATTAAGTTTATAAAGTGAGATTTAGAGTAAAAAATTGAAAAGTTAAATGAAAAGTTTGCAACAAAAGAGAAAGTTATGAAGGTAATAAAAGAGGCAAAGGTAGAGGAATACGTTCTTAAAAATGTTCAAGATTTTAAAGTGCAAGTAGAAGTTATCAAAAAATGCACAGTTAGTAAAGATGAAATCAACAAGAAAATAGAGTTTTTAGATAGAGCTTTAGGTCATGGCATTAAAGATATTAAGAACCAAATAGAATTAATAGAAAGTAAATTTAAATTTATAAAAATAGAAGTAAAAGAAGAAATTGATAAAAGCACTCTAGAATTTAAAAAAAGACTTGGGAATAGGAATAGAGAAATATTTACAGGTTATAAAATCTAGTAAAACTGAAGATCAAATGTATCAATCTAAAGTTGGTGAAAAGTTTAAGAAGTTAGAGAAGTGCTTAATAGAGCAAGTAGAGAAAAATAAAGAGATAAGTGAAGAGAATAATAGTCAAAAAGAGATGAATAATATAAACATTGATCAATTGAGAAAGGATCAAAAGAATTATATAGATAGTTTCTTTAATAAAATAAAATTGGATGGCTAAATACCAGACATTTATTCTAAAATTAAAATGATTCAAGTGAGTAAGCATGATAGATTAAAAAATTTAAAAGATTTAGGAAGAGAATGGTATAATCAAATTTTATGAAATAGATTTGGTAATGAAAACTAGGATAGAATAGAATGTAGAAAGGATGTTATAAATAACTATAGAGGGAAGTTAAGTATGGGTCAGGAAGCCAAACATGTTAAAAGTTGCCAATCAGTTGAAGAAATGTTAGATAAGAAGAATTCCATGAATGTAAGGTTTATGAAAATAAAACTAGTGAAAGGGGGTGATACAGAAAATCATTTAGAATCTCTAAATAATTTAGAGAAGTTGTTTTCTTTGTGCAACATGTCTAAAAAGGAAAAATTGGTCCTTTCTAATAATTTGTTATATGTTGATGCAAAAGATTGGTGGTGGTCAGCAGTTGAAAAACCTGGTACATATAGAGATTTCAAATACATAGTATTAGTTGGTTTTTGTGTATCTGACCCATGAGATTATCTCAGATCATCAGAAAAATATAATATTTATAAAGGTGTTTATGGGAAGTTTGCCCATAATCAAGATGTCAGATTGAAAATGCTTACTTTTTCTTTATTGGAAATTCAAATGGTAAGATTGTGTAGACAAAATCTATATTTAAATGAATAAATCCTAAGTCTAGTTGATAAGTATACTAGTAAAGAGATTATTAAATTGTTAGACATATTACAAGGCAGTGAAATTAATGCTGATAAGATAGCTAAAGATGTTCAAGATAAAATGAATTACCATGTTAATGATATGGAATGTAAAGTTATGATACTTCATAAAATTATGGAAAAAGAGCAATATTTTGATGTAGAAACAGAAATTGCCTTGAAGTTAAGTCAGCCTCTAATTCGGAATAGTCACTTAACCATAAGTGAAGTTACTGCTATTTCAGATAGAATGGGAGGTAAATTTATAAATAAGTTAATGTAAAGTTAGGGAGGTCTTTACTTATGTGTTTCTTACAAAATTATAAAACCAAGTTGGAGAGAATACTTTTGTGCTGTCAACTCCAGAAGGTATTAGGGGAACATATAATGCATGAAGCCTCATTCCTCATTCTTTCGGAAAATAAGGCAGAAGTGGTCAAAATTAATATAAGGAAGATTAATGATTTAAATATTATATTTTAGAGTTTGTATGTGTTCAAAACGCAAGTCAACAAACATAATATTAGATTCCAAGAGAAAAAGAATTTTATTTGTTTGATTGTTGTAGGTAGGGAAACAGTAGAGATCAATATAAAGAATTTTTTTTAGAGTTAAGCATTATAAAATTTAAAATTAAATGAAGGGAGGGGAAGTTGGGCCCTTTTTATTAGTACATCTCATCATAAAACAAATTGGGAATAAAATTTTGAGATATATAATTTTAAATTTTATTAAATTAAAAAGATAGGTACTTATTAAGCTAAGAAAAATAATTGTCATTTTAGTTATCATAAGATTTGAACTTAGGTTTAACCAATTTAAAGCCATATAAAGGATGTAAATGCTGGGTAAAATAGTTGGTTACAAATGTACATAAAAGATAAAATAATAAACTATAAATTCATTATAGTTACAAATAAGTAAATATTTGACAGCATTTAAAATTATAGTCTAATCTTCTAAACAAATACATAAATTATATAGATAGATAATTATTGTCTGTATGCATCTAATATTATGAAAGCAATTATTATTTCTAATTAAATATTAAGTTATGTTTACAAATAAATGATTAATATTCATTTTATGAATTTAGTGATTAAAAAAAAAATCATAAAAGTAATATTGAACCTAGTTTGTATAAAAATAAAAACAAAATGATCTAAATCAAGAAAGTAAATTGTATTTTATTCAGTTTCTAAAAGGTATTATTTTTATTGAGAAATACTTTAAAACCAAAAATATTTGTTTTAAATATAGATCAAATACTAACAACTCATTAAATATAAAATGGTATTCGTTGAAAAGCCCCCACATCCCACTGGATGGCGCCGTTTTTGCACTAAAACACATAGAAATACCGTTTCCGCGGCCAACACGTTTGAACCTGCATTTTCTATAATACAACTTTTTAGTTGTGCTACAAATTGCAGGTCGCTATGTCACATCACAGTACAGCATGTATGTTTTACACAGCAAATACATTTTCCGAATTCGCACAGTTTATAAAATGGTTACGACTTGGGGAGAGGGTGTGTTTTTTTAATTGGATGGAAATGTTGTTTTCATTGGATTTTTTTTTTATTTTAAAGTATTGAAATATTCAGATTTTGTAAATTAATAATTAACGGACTTTTTACATTGTAGTGTATTGAAGTTTTAAGTAGTAAATGTTGACGAGATATATGTATAAAGTGAGTTGTAATTAGGTAATGAGTCAAGTAATGTACTGTTCGTAACATTCCACAAGACAAAGAAGTTGTATGGTGTGTATATTTTTGAAATAAAAAAGAGCGTTAACATAAAAATATCCCGTAAGAAAAGTAGAATTGTACACGTTTTTTTTTTAAATGTCATAAAAAACATATATTATAAACATTTTATATATATATATGTCATTGTTTAAAAAAGTTTTAGTTTCTTTCTTTTCTCCGACTACTGTTATACTTTGTTGAATATAGTTTACGTTTATTGTTACCATTTATTTTATAGATGTTAGTAAAAAAAAATATTTACAAAAATACGATTTTGATATTTTTTATTTTAGCATTACAAACAACAGAAAAATAACCCTAAACCTAACCCTAAAACTAACCGTAATAATTTTTACTTTTAGTTGTCATTCTATTTTAAATAAAAAATAGCGGTAAACAACAAAAAAAAAAAAGCCGTAACCCCAGTAAAAAAATCTCCGATAGAAAATTGATTTTTCTAATAAAAAGCAAACCAAAAAAGACTAATCAAATTGTAATTTGTTTATTTTATTTTACATTTATTATTATCATTTAATTTGTATATGTTAATAAAAAATAATATTTAAAATTAAATAATATTTAAAAAAGATGATTTTCTTTTGTTTTTATTTTCGCATTACAAAAAACACGTCAAAATGATTATAATTAACGGCCTGGGAATGATCATATTTTATAGTTTAAGCGTGAAAACTGTGCCATCAAGTGGGATATAGTAGCTATTTGACAACAACCTATAAAATCAAAGAAGTGACAAAAATTAACCAATCAACAGCTTGCGGACAATCATTAAGAAAAATTGAGGGAATATTAAAATTGGAGGAAAAAAATCACAGATTGAGGAACAAGTAACTTGTTTGTTTGTTTTTTTGTTATCCTAAAAGTTTGCAAAAAATTACTTCAATATTATTATTATTTTGAAAAAAAAAAAGAAGTAATGAATTTTGTCTACGTAATAATTTAAATGATGTAGGTTATAAAGCTTCATTAAAATGCAAGAGTAAATTAAATTGATCTCTACAGGCAACTCAACAATTAATGATTCTTGAAATTTTTTTTGAAATTGTTATATGGAAAAAATAATATAAAATGAAGAGGAAAAAATTGTATGTATATCCCAAATTGTGACCAAGGAAAAAACTCATAAAAGGAAAACTTTGGGAATACTGTATTTACACTGGATTTAATTGCTAAACTAGTTGAAGTATTCATGTGTCATGTGAGACAAAATAATTGGGCAAGATCAAGTTATCAGCCAGGGATAAATAAAAGGCAAATTATTTCTGACAGAGATAAGTGTGCATTTTTAAAATTATCTAGAACTAAAGTAGTAATAAATAATAACAGAACTAGGTGTGAATAGAAAAGTATACATCGTATTCAAAGATAAATCTTAAAGCATGTTTGAATAAAATTTTAATTGAAGTGATGATTAAAACTGAGCAATACTAATTTTAATATTCTTTTATGTAACATTAAAAAAATTATACTATAGGTTAAATGATGATTATATTTATATGTGTACTGAATAACAGTGGTCTGTTAGCATGAATGAAAACATTATCTATTATCTGAAGAAAAAAAGATAAATGTAAGAGAGTAAAACCATATCAGAAAATATTTAATAAAGAATAAATATGCATGAAAAATAAATTGTTAAATAACAGATGAAATAAACCTTAGTGCGTTATAAAATATAAATGTATGTGGAAGATAATATTATTTTACTGTTAAAATGAAAATGGAAAATGTTTATTTCTTAATAATAATATTAACCAAAATAAGTAAGGAATCATTTGAATGCTGAATCATTTATTACTAGAGCAAGAAGTATTTAAATCAAATGTATAAAACAAATTGCAGATAATCTTTACTTACTAAAAAAAAATAAAAAACTGCTACATTGGCAATAACCTGAAGAATAAATTTTGATAATTGTAATGTAACTAATGGAATGTTTGAAACGAAAGTGTTTGAAACAACAGTGATAATAATATTGATGTGCAATCAGTCTGAATCCTGTGGAATAATTGTAATGCCAATAAAAGTTAAAGTTTTTGTTTGTTTGTTTGTTTAGGAATTTATACTTAAAGAGAAAAAAAGCTTGCAACATCATATATATATATATATATTAATTCTATACTTTAAATATGGATGTTATTACTATGAGGGGGGGGGGTAGATCAATAGCTAGTGAAATTGATTTAATTTGGTTATATAAGTCATTATTTGTTTTAAAAGTTATGTTTTTATCAAATATTGTTATATAATTAAAATTAATAGACATGATTAATGATTTAATGAAATGATATGTATATTATGAAGAGTATATAGATTGGTGTTTAAATATACAATATTGAAAACAAGAAACGATGATATTTTAAATTTGATTTTGTCTTATGATGAACAATTTAATATAGTTATACAAAATTATAAGTAATTTTAGTTTGTAATTTGTAGAAACAATTAGTTATAAGAATGATATCAAACAAATATAAGTTAGAAATAGAAGGTAATAATTAAGTTGTTAGATAAAGCAGAGGTAATTGTAATGTTGGAAACGTGTGCATCATGTAGTGGAGTATATATGGGTTCATATAAATATTAAATAAAGTTTCTAAAAAGAAAAATGAAGAAAGTAATTCTATTGGATTTTTTTATATATGAAAAATCAGTTAGTAATCTAATTTATCCTTAAATTAACTTTAGTTTTTAATGACACTCTTTTATCAAATAATAAACAATATCAGATTCATTGATTGCTCAGTTAATTCTGTTTGCTTATTAATTAATTAGTCAACTCTATAATTTAACTGTCAGATGAGATCAGCTTGACTTCATAATGTCATCATTACATACTATTAATATTTTTGAACAAAGAACACATTCATAATATACAAATTCCTTGTTAAAAAAGTTTGTTCATGTTGCCATAATCATATACCAAAAGAATTAAGTGGTAACCAAGTGAAAGTTAAAATAAAAAAGAATAATGCCAAATATTTCCAACACAGACACATTCATTCATAGCAGTGGAGTTTAAGCAATTTATGAATTTTAGCCATCCTAATATGAAATCAAACTCAGAAACCTTCTAAAATTAATGCAAAGTTATTGTCGTGACAAGCATCTATGGTAAATCTTATACTAAACATTTATTTCTACAAACTTTGAAGTAATTGTTAAAAGCAGATTATTGCTTTAATGGAAACACAATACAATTATGATCAGTGAAATGAATTAGATATATATATATAACTCTGATAATTAATTCAGCTAAGATATTAGAGCAAAATATTGTACCGGTCAAAACATGTTTATCCATCTAACATGAGCTGGAACTGACAAAATGTATTTCAAACCCAGTCAAGCCCGAGATTTAGATCAAGGACCAGCCTGAATTCGAACCCACTCTCTAAGCCCCAGGCCTAACACCTAATGGATAACATAACAATGATGGCACATGGGAATTAATTCTTAATCCGGCCCACTAGCAAAGGGTAGAGACAATGAGACATCTATTAAGTATGACTATATATATATATATAAGCATGGCTGTACCTTTGGAAGTGGAGAAAAGAGGAATTTGAACTACTCAAATAAGTTAGACAATAAAAATATAGTTTAATATGACAAATTATTATGCATTATGACTGAATTGTATACATTAGTATGTGCATGAATGAGCAAGCGGTTGATGATTACATAGTGTCATTCACGCTATTATTTCTCATATGCTCTTTTATTAATTAAATAATATATACTACACATAAACACACATCTTTGGTGGGTCCAATATTAAGATGCCAATCGATTATTAGAAAGAAGTTACATAAAATTGCTATTAATGCTTTGGGTTATGGTTCTGAAACATGGTGACTAACATTATTTCTAGGAGCATTCCGAAATTCATTATACATATGATATAAACTATTCTCACACCACTGAGGTCGTGAAAATAAACAAAATACATTTGAAAGATTATATGTGACTCTATGACAAAATATTTAATGAAAAATTATTTTAACAATAGTAAGACAAATGCTTTATTTTCCCCAAGGAATATACTCTCAAATAGATAAATAACAAATTATGATGGTGGGATTGTATAAGATTGAAATAAATTTAATTAATAACTCTAGTATAGTTGGCACTTATATATATTTTTAAGCAGAGCGCAATTTTAATATTAGAGCTTTGTAAAACTGGGTCATGAAGCAAAAGAAATAATAATACAAAGAAGTTTGCAGTGCTGACATAATAGCTTAAAAATAATAAAAAAAGTCATGCTTCTGGACAAAAATGAAGTGGATAGGCATGCCGTGGTCATCACTGATGTGCAGGCCTTTGATACGAAGAAGTGAATATGAATAGCATGTGCCAAACTTACGGGATCATCGCCAGAGGCATTTTATATGAAATAAAGGTGGATGGGCATAGCGTGACAGACTTAGGGATCACTGCCAGAGGCCCTTTTATATGACATAAATGGTCCTGGGTAGTTTCAACTATCCTCAGGACAAGACTTGAGAAGAAATCTATGAATTCGAACTTGTCGTAACCCCCAGATTAAGAAGCACATATATATATAATTACAAAGATAGGCAGAATGTCAGTAACTCAGTAATGCTAAATGTCACTAATGACATGAAATATAATTTAACTACTTTAAAATAGATGACTCTAGTTTGAATGCCATAATTTATAGATAATATGCTATGCAATTATATATATAGAGAGAGAGATTTCCCTAAATAAAATATATGTTAAGATTTTACTTAGTAAAAGAAAACATTAATATTTACCCCCATCCCTTTTCTACTATTTAAAATAATTCAATCCCACCTTTGCTGATTTTACAATAACTGGAATATATAAATACTGTATTTGATATTTTAAGCATATACTATTTTAAGAGTATAGAAAAAAATAACTAGCAGTTATATAGAAAACAAATAATTGGTCACCTTTTCAGAAATGAATAAATAATATTTTAAAATTTCAAAGCGTTAATTAGCCAAAGTTCTGGATTCACCCCAGGTAGAAAATCCAGAGTTAAACAAATATATATATATTTATATTAAAGCATAAACAGAATGTTGACGTAAAAACAATTTGGTGAGTGTATTAATTAACAAAACATTATATTTAAGGGAACATTATTAAACTTAATTAATGAAGGCTTACTTAAAAAGAAGAAAGGATTTTAGAAAATTCAACTCGTCAGATTGCATGAAATTGGCATATTAATAAACAAAATAGACATATAAAATCAAGTAATTAATAACTATAAATAAAAGACCGCACCAAAATTAAAGAACGTTAGAGCATATGAGAGAAAATTAGATTTATAAAATCATTTAAGAGCAAATTACATTTACATATTAATTTAAATGATAGAAAATTGAACAATACGTTAGAAATCTTGATAGCAGAATTTGAGATAAGTGAGGCTAGATTCATTTTCAAATAGTAGCATAAAAGTTACCTTGCACAAATTTAATAAGTCTATTTTCAAAGTACGGCTCATGCATGGCAAATTGAAGATTCAAATGAATTCTTCTTGGTGACAGTAAGCTTCTACTTAGCATACTAAAGTTTTAGGTCGGGTTTATTCTATGGAAGCATGATATTGTGGCAGCGGCAGATGATGACCCCCAGGGCCGAGAAGGGTGGTGGATTTATTACTACATCATTTTAAGTTTCAAGTGATGTGTAATATGTTTACAATCAGTTCTCTCAATAGTAGCTCTTCTAATCTGTCTAAAAATTCAGCCATTTTATACTTTTGCCCAGGTGTTCTTGGAATGCCTTTAATCACTTAGTTTTAGCTTTACAAACTAATCTCTGATCTAAAAATTCTTACTTTTCCTTTATCGATTGTTTTTGAAGATGCAAAAATGTTTATAATAAAAGAAAATCTTAATCCCATTTTAAGTAAAAACTTTAATTAAAAATACCTTCCCCAGATTAAAACAATATGTTTCCAATCCTTTAATTATTTTTAGACAATCAACTATAGCATCTTCCATACTGGATTTTACAAAATATACAGTTTAAAAGAAAAAAATACTTTAAAAGAAAAAGTTGTACAAATGACATATAATAAAATATTTACAAAAAAAATCAACATTTTGTTAGTATTTTGCTCCTATATATATATATATTTGAGCCACATCTATGTATTTTAATAAAAAAAAATTAATAATCATAAAATTAATAATAATAAAAATGTTAATTTAAAAGTTAAAATTTTATAATTTAGGTGCGCATCTCAAATGTATACATAAAATATATATACATGACAAAAGGAGCAGGATGGGATATAGGGTTTAAACACAGGTTAGTAGATGGAACTATGAAGCTCAATCTTAAGCTAAGATTGACTGCTTCAATATGGATCAATGCTTAAAGTATTCTTAGTGTTTGTAATGTATTGTTTCCAATTAAATATTAATTCACTGATGCTGCTGTAGTGATAACTAAGAATTTATAGTGTAATATGGCAAAATCATTATTATATATAAGAAGAGGGGTGCTGAGATAAGTTGATGATAATTCATTTTTTAATTTTTAAAATTCCAGCTCTATTGATAACATCAATGTTTAAGCATGTAAGTATGTTTAATACTTATCCATTTTTGTTTTAATTTGAATCAGTTATTTTTTTTTATCATACTTTAATTTATATTTTAGGCTATTCTCTCTTATGAAGAATGCAAAGTTATGGACCATTTTCTTCATTTTATGCTTTATGAATATGTAAAGGTAATCAGTAATAGATGAATGTATTGGTAAAAGCTGCAAAAATACTTTACTCAAACTTTCAATCACAGCAAATATAAAAGTCTTTATTGATATATAGATAGTAAATATAATCCTGGAATATATTTTGACATCTGTATTTGGCTTCCATAATCATAATTCTATCTGTTTTGTCATGATAAATAGCATTAAGTTCCTCAAAGATTGTTATTACTGTACAAATTTGAGATATTTCATTGTTAATATATTTATCAAGGTGAAAATTGAACTTATTGGAGAATTTATTAACAATTTCATGCATTAATGATCTGATTTTAGTTTTCTTTAAAATGACAGTTTTTCTTTTCCTTGAAATAAAGTAAGAATTTAATAGCAATCAAAAAAATATTTTTAAGAAAATAAAATACAACTAATTTACTCTTTTATAAAAAAAAAAAAAAACAACTCAATCTTGTTCCCTTTGGTTATATCTTGAAATATATAATACAGTTAACGATTACAAAGCATTTAAAATATTTAATTTAAAAAAAAAAACAAAACATGATTGCAAATTCTTAACAATGCTCACATGAATACAATGTTTATATATTTTTACATAGAAAAATTTATAACAAAACTCTCCATTTGTATTTAAAGTATTAATAAATTGTTTATTAATTTTCTCTTCATAAGTATATGTGTATAATTTTTTAACATACTCATAAATGTGTAATAAAATGGTTTTTAGCTATGATTATGGTGCTCAACATCGAAAATGCACTCGGCTTTATGATATAAAGATAAGATACAAATTGCTGCATTATGCATACACATGTATGTTAAAGAATTAATAAATTGTTTAATAAAACAAATGAATAATTGAAATGTATGTGTATTAAAATTATGTGCTGAGATAAAAATAATATTAAAAAGAAATAAAGTAATAGAAAAACTTGAATAAAATATTTAATCAAAGTATTGTAACAGGAATTAATTATGGAAAGGAAAAAGGAAAATCAGATTAAGAAAAAAATTCAATTAGAACCAGCTAACTACTAATTGAAGTTACTATAAAGATAGAACTGATAAAATTCTCCACCTAGATCCCACAAGGGTAGTAAGTGTTAATATTTCAGCAGTTTTATGTCACTAGAATTTGCTGAAATCTGAGTTTAAGTCCATCTTGATGTGTTTTGCAAAGAAGCCAAACCCTCTCTTATATTTGGTACAGGATATGCCCCCTTATTTAAACTTATTAACTGCTATTCTATAGTCACCACATATTTATACCTGACCATTAGGTTTTGTAATTACAACTAAAGGAGTAGTCCAGTCTGCCATTTCCACAGGTGTTAATATGCCTTTATTAATCAATGCTTGAATTTTTTTCTCAAGTCTTGATATTTGCATGAATGCAATTTTATGTCACTAGAATTTGCTGAAAAGCTGAGTTTAAGTCCATCTTGATGTGTTTTGCAAAGAAGCCAAACCCTCTCTTATATTTGGTACAGGATATGCCCCCTTATTTAAACTTATTAACTGCTATTCTATAGTCACCACATATTTATACCTGACCATTAGGTTTTGTAATTACAACTAAAGGAGTAGTCCAGTCTGCCATTTCCACAGGTGTTAATATGCCTTTATTAATCAATGCTTGAATTTTTTTCTCAAGTCTTGATATTTGCATGAATGCAATTTTACACAGTTGCAGATAATTAAAATGTGTTTTCTAGTAGCTCAATCTCTACTGGGCTTGTTGCTATTTTACCCAATTCTTTGCTAAATAGATGTGGGTATTTATTTTGTATTTCTTGTTTGAGGGAATTTTTTTTAACCATGCTAACCTGAATTCCTATTGCACTAAACCATTCCCTACCTATTATAAGGCTGTTTTTACCTTGCATTATGAATAGTAGCAATTTAATTATTTTTGCAGTATCTAACCAGTATGTGTACTCATCCCAGCAATGTTAGTGTGTTGTCACTTATGTCTTTGGGATTTATCATTTGTTTTTTTTTTTAGTTTTATACTAGTAATCAGCTGCTGATAGGGCTTTCCAATCTACCTCTGACATTATCGATATTCCTGAGCCACTGTCAATTTCCATTTTCATTTCTATACAGCAAATTTACAATTCCATCATGAATTGTTGCAAGACTTCAACTCCTGTACTTTTTACTGCCTCTACCTATACTCTTTTAATCTATACTCTTTTAATCTACGACCTATTTTTCTGCAGCACATGCATGAAATTTTGTTTTCTTTTTCAACTTTGGAAAAAATCCAGAGTTGAAAAAGAAAACAAAATTTCATGCCCAAAGTTGAAAGAGAAAACAAAATTTCATGCTTGTGCTATAGAAAAATAGGTCGTAGATTAAAAGACTATAGGTAGAGGCAGGAAATAAGTTTTAAATGTGGTTGTAAGTGGCATCTAAGATAGTATGTAAAAAACTCAGTAATGAAGAGAACCATTAGAACCAAGAGAAAATGGTGGTTCAGAAAAGTAGGAGAGGTAAATCCTTGATTAGATACACAGTAAAAAGTACAGGAGTTGAAGGCTTGCAACAATTCATGATGGAATTGTAAATTTGCAGCATAGAAATAAAAATGGAAATTGACAGTGCGCTCAGGAATATCGACAACATCAGAAATAGATTGGAGAACCCTATCACCAGCTGATACTAGTATAAAACTAAAAAAACAAATGATAAACCCCAAGACATAAGTGGCAACACACTAACATTACTGGGATGAGTGCACATACTGGTTAGATAATTAAGTTGCCACTATTCATAGTACAAAGTAAAATCAGCCCTATAATAGGTAGGGAATGATTTAGTGCAATAGGAATTCAGGTTAACATGGTTAAAAAAAATTCCCTCAAACAAGAAACAAAAATTTTAATACCCACATCTATTTAATGAAGAGTTGGGCAAAATAAGCAACAAGCCCAGTAGAGGTTGAGCTAGTAAAAAACACATATTCAATTATCTGCAACTGTGTAAAATTTCATTTGTGCAAAGATAAATACTTGAGGAGAAAATTCAAGTATTGGTTAATAAAGGCATATTGACACCTGTGGAAATGGCAGACTGGACTACTCCTTTAGTTGTAATTACAAAACCTAATGGTCAGATGTGTCCTGTACCAAATGTAAGAGAGGTATTGGCTAATTTACAAAACCCATCAAGCTGGACTTAAACTCAGCTTTTCAGCAAATTCCAGTGATGTATAAAACTGGTGAAATATTAACACTTACTACCCTTATGGGATTATTTAAGAGTAGTAGGCTTCCATTTGGAATTCAACAGTCCCAAATATATTTCAGGCAAAAATTGACACATTACCACAAGGATTTATCATGCCTTATTTTGATGCTATACTAATAACAGTGGACTCAAAAGAGATGCTGCACCAAAAACTGTTTAAGTTATGTGCAAAATTATACAAATTCAAAGTTAAATTAAATGCTCAAAAAAGAATGTGGAACACTATAAGAAATTAATTTTTTTAGGGTATTAAATATCCACAAAAATAAACATTCATTGCCTGAAAAAGTACAAGCTGTGGAAATGGCAAAAAAAAAACAAGAAGATTAAGGAACTTCAAGTATTTCTAGCTTTAATAAATTACTTCAAACTATTCTTACAAAATAAGGCAAACATTGCAAAACCCCTTTTTGATCTTATTAAAAAAGAATCAAAAGTGGCAATGACTAAAAACCATGATGCTTTTTTAGTACTAAAACTCTACTGTCATCAGACAAATTATTAGTTCATTTTAATAATAATCGTGAAGTAAGATTAACTACAGATGCTCCATGATGAAGTGTGGGATATGTATTATACCATCCATGTTACAGTGGCAAATGTCCTATAGCATATACATCTAGGACTCTTTTCAAGCCAAGAAAAACTACCCCCCCCCCAAGATTGATAAAGAGGTATTGGCTATCATATTCAGTTTTAAAAAATTTCATCATTACATATATGGCAGATCTTTTCAAATAGTAACTGATCATAAGCCATTATTAGGTATACTGGCAAGCAATAGGCTGACACCTGACCATATGAGTCCATGCATACAGTGGAGAAATATATGATCATCAGCTGGTCTATAAAAAAGGAAAAGAAATTCAGCCATGTTGATGCATTGTCCAGAAATCTAGACAAAGAGGAAATTGAGATAAATGAAATTGAATCAGTTATATAGATGTCATGCAGTCAGAGCTATTGAATAGTAATACAATAGCAAAATAGACAAGAGGTGTTAAATAATTCCAGCTAGTCAAGGGCTGGATCAGGTTTAGCTGGTCACCTAAGAAACCACAAGATGTAGCATCAGCTTTTTGGACAAACCAGGAAAATCTATAAATTAATAAAGGGTGTGTGTTAATGGGGGATGGCTTGTTATATGAGAGTAGAAACAGAGTCATTACATGAAGGCAATATAGAAGTAGTGCACACAAAAGCTTTAGCACATAGCTACATCTAGTGGCCAAGAAAATAACTGTAGATATAGAAAATTACATTAAGAACTGTACAGCCTGTTAGTCTGAAAGAAGCATGAAACCCAATGAATATCATAGCAGAGAGTATGCATGGATCATGATGGTCCTATCTGTGGATGCATTGTCCAGAAATCTAGACAAAGAGGAAATCAAGATAAATAAAACTGAAATCAGTTATATGGATGTCATGCAGTCAGCGCTATTGAATAGTAATACAATAGCAAAATGGACAAGAGATGTTAAATAATTCCAGCTAATCAAGGGATGGATCAGGTTTAGCTGGTCACATAAGAAACCACAAGATGTGGCATCAGCTTTTTGTACAAACCAGGAAAATCTATAATTTAATAAAGGGTGTGTGTTAATGGAGGATGGGTTGTTATATGAGAGTAGAAATAAAATCATTACATGAAGGTAATATAGGAGTAGTGCACACAAAAGCTTTAGCACATAGCTACATCTAACGGCCAAAAATAACTAGATATAGAAAATTACATTAAGAAATGTACAGCCTGCTAGTCTGAAAAAAGCATGAAACCCAATGAATATCATAGCAGAGAGTATGTATGGATCATGCTGGTCCTATCAATAAGAAAATCCTATTAGTACTCATCAACTCATATTCTAAATAGGCTGAGGACTGCATTGTTAAAAATACTAGTGTAAGTGAAACAATACAAAGTTTAAATGCTATTTTTCCATGCAGAGATTACTGAAAATAATTGTTTCAGATAATGTCTCAGGTTTTACTGTGCAAGAGATGGAGAAATATTTTATAAAATAAAAAAATCAAACAGATATGCACACCTTCCTACCACCCTGAATCAAATGACCTAGTTGAAAAGGGAATTTCAACAAATTAAAAATGTTTTAAGAAAATCTACTAGTAACAACATGCAACAGGTTTTATATGATGCAATGCTTCATCAACATTCCATGTTATCAATGGTTACAAATAAATCCCCAGCTGAGTTGTTGATGGGCAGGAAATTATGTATTGAACTTGCAATATTAATCCCCAAGATGAACAAATACTCCCACTATGATGGTGATGGCAACCCATTTCAAATAGCTGAAGAAGTTTGGATAGGTGATCTGTTCGAAAAGGAATGGATCAAAGGAATAATCACCAGTAAATCATCCAGACAAATAGTAATCATTCAAATACAAAATGGAAGGGAATATCAGAGGCATATAAACCGTGTTCATTGTCAAGTCACAGAAGACATCCAGTTTCCTAATGGCAATATTACCAGATAGTAAAAAGTCAGCAAAATGGACTGGAGAACAAGAAAGTGTGAATGCAGAACTGGACATTGATATTCAAGAGAATCTACAGCTCCACTTAGAATGTAAAACAGCTGAACCAGAAACTGAGATAGAATCCAGGGTAAAAGTCAAAGATCATCCAGACCCCATAATGTAAGTCAAAAAAGTTATAGGCTTATGTTTAAACCATACTAATCTATTTTCTGAAGTAAGGGTAGGGTTAGTGAAATATATGCATATAAAATTATGTGAAGAGATAAAAATAATGTTTTCCTGATAGTTTGTGATGCTGATGTTTTAGTTGTATATTTATATTGGACTATTTCCATCACTTAATATAATTGTTGAATGTCTTAAGAAACTTTATATAAATATTCCAGATACATTCAATTGTGATTAATAGCACATCAAACAGGTTAGTATATGCACAACATTTTGAGAGATATTATTCTTCCCTCTTCTTCACATGTTGATCTGACCAGTGACAGTACTAACATGGGATGCAATCTTGGATTCTTAGATTCTTGAGTATTGAATTTTAAGGTAATGCTCTAACTAACTGAGCCATCCTACCAAAGGCAACAGTCTGTAATAATTTCATATACTTATCTATAAGGTTCCTCTTGATTTCTCCACTTTTTCCTAAGAGCAAAGTTGATTAGTGGTTTCCATACATTATGCATAGTCGCATTGGGTTGGCTTATGGGATTGTTTGCCATTGTCATGCAAGCAGTTTCTTTAAATTTTCTTCTTTATACATTTTCTTCTCTATCCAATAATTTTGTATTTTCCCAATTGAACATATGTTCATTGGCATATACATAGTCTGCTACCTTAGACACATCTGTTTTCTCTCTTCTAATCATCAGTTTGTTTTCTTGCAAGCACTTTTCAATGGAATGACTGGTTCTCACCAATATATGTTCTTCCACATTCACATGGTATTCTATAGATGCAGTTTTTTTTCTTTTCAGCATTTCAAGTTTAGATTTTGTATATGTTAGAATTCCTCATAGAAAATGCACGCAGAGTCATATAAATATAAATCACATAACTATCTCTTGTGATTCAATTTTGACATTAAAAAAAAACACTGTTTAATTTTCCTTTGAAGTAACAATAGGAAGCAATAATATCTGACTGCTGAGATTTCATTGCCTTGTGTAAACTCAGATTTATAAAATGTTTTCACACTACTTCATTCACCATTATCATGAATGTTGGCACTTCACAAAAATCAACTTTATTATTAAATGACTTTATAACTGTAGAATTAATTAATTATTGAAATATGTATATCTGCATATTATAAAATATAATAAATTTAGTTTGTTAAATTAATCTTTAATTATTTTTAAAATTAATAAGTATTAATTCAAAATTTAAAATTAGAAATGAAGGATTACAAGAAAATCCAAATCTGATGATTAATCTAAGAATTTTATCTGGTACTGAATTCTTTGATGACTGATCAATTCAGTGAACATATCACAAAGCAAATAAGTATTTAATAAATATATATACAGTATAAATGTTTTTAGATAAACTATGATGATCTCTCTATATACATATTTTGTATTGATACATTCTCCTCTGACAAGGAGCTAATGATATTTGAGGAAATAAGAGAAGGAAAGCTTTAAAGATTCAAAAAGGAAAAAAAGACTAAAACAGTTAAAATAGCCTGTGCAATATATTAGAATATCACTATCTTTTCGTAGAAAATAAGTATGCTTCCAAAAACAAACTATTTACATAGTCAGATTATATGTAATAATCAGATGTTTTTCCTTATCTTAATTATTGCAATAATAAAACAATGTCAGATAAGGTTTTATTTATTTTTCAAATTATATGTTTTATTTTAATGCTGAAAATAATCTGGAAGATTTTAAAGCAGATTTTACCTCTATTCACAAAATATTTTTATATCCGTGAAGTATGGATATATCCATGGTTTGGATTAAGAATAGGAAGATCATATCTATTTTCCCTATCATGTTCCTATTAAATTTGTCTTGCTACTTATCTATCTGCACTCTTGCTATAATTCAACATTGCATTACCAAAGTTCATATTTTAAATTGAACAACAAATGAAATAAAAATTCTTACCATTCAGAATATGTAAAACCCTTTTCTCCACATTATCTATCCCCCTCTCAAGAACAGGCACACACTCAGTTTTACTAATTCAGATAAATCTGTTCCAGTGGAGCAAAATTCCTTTTAACTCTAATTCAAATAAATGCTCAAGCAATGTTTTAATTGGGTTAATATTTAACTAATCAATTATAATGATATTTTTTATTTAAATACTATATTAGATTTTTATAAAAGCTGGAAGTTCATTATAGAAACAATGTTCTCTATTTTACTTATAAATTTTACTAGAATTTTACTGAGCAGGAATTTAATGGTTAACTAATTTATAACTATGGAGGGAAATGATCTTGTATTTTAGTTTAGCCTCCTCCCAAAAAATTAATATTTATAGTGAAAGCTTATTTTTTAAGAGATACTCCTCTTTAAATAGAAATATAATCTGGATCAAACTAGGCTACATTATCTCATATAATTAAATTTCAGGGATTTAAATACAAATACTCTAAGTTTTGATGGGATTTTCTGTGTATTTTTCTAAATGAATTTCAGATATAATGTAACCAATCAAACAACCAATTAAAAACTGGCATTGCAAATTAAAATCATGTGATATTTTTAAGTGTTTCACCTTTACACCAAAAGTAAAACTGCTATTAGTCTATTATCTTAGTTCATATAAAATCTGTAAGTCAGACTGCAAATATATGAAAATCTTCTCATTATTATATATAACTCTGTATGGGAATGGTATGTTTATTTATTAAAATATTTAGAAAGTTGTGATATTTCAGTTTTCACCATATAAAATATTAATGTCTGATTTATTATCCTTGTATAAATTAGGATAATAAATTAAAAGTGATTCCATTCTTGATTTAAAATTAGATCAGACAAATACTATTCCTAGATAACATTATTTCAGTTTGCAATGCCAAATTTTAATTCATTGTTTGCCTGGATGCATCATTACTAAAATTTATTTAAAAATTTCATGGAAAGTCTATTCAAACTTTCATTATTTATGTCTTATAGAAATCTTTATGGAAAAAGTTTTTTTATTTGTGAAAATATTTAGAACATTGTAATATGTCTAACTTTTACACACACATGTATATATTGAAACAGTATATTCCTGCCCTCATATCTGTGTCACCTATTTGTCCCCACAGACACATCTATGCTGGGTTTTAAACACTCTCTAGTGTATGTGTATATGTACCCACACAGTTATATATGTAATCACAGGATTATATGCATTCACACAGTTATATAGGTATTGTCACATATACATGCATATATAAATGACTGTAATATTAATGTTTATATATATTGCAGCATTTATATTTTGTTAAATAAATAATATATTGTATAAAATCTATTTATTTAGAAAATGTACAGTTAAATATTTTCTAAATAATCTGTAGCAAGTTCTATTTAAATGAATTGTAAATTACACATGAAATTGACAGGATAGTGATAAAACAATTTAGAATAATTTTCAAGTTGGATTGAATGGTTTCTGAACTAAAGCCATTTGTTCTAAAACTCATTACAATTGTAATGATTTCTTTTTCCAGATCTGAAGCCAGTAAAGATTTGGGCAATAAAATAAAAAAAGATCAGAGTCAAAAAAACCCAAACCGACTATGAGCTATAAAATCTAGAGGGGGGTTGAATTCTGAGTTAAAATACATAGTCGGCTAGTTTTTGATCTGGGGAAATATAAATATTATAGATTTCTTAGGTTAAGGGTTCTTTTTAGCTTGCCTTTCCTGTAAATTATTGTGAAATCCACTCCAAGATGGTCGAGTAGAATAAAATATTTGCTGGCTCTTTGAGCCAAGATGGTGCTCTCAGTTCTTTCAGCATATCTATGAATAAATTTTCCAGCAGCTGCATGAGAGGGAGATATGAAAAATCTTAAAACCTACCTGAAAAATGCCACTGAAATTGTTTGATGCCTTTCCAGCCACTATCAATGATGTACACCTCAAGTCCACCAAGAAGACAATGATGGTAATAATTTTAAAAACTGCAGCCTATGAACTTAATCTATAAACTCTAAGCTAGCTTATACACTTTAAAAAAAAAGAACGTTCTATCTAAAATTTTCAAAACTCTTTAATTTTACCCTAATGTAAAAGAAACCCTGTAAACTTGGGTAACTTTATATATATTGTAAAAGTCATTTCTGGTCAACTGCTCTCTTAAAATCTATAACTTACTTTAAAGTAACAAAAAAGAGAAAAGTTTTACTTTAATTTTCTAAACTGCTAAAATCTTTTATAAATCAAAAAGATTTCACCTTTTGAAATCATTAAATGTCTAAAATCTATTATCTTAAATTCCTACAAACTACAGTCTTGCCTAACTTTAATATTTTTAATATTTTGTTTAAATTCATTTTGTTTACATTTAATATGTAATAATATGCTCATCTTTCGAAACAGTGAAACTAATTAATTAATTTATAAAGGAGATAATTGTAATCTCCACTTTAAATATTTTAAAAGCGCTATTTATTTATTGAATCACTGTTTCAGAATTATAATATTGATAATAAACAATCACTAACTGCTCGTTGTTATCATGGTTATATATATATATATTGTAATATTATAACATTTTGCAAGGTTTGCTTAGCCGGTTTTATGTATTATGACTTTTAATATTTATTAGTTAGAAGGGGATATACTGGCTAGAGATGATAAAGTATATTTGTTAATGTTTGTATTAAGTCCAATCAAATATACTTTCCCTCCTTAATTATGAATATTTATATGCAGATTCAGGATCTTAACTAGATTATTTATTATATAGTTTAAGTCCCTTTTATTAGCATAATTATAATGCTATTTTAAGAACTGGGTTGAGTTAGTTTGACAGATAGAAGCTATCTGTTTTAGGCACAATTAATTATAGGCATACTTATTGCTCTATATATTGTGTGCATTGCGGGTGTGTCTTTATATAATACACTTATATGTGTTACGTTTTGCTGCATCTTACATGGGTTCACAGTAACAAGCCACCCCATTATTTAGTTCGGGTTATGGCTATCCTTATTAGAACTGGAGCATGCGGACCCAGAGTTTTCCTAAAGCCAATCCGAGTTCCTGAACTTATATGTTCATATACAAATCGCAGCAAACCGTCAGTCTCAGAGCAAACCGAGAATTTGATGCTGAAGCTTTTAAATAATCACTCACTCACACTGCAAGCTTATTCTTAATATTTTATATAGCGCCATAGCATATATATGTGAATCTAAGAGTAACCAGTTCTTTTCCTCCTATTAATGAATTATTCAGCTTTAGACTGAAGCTTGAATCTGGATTATCAGGTTGAATTTGCATAATATTGAGCTTATTTAGTTGCTCACTTTATTAGTATATATAATAGCCACTTTAAAGTTGTCTGTACTCATCATCTCTACTAAGCAACCAGCTTATAACTTAAGCAAACCAAAATCATAGGATGAGCATGTTAAATGATTAGGCATGACTTATGCACTCACACACACATGTATTGTAATATATTAGAATGGGACCAATGTACTGATAACAGTCCCATCCATTATAAAATGCTTGCCTGTATTGGATACCTTGTTGAATATTGTACAACCCTTGTCATTGTGACATTTTCTTTTATATTTTGTTATTGTTTTAATAAATCTTTTAAAATCTAAACTGTTGCATATCTTTCTTGCTCAGATTCTAGTTCAAACCAATCCATAGTATCTTGTCCAATCCACAGCATATTAATCAATTTCACAGTCCATTACTCCAATTTCTTAATGATTTTATATGCTATATGTGTATATCTCTGTAGTTAAGATTAATAGAATGTTAAGTGCTATATATCATCCATCTAGTTAAGTCAGTAGTGACCTTAAGTATCATGTTTCACCCTGTCCTATGCCAGCTCGTGGTTAAATGAGGACTGAGTATAACCTCAGAGATGTCACTCATAAGGTGTTAAATTTGGAGTACTGGCAGACGAGTTGAAGTTTGGTCAGATTAGCGGTCTCAACCACCTCACTCCAGTCAGCTTTGGCGTATTTTTCTTGGGCTCTGACTTTTGTTGCATGAGTGTACAAATCTGACCATTACAATATATAATGCCAAAAGCTAAACTAATCAATACAACAAACCAAATATATTAATTCAAAATTAAATCAATTTATCTATCATTGACTCTCTAGCCAAAACATATTTCTTGAGTGCAAAATAATATAAAACAAATATATACTACACTACCTTTTTTAAATTAGTAATTAATTAATATTTATTTCTTTGATATTAAAAAAAGTTTTAAATAACTTAATAGTATCAGCATCATATTTCTTTATTAAAAGAGATTCTCTAATTTCTCATTTAAACTCAAACTACTTTGAATGTAAACAATTCCAGAAATGATATTCCTGTCAATTCTCTTTTTTTGCATTATTTAATAAATGTATACTATTTTTTTATTACCAAAAATATTACAATTTCTTTTTAAACACTATTAAATGTTAAAAATAAAATATGTTTATACTTTATTAAGATTTTTTAAAAATATTCTTATCATTATTATAATTTTTCTTAAACACGATATTCTTAATCAATTTATGAGACTGCTAATACAATCTTAATAAAAAAAATTTTTTAAAAACAAAATTATATTTTAATAACTATTTAATTTGTCATTTATACAATAAAAAATCCTTAAAGCTGGTTTTTATGACTCACAGTTGATAGCTATCAGGTATAAGTGACAAATCAAAAATAGTGTGATCTATTAGCTAACGTTTAATCTTATAAAACTTATCATTACATGTAAAATACATGGAATCCTGATGCAAATCTTTAATAATATTAAATGTTCCAGATTCATTATGACATAACATAAAAATAAGATATCAATACTGTTTAATTTAACAACATATTGATACATATTTTCTATATCAAAACTATCATACGTTCAATTACCTTGCATTTTAAATTTATTAATCCTATCAAAATTTTCAAAAGAAGAAGAAATGATATAATTTCTAAAAGTGACAAATTCTTTTAAAAATTTATTAAAAATCTAAAAAAATATTTAATATTATCATTAAAATCAAAATTAAATAAATTTTAATATTCATAAACATCTTAACTGATATAAAATTATTAGAATAATATTGTAATAATACATATATTGAAATAAAGGTTTTTGTGAACAAAATATACATTATAATGCATGTAGACTTTTGATAATAACTATGTACAATATTAAAGTATATAATTATTAATCTTTCAGGTAAATAATATTTGCTTTTAACTGGATAAAGGTATTATTATGAGGCTGATGCATTTATACTGTAATGGTATAAATGGGATGGATAGGAATGTAATGCCCAAGAAATAGAGAATAAGTTCAAATTCATAAAGAAAGTTAAAGCAAATTAAATGAGACAGTTTTATATGCTTTGGTTCTAATTCCTTAACTTATACCATTACAATCTTAAAATAGATAGAATAATAAAGAATGCTATCTCTCATGATTGTAATGTAAGTTTAAAGACAATGATTTGAATATTAATTGGCTAAGATGTGTCTGAAATAATAATGTTTAAACCCTATACTGATTTAAATTTATTTGGCTATATCCCCTCGAATACAATTTATAGTTATTATCCCTTAATTAATTAAAGTAAATAAAATGCAGGACTTCTAACTTAATAAATTAATAACAACAATTTATTTATATCAAGTAATAAAATAACAAGTGAGATTAATGAAATAATAAAGAAATAAGCTAAATGTGTACTAATTATATAAGTGTTTATACTTATGATGATGCTAAACAATAGACTCAATTTTCATAACTAAGGGGAAATATGTGTTTATTAATTTTATCAAGATATATAAACATTAATAAAGAATCTTTAACTTATTACGACTTGTTACTGTAGCAAATATTAATAAATCTAATTAAGTTAGTTAAACAACATTTAATCAACAGTTGTTTATAATTTTGAATAATTATTATGATTTTTCTCTTAATTATGTATATATCTCATCATTTATCCTTAACAAACATATATACATTAAGCAACCTTTTTAAATACATATATTAATAAGGTTTTAAGATGAAATGTAATGACTGGTAAGGATGATAATATCCATAATCTAGTTACAGTTTAGACTTCATAATTTCTTAGAAATATCCAAAATATTACTTAGAATTTATTTCCACTAGATTATCACTATAATTTATTGGTAAAATATTTGGTATGTTAATCTATCTAGATAATTATCATACAACTTGCTATTCTGTAATGTAGATCTCATTAGCAATATGTATATAAAACCTCGAATACCACAAAATATTAATTTCAAAATGATTTATCTGATTTCATTGTCATAATTTTCTCTTGGAAGTAATGGTTATTCCATCTGTTATGATATAATATAATCCTTAGACACATGAAATATGCATGTAATCACTACATGAATTTAACAAAGGTTTTGTCAGCATACATGAGATAAAATGACTCTAATAGATATCATCAAGATATAGTAATAGGAGTATGAGAAATCAAAGTTTTGACATTCTTTAATTCACAAGTCTTTTTTTAAGCATCAGTATATCTTAATTTCTTTAACAGTATTATTGCTTTTATTCAAAAATATATAAACTGTATTTCAGGTATACATTTATATATTCACTTAAATTTAAATAAGTAATTCTTGAGATTTCTGGTGAAAGTAAAGAAAACATTTTCTAGAATGTAATGTTAGTTGCATTTCAGTTGTTATTAAGTTTGCCCTGGTAGGTAGATGTTAGCATTCTTTTTTTTTTAGCCAGTCATATTGTATAGTCCTTTATAAAATAGATATTTCCAAATATATATATCACTCTTTGTGATAAGAGAAATGTTTATTAAAAGTAAAACTTCTTCTGAAATAAGCAAATATATATAAAAAAGAACACATTTCAAAAGTATAAAAATGTAGGATTTCTATTTGACAACAGAAATTCATATAACTTATTTGAATGACATAATAATTATTACTGTAGTTATTTGATACACTCTTATTGATTATCTTGAAGATTCCTTGAGGTATTATTATTATAAATAATAAAATTTTACATATCAATTATACATATATATAAATAGATTCTTACATATGAAAATGTAACATATTATTTTTATTGGAGACTCCACTGAAATATACATATATAAAACAAGAATATTATTTTGGCAAGATGTTTCTTTTTCAACTGAAATGTTTTTTGATTGTTTTTTTTTTTTTCAAATACTAAATCTCACTCCATATTGTTTTATATTAAAAACAAATAAAAACAAACTATCAACTTATTCTTAATAGACATAATAAAGTGAACTGAATTGAAATTTATTACTTTGATTTTAAAATGTTATTTATTGTTTATTTATCAGGACTTAAGGATTAATAATACATATACAATATATCAATATTTTGTTATAAGCAACATATATGCATCCTTTTAAATTTATAAATAACATTCAAAGAAGTTAATATCACATTATCTTAAAAGTTAAAGGAAATAGATGATAAATTGTTTTGTATTCTAAAATGTTGATACTAAGTCTTTTAACAAAAAGACAAAACATCACTTTGAATCTTGTCAAGGATAATGTATAAGTAAAGTGAAATTAAGAAGATATCAATTGGCAGTTCTAACAATCAATAATCCCATGAAATAATGATCTACCTAATTACAAAAATAATTTTTAATAATATCTTTGTATGTGTGATAATACATGATCTGGATGTACCAATATGGCGCAATATATATACTTAGAAGAGACTTGAACCCAGACTTTCAAATTCTCTACAGCTGTTCATTTCATCTTATACAACTGAAGCACATGTGAAAAAGATAAATGATCTCCAATATATGTATTTTGTGCTGAACCATCAATCATCAGTTGGTCCAAAATACCATCTCCCAAAGGAACATATTAAGGTTTTATATGTGAGGAGTCAGAATGACTTAAAGACAACATGGGTATGACAATAATATTGACATTAACAAGGGATTTGAGTGTTTCATTGAGTGTTTCATCATCAGATTTTCAATGATATGGATGGCTAAAGAGTTGGAGAGTGAAGAAGATTGAAGTTTGTCCACTAAAATTTAAAGATTTACTATCTTAATATAAACTGAGCAATGATTGTATATGTGTGTGGGAGATAGTGATGTGGGCCAACTGAAGAGTGCTGGTTCAGCATCAAATACATATATTGGAGATCATTTATCTGTTTTAACATTATGTGGTTATGTGTATCAGTTGTATAAGGTGGAATGCATAGCTGTAGGGAGTTTGAAAGCCTGAGTTTAAGTCCCTTTTAATTTCATTAAGTTTAGTCTAGACAATATACTTATATTTGAATATTATATATATATAAACACTATATCAGAGAATAAAGAATAAAATTAACTTAAACCATATAATACTTTCTATGCATTAGCTTCAAAATTATCATTATCAAAAAACTGCACTATTTTATTGTTACAAATTTAAAAAAAAAAAAACATTTTTTGCTTATTTGAACTCTATTGGCTCTGTGATTCATCATGTGTTTATTTTGTACAATAACCAAACTTCTCCAATCTTTTGTTTTCTATCATTTTTTCCTTCACAAATAAACTTAAGAATATCTGGATTAAAACCATGTCCAAATTCCTTTTTATTGCTACAAAATATACATGAATTTGTTGAATTAGTTTTAATTTTTTTGTACTTAAGTGAATTCTGAGTCATTCTTTTCCTTAAATTTGTTTTTGTTTCACTGTAATATATATATATAGACAATTCAATCAACTATATCTCACCACAAACAAGAGATTAGATAAGTCCAATTTATGTATTTTATTTTTAATTATTAATCGACCTATTCAAATTTGCAGTTGCCTAAAGTCAACATTGAATTTATTTGTATATATCATTCCAATATTATTTTCAACACTTGATATACATATAATAGTGCCATCTATTTTTTATCATTTTTATATATAATATTTTATTTCAAAATACTCAACAAATCTAAAACAATAACTAAATTAAAACCAGATTCCCACCCAATAAAAATATAAATATCCATATTCTCAATTTTGTCACTACCTCAACAATTGTTTCAATGCAAAAATGCTCTCAAAAATGTGAATTTATGCAAGAATGATATTTGAAATCTCACCTTGACACATTCTCTAACATTAAATAATTTAACAGTAATTTTATAACATAACAAATTAAGGCTCCAGTTTATTTTTAATCAAATAAGATTACTTCACCTTTTTTGAGCTCTTTAGTATAAATTAATCCCAACTTATTTAATTCATCAAATATATTAGCAATATCAGTGTGTAGTCCACACACAAGGACATTATCAACATACTGTACAGACCTATATATATATATAATTTTTATAGTGATCTAATATGGAAATGATTATATTATTATCTTTAGATATCAGTGCTAAACTACAACAACTGTGTAAAAAGACTACCCCATTGTCCAAAGGTTTTGTCATTTCATGTATAGTGTCTCTAAATGCAACTAAAATATCATTATTTATCCAGGTTAATACATCATGAATACATTCTTGCTTGTATTTATTTACATCTTTATTAAGTAATACTTCATCAATAATTTTAGTAGACCAATTTCTATTTTCTGACCTATATAATTCCACTATGACTTTAAAGTCATTCTAAATATATAAGAGATAACATTCTTAATAATTTCTACAAATTCAAATGAAGATTTGATTGCAGATTTTCCAAAGCTTAATTCTTCTTTTAACATTTACGACACATGTTTTGACACTTTATAATAATATGCCCTATGATTATGATGCTAATATGTTGAAAGCATACTTGGTCTGTTAAGTTGATTTTATTCTTTACTATAATGTTTTTATATTATTTATAATCATGGCAGTGATGATAATAAAAATAGACAATTACAAAACCATTTACACATTAATTATGATATTAAAGAACTTATTATCTGAAAAACATATACTATTTTATTAATAAAATTACACATAAAAATTAATATCAATTTAAGAATTAATAATTTTATGGCATTTATTATATTGGTCAATCAATTAAATTGCTAATCAAAAATAAAGTAGGCATAAATTCAAATAATAATAATAAATAAAAACGATTTTCTTACTGGATAATGATTTATGGCAGGACCACTGGTAGGGTGATTTGAAAGTACAAAAAGTTCTGTAAAATTGGGCATATTTGGAGCATATGCATGAGTCATTCGACCGGGTAACATAGTATCCAATGTACCAATCTGAAATTGTATTTAAATTAATTTACTTTCTACTTGATTAAATTAATATTGCTTCACAGATAATTTAAAAATATAGTTAGAAAAAAAACTAATCAGTTAATTGGATTTGTTAATTAAGCAGATTCTTTTCTCACATATGATATATTCTTTTTATACATAAATAAAATAACTATTAATTTTACAAGTTCATTTTCACAACTTTTTAATTGGAAAAATTAAAACACACAATTTTATTTTGTCTATTAATATAGAAACTCTACCTCACCTGAGTTGTCCGAACATGATATGGAAAATTGATATTTGCTTTAGAGGGCCGAGTTAACATCTGTATAAAAATAATAATTAAGAGTATCAGTAATAAAATAAAAAAATGTTACTAATATCTATCTACTGACATTACAATTATATTTTACTAAAATATAGTTGGTATAATATATATGTATGTATAAATGTATATCTTTAACTGTGCTTTAAAATTTATATCTAGGGTAATGATAATATCGATTTTAATATATGATTAATACTAATCATTAATGAGTTTATTTATAGTAATCAATGTCAAAGTTTGAGAGAGAAAGTTTGATACTGATAAACAAAAATGTAACACATACATATGATGCCAAAGTATAAACATCAGCAGTCATATCTCCATATTACGTCGTCCCCCCCCAATTATAAATAATCATCATTTGTTATAAAAACACAAAACAAGAATAATTATTATTTTGGTCAAATCCTGTTAGCCACCTCCAGAATTAACTAAACAAATAAATTACAAAGAATCATTTTCATTTTCAATTTTTCAAATTTTTGCTTTATAATTTCCTTTTGTGTTGGATACTAAAGATGGCTTACAGATTTTGGCTTAAACATTAATTAATTTTGTTTTGCGAATTAAGTGCTTTCATTAATAAAAAAAAATGTAATGATTTGTTTTTACAATAGTTTACTATTATATATTGTAATATTACTTATTATGATATTCCTTATATATATAAAAAGAAAAGAAATTGCCACAAACATTAAGCAGCAAATGTAATAGTATGTAGTATCTAAAATAAAGAAAGATGAAATCATAATAGAAAATGTAATAGAAAATTTTACATTTATGTTTAAAGAAATGAAATTGTCCTAATCATTGATAACCACAAATGAGATAAAAACCCCAATTGGGATACCAAATATAATACAACATGGTATACGTACAAATAAAAATGAAATCACTTCAATAATTGTGGATTAATTGAAATGGACAATCTATTTCCACCATCATGTCTATCAAGTGTTAATTAATTTTCATTCAAAATAAAATATAATAAAATATAACTGATTCCAGCCATTGAATATGAATTACAATAATCAGGTTATGATGTTTAACTTTATTTGAACAAATTACTAATTTATAAAGTTATGGATAATAAATTATCTACACTATAGAAAATATATTACACATGAGTGAATGTACTTTAATCACTACTTATATTGTTACTTCGGCTAGCTATACAAAATAAACCTAGATACTACAGAGCATTGACTAAGGCATGTTAACTGGTTAATTCTCAGGGTTAACTTAACTAACAATTTGATTAGTTACTAAATATAAATTGGAACAAAGGGAATTTTATTGAATCCAATATATATATTCACAAATAAGATTATATGTGATTTAATATTTCAATTACTGATGGCTTATAAAAATAATCTACTAATACACAAGATTATCATTTAGTTGAATGGGTGAATTTGTCAACCAATTAATAACTGATGTACTAAAAAGAGAAAAGACAGATATTAATAAATTTCAAATGAAAACTCAAAGTCATTCTTTTTATATAAAACAAATGATATAAGCTTTATTCCAAGATTGTGATTTTATATTTTTATAATAGCACAAATATATATGTGGAAAACATAAAAACTGTTTTGTTTTTCAAATGTTCATTTTTTTAAAATATAAATCAAATAAAAGATTTACCGATAATAAACATAACTTGCAGTTTATATTTTACATAGGAATTGTATAAAACTGTTGTGAAATTAAATCAATAAACAAATAAATAAATAAATTGATGATATCTTGTTAAATTAATAATTTAGGTTATAGATGTATTTCTTTAAAGTTGGATCAACAAACAGGATGATACAGAAGACAATATCAAGAGCTCCTTCCCACTATGCTATAAGGATTTAGTCACTTTATTTTAAACCATGTCTTTTATTAGGAACTAAACTACTTGGGCTTCATGTTTAATATAAGGCTTATATCCTAGCCTGAAAAGTTCAACATTTATTCCATAACTTTATTAAGTTAGGGTTTATTAAACCTAGCACTATATATATATATCATCTGAGCCCTTATGTATAAGCAAAACATATATATAACACGACAACTTCTAAATACAAATGTGGGGATATTAATATATAACTTCAATATTTAATACTATAAATTGACCCAATCCTTTCAAAATACATCTAATAATAATACAATTAAAATAATTGAAGAGTTAAGATAATTATTAAATAATGATATAATTTATAAATACGGTTCTATAAAAATTTATATATTTATATACAACTCCTATGTAATTAAGTGTAATTTATTGTTTTCCAATCTAAATTGATACATGACATTTATTATTTAATATATATCTATGTAAAACGCGAACCAAACACAATATTAAAATATATATATTATTACAATCGTTATTTTATCTTGGCATTTAACAATATATTCCTGCAATTTAAGATATAAAATTTCTTAAATAAAAAATAAACAAATATATATATATATTAAAAATTGACTTTCGTTATTATTAATCAGTTTAAACATTCAAAAAGAAACTTATAAGTTAGTTTTAAGTATCACAAATGTATATACTTTTATAAAGATATATTTTTAAATGTTATAAAAAAAATAATAATAAACATATAAAACAAAAAAAAAATTACAAATTTTAATTACCATTTAATCTCTTTTAATGTCTCTCACTTCCCAGTCCATTAATTATTACAGGCATTTTTCTTTTGTTTTGTCCATTCCAGGGTAGATTGAAATAACTTTAAAATATGTATACATATTATCAATGAATTTATAGATTTTTCTGTTGTTCGAGCAATTGATTCTCAGCATTTTCTTTATATTTAGCTAAAAAAATAATTCGATTTGACTATTACTTAGGATCATTAAAAGAAACTTAAAGTTGAATATATATATATAGCTATGTTCTGAAGTCTATTTATGAATGCAAGTTTAGTTTCAGGCTGCATATTTTACTGGATTCCAATAATGAAATGAGAGGCAAAAAGGTTGAAATTGTCCCAGATAATAAAATGTACTTAGCCGCCCATTTTTGATGTTATCTTGGTCCAATAATTATTATATTGATATCCAAAAGAAGAATTTGGGGAATAGACAAAATAAAGCTATGACTTCTTTCTTCTTCCGTTTTATTAATTAAGGGGCAATCCTGTTTCTTGTTTCCATAGTAATCTTTGTCCTATTGTTATAACTCATGCGCTAAGTTAAAAAAAATCTTTAGCACTGTTGATTGTTGATTTTAAAATATTTTTTTAAACACCAAAACAAAAATAATGTTAATAAAAAAAAATATTACATTGAAAAATTTATTTTGTAATCTACAAAACAAATAAATAAATAAACAACCAGAATAATATCATTACATCTTTTATAATTTCCAACAAAAAAAAAGTACAATCTAATTATAACTAGCAATTTAAATGCTACTGTTGATAATTATTTATATACAAACACACTCGTGAATTTATACATAGCTATTAAAATCTTACCATCACAAAACAAAGCACATATCACAATAAATAAAAATGAACCAAATAATAATAAAAACAATTAACAACAATAACAACCTATTTACAAATCCTTAAGTAAAAACTAAATCAAAGAGATTTTTTTAAAATTATACTGGCACTTCAAAAGAAAGGGTGAATTTTCCATCCCTTACAATATATATAGAATTGATTCAGCTATCAAAATTCGGCAATTTCTAGAATACCTTTCAATTTTCTAGAACTATTAGAATTCATTATTTTAACTGACTTTCTAAATAGTTTTTATCTTCCTAGTTTTGCATTAATACATATTTTATATCTAACTAATCATTAATCAATTACTGCATTTAATCTATTGAAAACATTACAATTTTGAAATACATATTTTCTGTTAGTCAAAACATAATCCAATTCTGCTGTATTTTCATTTTATGTCTATTTTCATGTATCACTTTTTTCGACAACAAAAAAAATCATAATATAGTTTTTCTTTTTCTGCAAACTCTATAAGTATGGGTCTATTCTAATTTCTATTACCAAATCGATTTACATCTTTTATTTGTTTACCAATTTTCTAGTATCAAAGCCTTCCATGGCAATTTAAAAATGTTATTTGATCTCATCTAAAGCATTTTGTGCATTCATATATTTGTTTTTACTTCATTACAATAAAAACATATTGGGGCATAAACCTGAATTATCTGAATTTGATCTCTTTCATTAAGTTGAAAAATATATCTTACCACTCTGTTTGATATATTATCAATCTCCTTAATGCTGTTTTTTTTTTTTTTTTCATTTTTTATTTATAATGAATTCCACTCGATTTGTGTTTTCAATATTTATGTTTTTATAGTAAAATAGATGACCACTTTTTAAATCAATTGTCTTTTCATTTTTTTAATTTCAAAAAGTTTAACAATGTACCATTTAATATTAGAAAGTTCTTTCAATTTGTCCAATCTTCCTTCACTTGAAAATAATCTGCAGTTGTAGGTACTAAGTAATATGTTGTCATTGAATGGCAGTTTGAGTGAGTCTGCAATCAGAAAATTCTTAGCATCCAAATTTAGCTGGTACTTTTACATCCTTCTGAAAATAAGGAACATAATTTAGTTGTGCCAGTCATTGGTATTTCATGTTTGATAAATATTTATGAAAAAGTTCATACACACATGCATTCATATTGCTTTCAAGAAAGCTCAATTGATATTTTAATTAAAAACTATCATAAAACTTAGAAGAAATACTACCATCGTTCTTGATCTAAAGTTCGGAGATAAAGAGTCAATAAACTCAACACACAGGCTAATGTATGTTGGCTGGAAGTGTTTGTTCATTTATTATGTGAATGATCATGCAACAATAATAACTGCAATGACAAAAACATATATAGTAGACATAAGGAATTTTGCCCTGTTCAGTTTCTTTAAGAGCTAAAAGAGGAATCAAAGCATTTCCCTTCAGTTAATAGTGAATTCCTTTTTGCAGCCATCTTGCGTTTAACATATGAGCAAATACACTTCATAACAAGTCAAGGGCACGGAAAGTTTTAGCACATAGGCAGTTTATTATAATTAATTAATTACATTTGTACTTATAATTCATTAATTTATTTATTATGTTTTTTTGTTCCAGATAGATTATATAAAGATTTGTTGTTTTTTTTTAAATTAAAAAGGGAAGATATTATTTGTATGTCCTAAAGAGAAGGAATCTCGTAATGTTTATTTGTCAAAACATTTAATGATAAACATCCTGAAAAATTTATTTGCTCATTTCAAAAAAAAAATAAAATAAATGGAAGATTGATGAATAGCAGTCTTATAATTAAATAAGAAATTTAATAAATCCCAGATGAATTTATCTGTATAGGTTTGCTTGTCTGGATAACAAGCTTCATAAATCAGTGGGGGGGGGGGGGGAAATCAATGAATTCTATTGGATATATTCTCTCTTTCAAACATTTTCATCAATATAAAATCAATCAGTTACACAATGATGTTCAATAACTAAAGAAAGAAAATGTTTAGAAATAAATACTAGACAATTGAAACATTTAATTTACATGATAAATTGATCAATACATCAACAAATCTCTTGAATATCTTCATAGCACACTAATAAGAGAAAATTTCATAGTATGTACATGAGTTGGCCATGTGATCCACTGTGGCTCAGGATTTTTCTTTCATGTAGATGGCCGATAGTCAACCAAAAAAAAAAAATCATTATCAACTACAAAGCCACCAGAATTATATGAATGTGAAAGCACTGATTGCAAAATAAACTATAAATAATGTGATGCTCTTTCATTATTGTGGGAAAAGCCACTTACTTCTATAAATGTCGAGATCATGTTTTATCTCCATCTTTTAATCATAATGTGTATTATGTGTGTGTGTATATATTGAAACAGTTAAATCTATAATAGTGTATTTCATTTCACTCAGATTATGTGTATTTTTTTAATTTAAAACTTTGAGTGTGCTTGTAATATTGCCGAGTATGTGCGTGTATAATTGCCTTGTTAGCAATAATATGAAAATACAGTCATAAATATTTATATACAGCATATTCATTTACGTTTGTTAAAACTGAAGTAAACATAGCAGTGTGTATCTAAAATTTATGTACATAACAGAATAATAGGTTTAAATTTGTAAAATTATTTCATTTAAGTTTCAATACTCATTTTAAATAATTTTCAAGTTCTATTGTTTGTTTAAAATTACACAAGCTGTAATTTTGTTTACGAGTTTTAACATTTCATCTAAAAATAATCTTTTGCTGAAACTTGACCCATTTAAAATTATAACTAAGACAAATTATACAATTTGGTCAGGCATAAAATTTCATAGTAAGTGCTATTGCAAAACTCTAGGGAATAGGTCTTTAACTCTGGATGTAGCTATGATGCAAATTGGAAAACTCGAGGGAATAGAGCTTTTAAGTCCAGATTTAACTATAGCAAATATTTTACTGTGAAAATTTGGTTCAAGGCTAAGTTCGAAACCAGTAAACAAGTGACATTGCGAAAGTAAAAGGGGAGGGACCTACTGTCAAAAATAGAATATAAAAAAGGCCTACAGTGGCCATCAAAGGTTGTTGTTGCTGCTGATACATATTTTCTGAAAGACCATTGCTGAAAAAATAATTAAAAAGCTGTTCCTGTATATTACTTTGACCAAGCTGAATTCTACTGAGCCATTACCAAAGCTGCTTGAGAACTGCAGGCTAGGGACAATCGACATCCATCTATTTTCCCGGATGACTGCTACAGAATGGAGAAAAACATCAACCTCAACCTGAGCCCAGTCAGTGATGGAGAAGCTACACCTGAAATACCAGAGAGTTCCTGACCGAAGTGATGGAGGAAAGCCACCACTAACATAAATTTACAAAGCTGTATCCAGACTCGAACCTAGAAAAGCCACAGCTGATTTAATACAGAGAAGACGCTCAAGAAAAAATGCCTTGAAAGACTTACTACCAATTATTACTGATAAATCATTCTGCAGAATACGTTAATTTCATTACTAAACCCATTCTAAATTAAAAGCTAGCTAACTAATCAAATCTCATATTTGATTATATTATTTAAATGTTAAACTAAACTGTTTATATTAAATTTACTTTAAATCTTAGAGCACTCTCAAAATTCTTGCTTGATCATAAATATTTAAGTAATCATAAATATTTAGGTTCTATAAAACCATTTCAAACAAATTCTTCATTTCTAAATTATAACTTTATTGATCGTTTTTCTGCAATTTGTTCTTATGCCACCTATATTTAATTTTAATTTCATGTTTACTAATTTATGCTGTGTTCATCAGAATGGAGTATTGTGGGGTTTAAATACCTTTCTGTTATGTCAGATTATTGTAATATAAAGAAATATAGGCAAACTCCCTTCTAAAATAGGCAAACTCCCTTCTGAAATCAAACTATTATTTACGCTAGAGTGAGTCAGCTACTTATAATGCACAAAATAAGTTATTTAAAATGCATCTTTTGTGCAAGTTATTTAAAATGTATATTTTGCATATGTTATTTAAAATGCATATTTTGGTAAGTTATTTGAAATGGATATTTTGCGTGAGTAATTTAAAATTAATATTTGAGTAAGTTATTTAAGAATCAATATTTTGTGTGAGTTATTTAAGAATCCATATTTGACATAGATTATTTAAAAATCAGTTCGTTTAATATTAGATGGAAATTATACGACATATAATTAATGTTTCAAGTTCTAGTAAATCTTTAAATTTACTATAACTCCATTTAATTAAAGATTAAGAAGCTATGCAGATCCTTAAATCACATTCTTTTATCACCTTTATCATGTGACTTAATAATATCATTGATGAACTGACTAGTGATAGTAGCACTGAAAAAAGCTAAGATTTTGGTGTAATTAATTTATAAAAATATTAAATTAGCATTGTGAATGTGTTTCTAGTTAGCATAAATGTGCATCTCTTCTTGCTATACCTATAATGGCCTACACCAGGATCGTTTTACATCAAGTCACGCCTCAAAAGTTTAGGCAACTATGACATTTATTTGTATTTGAAGGAACCAAAGCATTCCAAAGGTCTCTTGAGCCACTGTTCTTCTCATTTGAATAAAAAGGCCTCTTTGTATTATAGCAAGTAGCCCGGTCTAAGGAACAAATTACTAGGCAAAAAACCTCAATTAAGAACACATTCAAGGCACACTTATTCTGATACTATAGTTTATAATGCACTAGAATCTGATGTTTAACTGCCACACCTCAGTTCAGCTTCCCTAGAAAGTAACTTTGGCTTTGATCCGATTCGGAATCTGACTTATGTGTTTATCAGTGTAGCAATTGTATAATATCTCACAAACATCATTATAGTTGAGTTTAAACTTAGTAGAAATAATATAATCTCTATCAATTACCAATAAATTGATCACTCTAACTATTACTGATTTCCACTACATAGAACATAGCATGAGTTATGACATAGAAGATGGTATGAGCATATTAAAGTCCTAGACTAATTAAACATTTTGTAACCCCAAAAGGCACTCATTTGTGTGTGAGCACTATATAATTTGCTTTATTACATTATTTGTAATCCTGAGTATTCACTCACTTGCATGTAAGCACTATATAATTTGCTTTATTACATTATTTGTAACCCTGAGTATTCACTCACCTGCATGTGAGTACTATATAATTTGCTTTATTATATATTTTTAACCCCGAATATTCACTCACCTGCATGTGAGCAAACTATACCCAATTTATTTTGCTTTATAACTTATTGTTATATTAAATTTATAAAATATAAATTTATTCATCTCCATTCTTGTTCATTACTTTATGAATCACTAGTTAAGTTATATAATATGTGTTAGGGGGATGTCTCATGTTTTACTGCTTTGCTATTGCTGGAACATGAATAAAGAGAGATCGAGTGTAACCTCAGGCAGGTCATTCACAATAGGTTGACTTGGAAGCACGAGTAAGAGAGTTGAGGTATGATCAGATATAGAATATTACTATCCCAACTTGGTCAGCTTTTGGTTCTCTGGCTCAAACTCTTGGTCTGTTGAGCAAATGTACAAACCTGACCATTATATAGGTATTTTTTTACCAGAGTTAGTGACCCAAGTGGCTTAGACTAAGTACACGACCCTGAGTAGAGTATATACTATTATAATTGATAAGTGAGTTGGTAAAGAATTTAAATAACTTTAAATTCAGAAACAACATGTGATTTAGAGGGGGTGATCAAGAAAATGATCAAGCAAGAAAAAGAAATACCCATGAACTGAAAAAAAGAAGAAAAAAAAGAGAATTTTTTAAAGAGAGAAACCTCTGGTGGCAAGAGAGCAGCTGGGTGAGTCTAAAAATTTATTTCATTATTTACATGTGTTTATTATGTATTTAATTATATTGTTAGTTAAAAATGTATCAGGTGGCAAATAACAAAAATGAGAAATGGGCATAGAACAAGCATGAGGGAGGTTGTTATAGAAAGACAGTTTCAGGGGAGTGCACGGAGAGTCAGCTGTCAAATAAAAAAAAAAGATAAATAGAGATAGTACAAAAATATATATAGAAAATAAAAATAAAATGGAAGGAGAAAGAAAAGAGGAACAGGAGGAGAAGATAGGAAAGGAAGTAAGAAGCAAAGGTAAAACATCGAGATCAGAGAAAAGGATAGTAAAAGACAGTAGTAATAGTATGGAAGAGGAAGTAGCAGCCAGCACAAATGAGAACATAGAAGATGAAACCAGACCAAAATCAACACAAAAAAGGGATATAGGGAAAAGCAAGAAGTTGTAGGTGAGGGACCAAGCATAATGGGAATGATGGATGATGGAAGAAAGGGAAAAGACAAGGCTGAAAGGGGAGAAAAAAAGAGATAGAGAAGAAAGGCAAGAAAAAGAAAAGAGAGATAGAGAAGAAAAGGAAAAAGACAAGGCTAAAAGGCAAGAAAAAAGAAATAGAGAAGAAAAAGATAAGGCTGAAAGGGAATAAAGAGAAAGGAGAGATAGAGAAGAAAGGGAAAAAATGAGAAAGAGAAAAGGAAAGGGAAGAAAGACAAAGAGGAGATGCTTTTCTATATAGGGCAAATGTTAAAATGACAGGAAGAACATCTACATAAAAAGATACTAGAGATAAGACAAGAAACAGAGAAAAAAGTAGAAGGCCTAAGAAGGGAGTTAGAGATAGTGAGCAAAGGGACTGCAGAAGGAAGAGTAGATATAGTACAAGAGATACAGGGGCTGCAGGAGAAAGGGGCTAAAGTAAAAAATGAGCAGAAAGAGATAGGGGTAGATGGCAAAGAACTACCACAGAGAAGCATAGGTTTGGCTATTGGAGTCAAAGTGGAAGTAAAGGGAGCAGAGGACAGGATCATACAAAGAGAAGTCAGAGTGGAAGATAGAGATTCATCAGAAACAAATAAAAGTAGAAAAAATATCCAGTGTAGGAAACAGAGAAGGGGGTCAGTGCAGTACGATAATCAGAAAAGAGAATCTTAGAGAACAAGTGAACATAGAAAGCATGAAAGATGTGAGAGGCATATGTGGAGTTAAACAACAGACCTACATATTAAAGTATATGCAGGTCAAGATAGAGGTTAAGAACTCACATTTATCCAACAAGCTGGTAGGCAACATCATTCAAATGTGAAGCCTTTCCATTGAAACCAAGCTAGCAAATATAGCACAGTGGCAGTATTTCACATACAGCAAATGCAAACAGATTTATCCTGTAGGGTCAGTAAGTACCAAAGAGACAGTGAGGGTACTCTAAAGAAGGCAAATGCAGAAAGTAGGGAAGCCTTTAAATAAATTAGTGAATGGAGGTGCAGCTTTTACTTTATTGGTTGGGAACAGTGGGATGGAGTAACAACATATTAAATTCATACTAAAATCCGTAGAAAACCCCCAGTCAAACCCATGGGATAAAATAAGAGAACTAGAAAGATTATATGGTATCACTGGAGGGGACCTCGTAGTGCAGAGCATAAATAACACTAAGAGTGATCCCACAGGATTTCATTTTGTTAACAATAGTCCACCAGTCATCCCCATAGCATTAAGCACAGAGAGTGAAATAGTGGACCACCAGGATAAAGAGCAGGCTCAAATACACCAGAAACATGCAGCCAAGCATAAGGAAAGAAAATGAAAACCAACTTGCAAGTTCAAACTAGGGGACCGGGTTTGGGTGAGAGATAAGCCTCCAAGTAACAGACCCTTATCCAAGTACGGAAAATTTTACCCACTATACAAAAGGCCAGACCAGATAAAGGAAAGCTGAAGAAAAAAATGCTTTTAGATCGCATAACATACAACACAGGCAGCTTGAAGCCATGCCTAAACAAACAGAATCACAGGTTCTCTTAGAGCAAGGTGTAGGGAAATTATATTTAGGTTCATTCATGGTATTGGTTAGTGAAGTAAAAATTAGAATTAGTGTTAAATTATTTAATCATTTATAAATCATATTTATAACCTACTACTAAAATTATAGTGAAAGAATTAGAATAATTAGAATGTGTTACCTTATTTAATCATTTATAAATATTATTTATAACCTATTACTCGAATTATAGTGAGGAGTTAGAATAATTAGAATTAGTGTGTTACCTTATTAATCATTCATATAACCTATTACCTGAGTTATAGCAAGAAATTAGAGTATTGGACTTGGGGTGGCTTTATTTAACCATGTTTATATTCATATGACCCATTATCAGAGCTACCGCAAAAACATTGGTATATTAGTTGCTTAAATCATCCAGGACCTACAAGACAGTACCAGAAAGAAGAAAGAGAGATTAAGGAAAGTAGATAAGACTAATAAAAGAAAAGAAAAGGAAAAGATTTTAGAGAAGGAGTCAGATAAAAGTTACATAATTGTGTGTAGAATCACTAGGTAAAATTTTACACAGAGCTACAAAATGAGAGTAGAGAGAAAGAAGAAAGGTTTTTTTTTGTCCGGAGATGGATTGCTATGAAACAGTTAGATCTGTTTCATCTATTATATTTGTTTCACTCAGATTGCATGTATTTCTTTAATTTAAAACTTTAAGTGTGCTTGTAATATTTCTGAATATGTGCATGTATAATCATCTTGTTAACTATAATATGAAAATACAGTCATAAATATTTATATACATGCATATTCATTGATGTGAGTAGAGAGAAAGAAGAAAGGTTTTTTTTTTTTGTCCGGAGATGGATTACTATGAAACAGTTAGATCTGTTTCATCTATTATATTTGTTTCACTCAGATTGCATGTATTTCTTTAATTTAAAACTTTAAGTGTGCTTGTAATATTTCCGAGTATGTGCGTGTATAATCATCTTGTTAACTATAATATGAAAATACAGTCATAAATATTTATATACGTGCATATTCATTTATGTTTGTTAAAACTGAAGTAAACATAGCAGTGTGTAGCTAGAATTTATGTATATAACAAAATAATAGGTTTAAATTTATAAAATTATTCATTTAAGTTTCAATATTCATTTTAAATAATTTTCAAGTTCTATTGTTTGTTTACAATTACACAAGCTGTAATTTTGTTTACAAGTTTTAACATTTCATCTAAAAATAATCTTTTGGCTGAAACTTGACTCATTTAAAATTATAACTAAGACAAATTATACAATTCAGTCAGGCATAAAATTTCATACTAAGTGCTATTGCAAAACTGTAGGGAATAGATCTTTAACTCTGGATGTAGCTATGACGCAAATTGAAAAACTCAAGGGTATAAAGATTTTTAAGTCCAGATTTAACTATAGCAAATATTTTACCAAATGCAAATTTGGTTCAAGGCAAAGTTCGAAACCAGTAAACAAATGATGTTGTGAAAGTAAAAGGGGGAGGGACCTACTGTCAAAAATAGAATATAAAAAAGCCTAGAGTGGCCATCAAAGGTTGTTGTTGCTGCTGATACATATTTTCTGAAAGACCAGTACTGAAAAAATAATTAAAAAGCCATTCCTGCATATTACTTTGACCAAGATGAATTCTACTAAGCCATTACCAAAGCTGTTACAATGAGAACTGCGAGCTAGGAACAATAGACAGCCATCTATTTTCCTGGACCACTGCTACAGAATGAAGGAAAACAACAACCTCAACATGAGCCCAGTCAGTGATGGAGAAGCTACACTTGAAATACCAGAGTTTCTGACTGAAGTAATGGAGGAAAACCATCACCGAAATAAATTTACAAAGCTATATCCAGACTCAAACCTAGAAAAGCCACAGCCGATTTAATAGAGAGAAGATGCTCAAGAAAGAATGCCTTGAAAGACTTACTATCAAGTATTATCGGTAAATCATTCTGCAGAATATGTTAATTTCATTACTAAACCCATTCTAAATTAAAATAGCTAGCTAATCAAATCTTGTATTGATTATATTATTTAAATGTTAAACTAAACTGTTTATATTAAATTTACTTTAAAGCTTAGAGCACTCTCAAAATTCTTAAGTAAACATAAATATTTAGGTTCTATAAAACCATTTCAAACAAATTCTTCATTTCTAAATTATAACTTTATTGATCGTTTTTCTGCAATTTGTTCTTATGCCATCTATATTTAGTTTTATTTTCATGTTTATTATTTCGTCAGAATGAAGTTTTGTGGGGTTTAAGCACCCTTCTGTTATGTCAGATTATTGTAATATAAAGAAATATAGGCAAACTCCCTTCTGAAATAGGCAAGCTCCCTTCTGAAATCAAACTATTATTTATGCTAGAGTGAGTCAGCTACTTATAATGCACAAAATAAGTTATTTAAAATGCATCTTTTGTGCAAGTTATTTAAAATGTATATTTTATGTGTTATTCAAAATGCATATTTTGCGTAAGTTATTTGAAATGGATATTTTGTGAGTTATTTAAAATTAATATTTGATTAAGTTATTTAAGAATCAATATTTTGCATGAGTTATTTAAGAATCCATATTTGACATAGATTATTTAAAAATCAGTTTGGTTGATGTTAGATGTAAATTATATGACATATAATTAATGTTTCAAGTTCTAGTTAAAAACTCCATTTAATTAAAAATTAAGAAGCTATGCAGATCCTTAAATCAGATTCTTATTATTGCCTTTATCATGTAGTTTAATAATCTCATTTATGAATTGACCAGTGGTAGTAGCACTAAAAGAAGCTAAGATTTTGGCATAATTAATTTATGAAAAATATTAAATTAGCATTGCGAATGTGTTGCTAGTTAGCATAAATGTGCATTTCTCCTTGCTATACCTGTAATGGCCTACACCAGGATCATTTCAACATCGTCACGCCTCAAAAATTTAGGCAACTGTGACATTTATTTGTATTTGAAGGAACCAAAGCATTTCAAAGGGCTCGTAAGCCACTGTTCTTCTCATTTGAATAAAAAGGCCTCTTTGTATTATAGCAAGTAGTGTGGTCTGAGGAACCAAAAACTAGGTAATAAACCTCAATTAAGAACACATTCAAAGTGCACTTATTATGATACTATAATTTATAACACACTAGAATCTGACATTAGACTGTCACACCTCAGTTCAGCTTTACTAGAAAGTAACTTTGGCTTTGATCCGATTCGGAATCTGACTTATGCATTTATCTGTGTAGCAATTGTATAATATCATGCAAACATCATTATAGTTGAGTTTAAACTTAGTAAAAATAATAATATAATCTCTATTAGTTACCAATAAATTAATCACTGTAACTATTACTGATTTCCACTATATAGAACATAGCATGAGTTATGACATAGAAGATGGTATGAGCATATTAAAGTCCTAGACTAATTAAACATTTTGTAACCCCAAAAGCCACTCACTTGCATGTGAGCATTATATAATTTGCTTTACTACATTATTTGTAACCCTGAGTATTCACTCACTTGCATGTGAGCACTATATAATTTGCTTTATTACATTATTTGTAACCCTGAGTATTCCACTCACCTGCGTGTGAGCACTATAAATTGCTGATTATATTCTTCATAACCCTGAGTTGTCACTCATCTGCGTATGAGCAAACTATACCCAATTTATTTTGTTTTATAACTTATTGTTACATTAAATTTATGAAATATAAATTTATCTGTCTTCATTCTTGCTCGTCACTTTATGAATCACTAGTTAAATTATATAATATGTGTTTGGGGAGGGGATGTCTCATGTTTTACTGCTTTGCTATTGCTGGAATGTGAATAAAGGGATATCGAGTATAAACTCAGACAGCTCATTCACAATGGGTTGGACTTGGAAGCATGAGTAAGAGAGTTGAGGTATGATCAGACATAGGATATTACTATCCCGACTTGGTCAGCTTTCGATTCTCTGGCTCGGACTCTCGGTCTATTGAGCAAATGTACAAACCTGACCGTTACAATATATATATTGCAACCCTCATATCTGAGTCTACAGGCATTGCTTTTATGTGAATATTTTTCTTTATTATGTATAACAAAATATTAAAAGTCATGTACATAAAATAAATTTTAAAGTGTTTTAAAATGTTAACAGTATGTGTAAAACTGAATTATATTATAAATTTTTTTACTTTAAAATAATATTATGATTTTAAACAAAAGAAACATTTCTATTGAAACCAGTTGCAAATGACTGGGAGAAAAAGTAAATAAAAACAATAATATCATCTGTGTTCCAAGAAACCATGGGAAGAATAATAACACACTTTGTGGATGTATCTTGTATTAGATAGAAGTCAATAAAATTTTGTAAAATTTAAATTTATAACATGTTTTATAGAGTAGAGAATCCTCCAGGATACTTTCCCTAATATTTCCAGTATTGTAACTGAATATAGAACTTAGGCAAAGAAATGCCTTAAAAATTAACATTGAGTCTCTGATCTAATCATCACTATTTAATATCAAAGAAATATTTAATATTTACTTACTACAAAAGGAAAACTCATGATTATCCCATAGAAATGTACTTCTATAATATAATCTGTAAAACTACCATATTTTAAATGCTCAGAAGAAAATTGTAATGGAAACTCTCATAGGAAAACTGCCACAGAATGAACCAAAAGAAGCTAAAATATAATATTGCCAGCAGACATTACAATTTAATGATTAATGGTCATATTCTCACATTTACAGATACAAAATATGTATGTGAGCTCACAAAGACATTACGATTAACTTTCTATATTAACTGAACTTTCTATAGCTATTCTCAAAGAATTATTGTAAGTTACAAATATTTTTTCCTCTCATATGTGATCACCATATAATTTTTTAAATTGTAAATATGTAAATACATGTATTATTATTATCATATAATTCTATTCTTTAAATAAAGTTATTGTTGTTATTAATAACTTTGTTGTTTGTCATTTTTTATCCAAACCCAAGCTGATTATTTATTTTGTTAATGTAATAAATTATTAGGTGGCGGGATAATGATCAGGAAACATAATTGAACTGCATCCAAACTTGTTTCCATGTGAATTCAATTTAAACATTGGCTAGTATTGACTTGTCAATTAAAAATAAGTTGCATGTACTCACTCCACCATGTTCACAGTCACATGCTGGTTATCTTTAAATTTTCCTAGATTAAAATTAATTTGCAAAATATTGTATTTTTTTTTTCATTTTATTGTAAACATGATTATTATTAAATGTCAAAAGGTCAGTTACCATTGCTATATATATATGTGTGTGTGTGTTGTTAAATCTGAGTATGTAAATGGAAAATGAGATGGATTTATAATTTTGTCTATGCAAAAGTATGAATTATCATAATTTTTTTTAATAAATTCTATCATGAATAAATTATTTTTAGATTGTTGTAAGCTTTTTCCCATAGCAGCTCATCAGCTGTTTAATTTGCAAATCGTATGACTGATAAAAAATAATTTTAAAAATATGGGAGTTTGAGAATACATACTTGACTATTTATGACAAATGATAAAAATCTATTTCATTAGAATTTAGTCTGTCAAGTGTTTTTTTTTTATTTTTATGGATTACCCATAAGAGATTAATAATTAAATTACAGCAGTGAACACTTCAAATTTCTCTTGAACTTCTTAGAGAATTACTTCCAGAAACTAATTAATTTGCATTTTCACCAACTACATTTTCTAAATAGTAATTAGATCATTAACTAGTCTCTTAAAAAAAAAAACTATTTAATGATTAATTGTAAATAACATATTTTCTTTTAAAAACATTTAAAATGGAATATTATTATTACAATTTTAATTGTATTAATATTAATAATTAAAATGATAGGGATAATGGAAATAAAACAATTTTTAGAAATTACACTATAATGGTCACTAATCAAAAACATGGTATGAAAAGATCAAATCCTGGAGAACAAAAAAAGGATTATGAGATCCCTATCAACTTTAGACAATCTCCCCAAATACTCATTAGGATAACACTGCTCCTTGCAGTATCGGATTCTTATCAGATAGTTTCCACTTTTTTATTCCCAATCTGTTAGAGTCATAATACTCACAGAATTAATGTAATAAAGATACATATGCTAATCTATTAGGCACCAATGAATATAATGATTTTAAAAAAGTAAATGCATAAGTGGTAAAAAGCAATAACGTCTGATGAACCCTTTTTAGGCAAAAAAAAAAAATGATAGAAAAATGTTCTTTAGAAAATATTAAAGGGAAAACATCTGTGTTTATAGATAATATGGAAATGGTAGAGAGATAGATTCGAGAATTAAAGATTCCTGTCTCGAAGATCAACCTAACACTTTGATACTTAACCATCCCATTCTTTTTTAAACAAGTATCCAGCAAACTTGATTAAAAAAAAAAACCAACGTAAACTATCGCTATGTTAATAATAAAGATTTAAATACATATATTAATTAGACACTTGCAGAAAAAGTTTCAACTTTAAAAATAATTAGTAAGCTGGTTAAAGACTACATGATTTAAAAAGTTTTCATAAAATTATTTAATAATTTGAATACAAATATAATTTATACACTTGGAATTTAGATGTAATTATAGGGGATTTGTACACAGACTTTCAAATTTTCTTTAGCTATACACTCTATCACATACAATATATACATAGGACCATTCTCTCGTAAATAAGACTAATGAGCTTCAATATATGTATTTTATGTCGAACCAGCACTCATCAGTTGGTCCAGATCATCATCTCCCGCATACATAGTATCGATTATATACATATGGGAGGTGATAATCTAGACCAAATGATGAGCGCTAGTTCAGCATGAAATACGCATATTGGAAATTATTTTTCTTTTTCACGTGTGGAATCATGTGTATCGGTTGTATGAGATAGTGTGGATAGCTAAAAGGAGATTGAAAGTCTGTGTTCAAATTCCCCATAATTACATAAAGTTATTTAATACAGAATTAGACAAAAGATTTAAAAGTATTATTTTAAGTTTAACTTTATGCATTAAAAAAAAAAACAACTTAAAAGCGTTAAGAGAAGAATAACAAATTGTTTGGAGGTTTTTGGTATTTAGATTTAGAAGACAATAAAAAGAATAAGTTGATATATTTAGGACAATAAGATGCTGAAAAATGTAAACAAAGAATACGTATATTTGTTGTTTTTTTTTTAAAAAAAAAACAAAGAAAATAAAGAAAAAGAAATTGTCTCACACACACTTTTTTGAAAAAATGAAACAGTTATAATCATTATAGTATTTTTGATAATGGAAAAGTAAAAAATAAATTAGGTGAATATTTTTTAAAATAATAAGCAAAATAAAAATAAAAATAGAGAAGATACTTTAAAATTATTCTGGGACTTGGTCATAAGCAATACAAAAATTTGAGCAAAACCAACATAAACTATCTATTTTCAATCAAAATTTCAATTTTATCAAGCAAGATAAAGCCTTTTATTTAATATTCTGTGTAATTAAATTTTGACAGGCATTTTATTGTTTGAATATTTATATTACCTTACAGAACAATGCTTATTTTAATTATATATATATATTTGTATATAAATAATTATAACCATTAAATATCTGTATTTTTAAATCATATAAAAATAATTCAAACAAATTTATTTAATACAGTATTCAAATTAAATAATATATTCTTTACCGAAGTACTTTCGATTGTGTCACTGACAATCTTTATCAACCATTAATACAAATGTACAGAAAATAAAAATCTGCATTACCAATCATTCAATCCATTCAATTTTCCCACAATTCTGTTGTTTTTATATTAGCTGATTGTCTATTCATTAAACCATCTTTATTCCTAGATATCATCATTGCCTCCTTAATTTTTTGTTTTTCATTACATCTTTCAATTTGAATAATTTTTACATCTCTATTATTAAATTGAAAACCATAATTACATGCTTTATTACGATCAAAAATAATTGGAGTATTCATATTTACTGAAGATATATTTTCTTCCTGTACACATTTATACAATGTCTTATGATCATTATATCATTTTTGTAATGTACATTTTGATTCCCCTATATATTTCATTCCACAACCACATACCAACATATACATAACAGAACTTAATTCAAACTTAGAAATCTTGATTTTAGAATTATTTATCATATCATTTAAATTATTTGAAGAGAAAAAAAATCCTACACAAACCACTATGAAATTTATTACATTACAAAAATGATATAATGATCATAAGACATTATATAAACAGGTACAGAAAAAAAATGTATCTTCAGTAAATATGAATACTCCATCAATTATTTTTGATCATAATAAAGCGTGTAATTATGGTTTTAAATTTAATAATAGAGATGTAAAAATTATTCAAATATTGAAAGATGTAATGAAAAATGAAAAATTAATGAGGCAATGATGATATCTAAGAATAGAGATGGTTTAATGAATCGACAATCAGCTAATATAAAAACAAAAGAATTGTGGAAAATTTGAATGGATTGAATGATGGGTAATGCAAGTTTTTATTTTCTGTACATTTGTATTAATGGTTGATAAAGATTGTCAGTGAAACAATTGAAAATACTTCCAGTAAAAAATATATTATTTAATTTTGAATACTGTATTAAATATATTTGTATATATATATTGAAACAGATATTCTGTTCCTCATATAAATATTCAAAAGATCCCCCCCCATTCAAAAATGTCTAGCGTGATTCAATCTAATTGGGAACGCAATAAAGCTGTGATTTGTTAAAGAAAAATCATATTTTTAATTTTGTGATTGATGGAATTGAATAAAATGTCATATCGTCTTATTTTATATTTTTTTTTTATCTGTCTCAATAAAAAAGAAAGAAATTAATTATCCAATCATTAAAAAGAAAGAAAAAAGATACTTGAGTTAAACTGAGGCAGTATTCAAATTAGGAATGTCGTCGGAAGAAAAGAACTTTTTTTTCTCTCTCGTCTTACACAGAGAGGCAGAACATATTAAATCTTTTTTTTAAAAAAAAAAGTGTATTACTTAATTCTTTTGACTCATTAAAATGGAAAAAGAAAGTTTTCCTAGAGGAATTATAATGTCAATGGGGTAATTTAGCGGCTTCAATCTCTCCATGCTGTGCCATGACTTTCCATAAATGAAATAACCCGCCTTCTTTTTGAGTAAACTGGACTGTAAAACTGGAAGGTTATTTTATAAAATATTAAAACATCTTTATCATACGTTATAAAGTGAAGTTATGAAATAATTACATAGAATTTGTTTTATAAAATATTAAAACATCTTTATCATAGATTATAAATTGACATCGTGAAATGTCTACATAAAAATTATTTTTATAAAATATTAAAATATTTTTATCATATGTTATAAAGTGAAGTTATGAAACGGTTGCATACATTTTGTTTAATAAAGTATTAAGACATCTTTACCATACGTTATAAAGTGAAGTTATGAAATAATTACGTAGAATTTATTTTGTAAAATATTAGAACATGTTTATCATACGTTATAAAATGAAGTTATGAAATGGTTATACGCAAATTTATTTATAAAAATATTTGAACGTATTTACTATATGGATTAAAAATGCTTTAATTGCACACTACTTCTATCTGAGTAATGTAACAGAACTTATGTGTATGAATATACTGTTATATTTGATTAAATTTAGAAATGCCTCAATTATCAAATGATAAATGCTCTACAAACCAAGAATTGCTGAGTTCAAATGTCTACCAATCGGTAATAATTCATAAAATGATGAAATGCTCTATAAATCATAAATGCTTGACTGCTTCTAAGCTTCTTATAATGTAACAGAGTTTATGTGTAAGAATATACTTTTATATTTGGCTAAATTATAAATGCCTCAATTATCAAATGATAAATGCTCTACAAACCAAGAATTGCTGAGTTCAAATGTCTACCAATCGGTAATAATTCAATAAAATGATGAAATGCTCTATAAATCATAAATGATTGACTGCTTCTAAGCTTCTTATAATGTAACAGAGTTTATGTATAAGAATATACTTTTATATTTAACTAAATTATAAATGCTTTAATTACCAAATGATGAATGCTCCACAAACCAAGAATTGCTGAATTTAAATATTTACCAATCAGTAATAATTCATAAAATAATAAAATGTTATATAAATCATAAATGCTTAACTGCTACCAAGCTTCTTCTCATAAAGGAATACAAAAATAAACTATTGTTGAATTAGAATATTCCCAAGCTTCTTCTCATAAGTGGATTTAAAATGAACTATTGTTGAATTAGAATATTCCCAAGCTTCTTCTCATAAAAGAATACAAAAATAAACTATAGTTGAATTAGAATATTTCCAAGCTTCTTCTTGGATTCAAAATGAACTATTGTTGAATTAGAATATTCCCAAGCTTCTTCTCATAAGTGGATTTAAAATGAACTATTGTTGAATTAGAATATTCCCAAGCTTCTTCTCATAAATGGATTCAAAATGAACTATTGTTGAATTAGAATATTCCCAAGCTTCTTCTCATCAATGGATTCAAAATGAACTATTGTTGAATTAGACTGTTTCCAAACGTCTTCTCACAAATGAACTTGTAAATGAACTATTGATAAAAAAAGGAACTGCTTCTAGCTCTTTCATAAGTAAAATGAAAATGAGGTATCATGTGGATAAAATGAACTTCGTTAGAAATTGCTAATTAATTGTTATTTAATAAATTTTTTTTGTTACTAAAAATTAAATTGGTTATCCAGTTGTCCAGTTTTGTTTTGTTTTATCGCATCACTCATCAATTATAGCACTGGTTCATGAGAATCTCGTGCCTTCTGAGCTACGTCTGACATAACTAGACCCAGGCCAGTCAGGTTGTAGTGAGACGGAACTCTAATGGCGCTGTTTGGAAAACCAAACATATAAATGTTTAGATGTTCCCAGTTTTTATGGTACTACATCCTCTGATGAGCAGGAAATATTGTTGTAGGAGGCATTAACATCTGCATTAGGAATGTCAATTGATAGTTCCTTCCTACAGCATGCTCATCAGAAAATTGTTACAACTGATGTAATAAAAGGGTTGTATGCGGGTCCGGTTACAATATATATATATATTGAAGCAGTCAATCTTAGCTTAAGATTGAGCTTCATAGTTCCATCTACTAACCTGTATTCAAATCCTATATCCCATCCTGCTCCTTTTGTTGTACATATATATTTTATGTATATATTTGAGATGCATGCTTAAGTTATAAAATTTTAATGTTTCAATGACATTTGTTAAAATTATTATTAATTCTTTTTATTAATTATTAGTTCTTTTTTATTCAAGTATTATAGGTGTGGCTCATATATATATATATATAGGAGCAAAAACTTACAAAATATTGATTTTTTAAAAGTATTTTATTATATGTCAGTTATACAACTTTTTCTTTTTAAAGTACTTTTTTTTTCCTATTAAACTGTATTTTATAAAATCCAAAATGGAAGATGCAAACAGTAATTGTCCAAAAATAATTAAAGGGTTGGAAACACTATTGTTTTAATCTGGGGAAGGTATTTTTAATTAAAGTTATTACTTAAAATAAAATAGGGATTAAGATTAAAGATTTTCTTTTGTTATAAACATTTTTGTCAAATCTATTTCTGAAACGATAACTTTCCAAGCCCTTATCGTTTCATCATCAAACCTAATGACACACTCATCTGTGCTAAGGTCAAACCTATTTAATGTTAATACATTTAAAATTAGGTCATGTCTGTCTAAACAGTATTATATATTTACATGCGAACTAACGCTATAATTAGATAGATAGGATTAGAAAAATTATAGCGTACTAAATTCACTTAATATTTCTAAAAATGTTTGTTCTATTATTTAAGTTAGAAGTAAGTTCTTAATTTTGTTGTTAATATTGTAAATTTGTATGTGGATCTATAATCTGTGCTATATAGAAGGAAGGCATAATTTTAAAATATGTAAAAGCTGTTATCTAAAAATAATATTAAATGTTTCTTTAAAAATCTGTTAAAAGATTTCTTGTTTTAAATATATTTTAGGGAAAAAGTTTCTTGAAAATATATTTAAAAGTTATAACAAAATATGTTTTTAAGTTATTTAAAAGAATATGTTAAAAAGGTTTTCGTTTTAAAAAAATGTTAAAAGGTTGTTTTTAATAAAAGAGTTTCTTATTTTATGTAAGATTAAAAATAAAAGCTGGTCAAGTAATTAAAAAGATTTTTGGTTGTAAACAAGTGTCATTAATGACCACACCTGGAATTGGTAAAAGTAAAATTATTTCAAAATTTTCTTATTAAAATCTCCTTAGATAAGATAAAGTTATTTTTAAAAAAAATCTAAATTGGAAATTGTTTGCAATGAAAAATCTTAAACTATGATAGCTTAGGGAATGTTTCTAACATTCCATAAGTTATCTAAGATTTAAAAATCTGGATTATAAATTTGATAATATTTAATTAAATTCTTGAGTTAAATGAGTCATGAGGTGATAGATTTCGATAATGTATGTGCTTGAGAAAACCTATAAATACTCTGTATTTTTAAACGAAAGAGGACAGCCATATTTTTAGAGAGAATTTCAGCCAGTCTCCACATTGTTTAATGTTTAATATGTCTGGCTAAAAGCGGGCATTTCTTTGCTGTTACTCCATGGGGAGAATGGGGGGGTTCTCTCGTTGCCATGCCTGAACCACCATCATGCTGCTAAAAGAGACAAGCCTAACAGAATGGGAAAGATGATGCCACCAGCCGCTTCAATCAAACTCACCAAAAACTACAGCCAAGAACTTGCAGTCCAGCAAATAATACCGGTACCATTTTATTTTCAAACCGCAGAGCTCTGTGTAAATTTCTATATAAGTCTGCTAACTCTCTCTTTAAAACAATTATAAAAGTGTAACCAAAATTTAAATCCATTTAATATTTAAAATAATATGTAAATTGCTATCAAAATTAATGTTGTTAAAGTTAAAATAATCTGACTATTTTTATATTTTCCATTCATTTAAAAGTAAATTATTTAGTGTCTAATTTAAAGTTATATCACTGTGGTTGTGTCTATATTTCTTTGCATATTTTAATTAAATGCTTTTATATTCCATATGCCAATATTTTGAAACTGCGAGAACTTAATTTCATGTTTTAAGAAGATATTATTTTAAAAATCTTCATGTAATTTGGTTTATAGCGTCAACTTTCTGCGCGGTTTCGAAATCCTATTTTATAAGCAAAAATATAGATAAGCTGGACTACCAAATAGTAGTCAAACCTTTGGAAGTAAGAGGCTTGACAAACCCTAATTCTTACACGCCTCACTCACACAAACTTGCAGCCCTCTCTTCATTCATGTTTAGGAACCATAACTTGTGCAAATATGAGGCAGATAAAAGAAAAAATCTCATCAATTATATAACTGATTTAAGGAAAATTGGACACACTTATTCATCCATCAACAGAAAAGTCAACAAATTTTTCTATAAAATAAACCACAACCACAAGAAAACAAACCAAGAATCTTAATCCCATACATTCACTCTACAACTAAAAGCCTTATCAATCAACTATCATGTGACTTTGAAGTCACTTTCCGTTCACCTCCCAACACCAATAGACTGATAAATAATACCAAAGACAGGATCAAACCTGAACTCACCCCTCAAGTTGTGTACAAAATTACCTGCCCCCAAAGAAATTGACGGCAACGTATTATGGAGAGACCAAAACTAACATTGCCACCAGAGTAGCTCAACACCGATACCTTTACAATAAAACCAAAACAAAGTATGAAGGTAATTCGATTTTTGTCGAACACGAGAGAAACTCTGGACATGCTTTTCTACCTACCACAGCCAGTGTCATTTGCTCTGAAACAAACGACACCAAACGTAAAGTTAGGGAAGCTTACTTCATTGCGGCTGACCCATCGGCATTCAACAGAAGAGAGACCTGCTATTCCCTATCTCGTAAATGGTCCACGTAACATCTACATATAAATTTGCATAAAATTTGCATAGTTTTACAGTTATTAACAGAATAACTCACCATGAATATGGGACTGTAGACTGTCCTGAAAGTGCTTGGCAGTAAAAATTTTGACAATTTATTAATAGCTTCATTAACTGTGCGCAGAGCACATATATATTAAAATAATAATGACTTGCCTTTCACTCGTTATTTTTTTTATTAATGATGATTTAAATTGTGAAATGTGGCTCTTTTTAATCAACCATTTAAAAACTTAATTTTATAGTTTTATTAAGAATTAACCCTTAAACTGCTAAATATATTATTGGTTGTATGAGGTAAAAATAAAATCTTTTAATTGGCCAACTCACAAACTGAAGACAAAGCCTATTGTTAAAACATATTCGCCTATAATATTAAATTCAACTCAGATACGTTTATAAAAAGTATATTACTAATTTTTCAGGTTATGAAAGAGAATGAAAGTTCTTTCAAAAATAAATTGCTATTTATTTATTATAAAATATATTCAATTTCGGCAAATATAAAGCGAATGTCTAAACAAAAAAGTGCTGACGCAAACGCTTTTTTTCAATTTTACGATATGGAAAAGTAAAGATTTCTTTTTGCTAAATCTTAAATATTTTTACTAAAATCTTCAATATTTTTCGAAAATAATTTTGTTTTTTTTGGTATATTTTTTAAAAAACTAGTTTAATTTCTCAAATTATATTTTTTTAATACTTAAATTGCATTCGAAATGAAAATCTCAGTGTTTTTCTTTATTTTCTTTGATCAGGAGGTTTCTTTGTTCTTTCCAGCCAATCAGAATGTCTTTTTCAGCTGAGAGACGGCTGACAGCGAATCACCGACAAGGTTCTTTCTTCGTTTAGTTTAAAATGCAGTTTTTTTGATTTTTTACTTGTAAAATAATTCGGAAGAGGGCACCATCTTACAGAACTTTTAAAAACCTAATCAATACCTGTCAAACGAATATTCTAGCATTAGAACTAGCAGAGTTAGAGTGACGTCAGATGTCGACGAGAGGCCTCGTAAGAGGTGGGAAAAGGGTTAAATTTAGCCTTGATAATAGTTATAAGTATATTTATCATTTAAGTTCTTATGTCCATAAAATATACTTTCCCTCTTTAAAGTATTTATTATCTATAAGTAACCTAATAGATCGAGCATGTCAAAGTAAAGATTTATTAATATTCCCTTTAGTAGCATAGACATTTATTATCAGACTACAAAAGAGTTGGTCCCAATTTGATAACACTAATATGCAATTGTCTTGTATTTCATAGTATGAAATATAATATTCTTTGCTTGGTGGATGTGATCCATTATTTTATTAAATTTATTCTCATCTTGCTGCTATACCTATTATACGTATTTTAAGATGGAGCCATGGCATCGCCAGCACATCTCTTATAGTGTAGAGCAGTAGCACAGCCTGAGCCAAGGCCAGGTTAGCATGTAAGTCCCCCACCATTCCTGAACACAATGTTCCTTTTCACACAGCATGGCGATCGGTTACAGGGTAGCGGCATTTGTTGCAAGAACCAGTTATTCATCCATCTGAAGAGCAACTTTTCCTATTGTCATTTACCTGTGCCATAGTGCATTGGTAAAATCTTAGGCAGCCAACTCTCCCACCTTTATATTGCACTTTCAGCATTGATCTGAAATTTTCTCTCGAAAGCCATGTTCAATCGATCGTTACTTGAGCTGGTTTATGCGCTCAATGTTAAATGATATTGTATTTTTAATAAATAATGATTTTTAGACTGATCAAGGTTCAATATAATTACTTATACAACAGCCACAAATTTAATAGGATTTGGCATAACTAGATTTATAGACATAACATAGTCATTATTTATGTATTAGTCGTAAAGCAATTCATAAGATGGGCACATGTTAAACCCATCTATGAAAATTTTAATTATTACTTATATAAAGCTATTTTGAATTCAGTATAAAAAGAGAATGTGTTCTCTTATCTACCCAATGTTTGTGTACATTCTATGCTGAAATGCTGTAAAATATTGTCATTCCAATTAAAATGACATATATGAATTGGAAATAAATGTATAATTAATTTAGTGTATTTCGCTCTGTCTCGTCATTGATCTAATTCAATCCAATTCTAATTATTATTTATAATCTATATATGTGAAAACTATGCATTAATAATCCTTTAAATTAGTGATATATTTTAGACAATTAAGAACCTTTCTTTTATTTATCAGTCTTATTGCATCTCCCTGATATATGTCGGCCATGAATAAAGGAGTATACTATGTGTAATTTCAAGGCAGTCATTCGTAGAGTCTTGAGTCTTGGAATACTGGCTTACAAGTTGAAGTGTGGTCAGACTTGGGATGTCACAGTCCTAGTCTGGTCAGCTTCGGTCTTTTTTGCTTGGATTCTGAATTCTGTTACGCGAATGTACAAACTTGACCATTACATTTCTAATCTGGAAATAGATTTGAATTTATTTTTGGACATTATCTTATTGCTGCATTTTCAAAAACAATGGACAAAGAAATGTAAAATTTCTGTTGGATCAGAGATTAGATTTGAAGTCCAAAATTAAGTAATTAAAAGCTTTCCAGAAATACCTGGGCAGAGTATAAAATGGCCACATTTTAAATCACCAATAGATTAGCTACTATTGAAGAACTGTACAGTTAACTGAATGCAAGTTGTTTTGAAATGTAAGCATAGAAAGCTCATCACTTTTCTGACATGTGAGGGTCATCTTTCACTGCCATTATATCATGGTCCTGTAGTAATAAAGGAAAAGCCTGACTGGAGAATTGTGGAATGCTGAATAAAAGCTTGCTGTTATTTAAGAACCAATTGCCATGCATGAGCAGACTTTAAAATTTAGACTCTTAAAATAGTGCAAAGTAAATTTTCAAGCCGCAAGTAAAACTAGTCTAACTAATCTCAAACTCTACTATCAATTTCTCCTAATGTATAATTTAATTCTGTAACTTTTCTAATATGTAATTGCTCTCAAATGATTTCTATCAATTTAATTATTTCTCATATGATCTAACTTTCTTTAACTCTGGTGCGCTCATTTATTTATATGTATGTTTTTATTATTAATATGCCAGTCTCAAGCAATCTGATGAGTTGAATTTCTAAAATCTTCTCTTCTTTTAAGTAAACTTTCATGAATTGAAGATTATTAACATTCCCTTAAAACATAAAGCATTATTCATTAATACGCTTGCCAGATTGCTTTACTAGCCAACATTTTATTTATGTTTTAGTATAAAAAAATATATTTGTTTAACTCTGGATTTTCTACCTGAGGTGAATCCAGAACTCAAGCTAATTGACGCTTTGAAACCTTATTTTATAAATTTATTCAATTCTGAAAAGGTAACTGATTAGTTGTTTTTTATAACTGCTAGTTTTATTTTTACATACTTTTAAAATACCAAATACAGTACTTATATATTCCAGTTATTGTAAAATCAATGAAGGTGGGATTGATTTATTTTAAATAGCAGAAAAGGGAAAAGGGTAAATCTTAATGTTTCTTTTACTAAGTAAAATCTTGATGTATATTTTATTTAGGGAAATCTCTCTCTCTCTCTCTCTCTCTCTCTCTCTCTCTCTCTATATATATATATATATATATATATACTATATAGTTAGATATATATATATATATATATATATATATATATATATAACTGCATAGTCTATTATCTGTATAAATTATGGCATTCAAACAAGGGTCATTTATTATTAAAGCAGTAAAACTTTTTTTCATGTCATTAGGGACATTCAATCATACTGTGTTACTGACATTCAGCTCCACTTTGTGAATTTATATATATATTACATGCTTCTAATCTGGGGGTTGTGACAAGTTCGAACCCATAGATTTCTTCTCATATCCTGTCTGTCCTGTTGATACTTGAGCTACTCAGGACCAAACCTTCGTATAATAAGGCCACTCATGTCAGTTATTCCAGTACAGCCTGGGCTACACCATGCCTATTCACTCTTCTCTAAGCACTGCCCTAAGAAAGGGGGACTTAGACTTTGTTCTCATCCAGAAGCATGACCACTTCCTCATTTCTTCACCGAGGTCAGCACCACAAATTTCTTCGTATGATTTCTTTTGCTTCATGACCCAGTTTTAATGCTCTAATATTAAAATTGCACTCTGCTTAAATATATATATATATAATGCCGAGTATCACTACTACTAGTTTTATTAGTTAAATTTATTTCAATATTATACAGTCCCATTGTCATAATGTATTACTGTATTTAAGAGTATTTGCCTAGGGGAAAATAGAGCTTTCTTCTTACCAGTGCTAATTAAGAGAATTTTCATTAAATATTTTGTCATATAATCAAATGTAATTTTCAAATGTGTTTTAATTATTTTCATGACTGTAATGGCATGAAAATAGTTTTCTTATATATAATGAATCTCAGAACACCCAACCATAACCCAAAACGTTAATAGCAGTTTTACGTAATTTTTTTCTAATAATCAACTGGCATATTAATATTGGATTCATCAAATATGTATGCTTATTTATAATATATCATTTAGCTAATAAAGAGCATATAAGACATAATAGCATAAATGACACTATGTAATTATCTACCGCTTGTTAATTCATGCACATACTAATGTATCCAATCAATTTATAAATGTATGTAAATTTGTCATTATAATAAACTAATATTTATTGTTTAATTTGTTTGAGTAGTTCGAATTCCTTTTTCCACTTCCACACATACAGCCATGCATATATATAATTTAGTTAAGTCATAGTTAATAGATGTCTCATTGTCTTCTCTGCTCTGCTAGTGGGCTGGATTTAAAATTAATTCTCATGTGCCATCATTGTTATGTTATCCATTAGGTATTTGATCTGGGGCTTAGAGAGTGGTTCGAATTCAGGCTGGTCCCTGACCTAAATCTCAGGTTGATTGGGTTGAAGTATATTTTGTGAGTTCCAGCTCATGTTAGATGGATGAACATGTTTTGACCGGTACATAGGATTTTTTTCCCAGGCTTGGCACAAAATGTGGGGCTTCGATATAACCACCCACATCCCCTGAGTACTGAATTCTGTTTATATATATATTTTTAAAAAAATTTGTAATATATATATACATAGTTTTTTTTCATGTTTAAAATAATGTGTTCAAAGTGTAAGATTTGTTGTTTAAAATTAAAATCTAGGTGCTACAACCATAATTATAGTATGTGTGTATTTTAACTTCAATGTAATCACCTACATACCTGAGTCATATATAAAGATTTTTGTTATTGAGACATATATAAATAATTTCTAAATCATTGATCAATGTGTTGGCTGCCGGCCTTATAAAAAGAAAATTTTCCAACCAGTAGTGAGTCAAATGCAAAAATGTTGAAAGTGGAGGATTCGAATGGTACAATATAGGAGCAAAACACTAACAAAATATTGATTTTTTAAAATATTTTATTATATGTCATTTATAGAACTTTTTCTTTTTAAAGTATTTTTTTCTATTAAACTGTATTTTATAAAATCCAAGATGGAAGATGCAACCGTTGATTGTCCAAAAATATTCTAAAGGGTTGGAAACACTATTGTTTTAATCTGGTGAAGGTATTTTTAATTAAAGTTTTTACTTAAAATAAAATGGGATTCAGATTAAGATTTTCTTTTGTTATAAACATTTCTGTCAAATCTATTTCTAATCTGGAAATAGATTTGAATATATTTTTGGAATATTATCTAACAGTTGCATCTTTCAAAAACAATGAACAAAGAAATGTAAAATTTCTGTTAGATCAGAGATTAGATTTTAAGGCTAAAACTAAGTAATTAAAAGCATTCCAGAAATACCTGGTCAGAGTATAAAATGGCTGGATTTTAAATCAAAAAGATATAAGCTATTATTGAGAGAACTGTATTGCTAACATACTACTCATCATTATGAAACTGAAAATGACATAGTAGTAAGTCCACCACCCTTCTCAACCCTGTTGGGTCATCATCTTCTGTGTCTGTACCATTCTGCTGCCCAAGAGTGAAGTAAAAGCCTGACCTAAGTATGCTAATGGAAGCTTGCTGCCACCCAAGAACTTGCATTTCAATTGCTGTGCATGTGCCGTACTAAATTGTACTCTTAAAATTGCAAGGTAACTTCAAGCCATAACCTCAAACTAAATTTAGCCTAACTCATCTATCAAGATTTCTGCTAATGTGTTATATAACTTTGTTTTTGTTTTAATATGTAATGTGCTTTTAAGTGATTTCTATAAATTTAATTCTCTCTCATATGCTCTAACTTTCTTTAACTCTGGTGTGGTCATTTATTTATATGTATGTTTTTATTATTAATATGCCAGTCTCAAGCAATCTGACAAGTTGAATTTCTAAAATCTTCTCTTCTTTTAAATGGATCTTCATGAATTGAGATTATTAATGTTCCCTTAAAACATAAAGCATTATTAATTAATATGCTCACCAGATTGTTTTACGAGTCAACATTTTATTTATGTTTTAGTATAAAAATGTATTTGTTTAATTCTGGATTTTGAATCCAGAACTTAGGCTAATTAACACTTTGAAATCTTATTTAATTTATAAATGTTATTATTAAATTCTGAAAAGGTGACTTATTATTTGTTTTTTATATAACTGCTAGTCTTTTTTTATTTACTCTTAAAATATCAAATACAGTACTTAAATATTCTAGTTATTATAAAATCAATGAAGGTGGAATTAATTTATTTTAAATAGCAGAAAAGGAGAGGGTCAAATTTTAACATATATTTTAGTAAATGAAATCTAAATCTCTCTCTCTCTCTCTCTCTCTCTCTCTATATATATATATATATATATATATATATATTATATATATATATATATATATATATATATATATATATATATATATATATATATATATATATATATATATATTATAGTGGCACAGTGTATTATTTATCTAAATTATGGGATTCAAATAAGGGTCATTCATTTTAAAACAGTAAAACTTAATTCAATGTCATTAGTGACATTTATCATTACTGCGTTACTGACATTTGGCCTATCTTCATATATATATATATTACATGCTTCTGCAACAAGTTTGAACCCATAGATTTATTTCTCAAGCCTTGTTCTGAGGATAGTTGACCTTCCCAGAACCATTTATGTCATATAAAAAGGCCTCTGGTGGTGATTCCCATAAGTCTGGCACATGCTATGCCTATCCACTTTCTTCATAAAAAAGGGCCTGCACATCAATGATGTCCATGGCATGCCTATCCACTTCACCTTTCATCCAGAAGCATGACTTTATGTCAGCACCACAAACTTCTTCATATTATTATTTCTCTTGCTTCATGACCCAGTTTTAATGCTCTAATATTAAAATCATGCTCTGCTCAAAATATATATAAATGCCAACTACTTCTAGTTTCATTAATTAAATTTATTTCAGTTTTATACAATCCTACTGTCATAATTTATTTCTGTAGTTAAGAGTATCTATATGCCTTGGGGGAAATAAGCATACTTCTTACCAGCGCTAATTAAAAGAAGTTTCATTAAGTATTTTGTCATATAATCAAATATGTTTTCAAATGTATTTTATTTATTTTCACGACTGTAATGGCATAAAAATAGTTTGTATTATATTTGTAATGAATCTCAGAATGCTCCCCAATGTAATAATGTTAGTCACCATGTTTCAGAACCATAACTCAAAGCGTTAATAGCAATTTTATGTAAATTCTTTCTAATAATCGATTGGCATCTTAATATTGGGCCCACCAAAGATGTGTGCTTATTTATAATATATCATTTAGCTAATAAAGAGCATATGAGAAATAATAGCGTGAATGACACTATGTAATCATCTACTGCTTGCTCATTCACACACATATTGCTGGCAATTAATTTATAAATGTATGTAAATAATTTATTATATTAAACTAATTTTTTATTATTCAACTTGTCTGAGTAGTTCAAATTCCTCTTTTCTTCACTTCCAAAAGTGCAGCCATGCTTATATATATATTTTAGTTTAGTCATAGTTAATAAATGTCTCATTGTCTTCTCTGCTTTGCTAGTGGGCCAGATTAAAATTAATTCTCATGTGCCATCACTATTATGTTATTCATTAGGTGTTAGATCTGGAGCTTAGAGAGTGGGTTCGAATCCAGACTGGTCCCTGACCTAAATCTCGGGCTGGACTGGATTTGAAGTATGTTTTGTGAGTTCCAGCTCATGTTAGATGGATAAACATGTTTTGACTGGTACAATATATATTTGTAAACTATTGAAATGGGATATAAAAAATAGGAAGAGATAATCATAGGGGCATTGAGGCTTTTCCCATTTAATCTGTGCATATCAAGTTCATCAACTGAAGTTATACTCGAATATAAGACAACAGAATTAATATTGGTCAAAATCAATAAAAATGATTATTGAAATCTTAATTTTACTAAAAAATAAATACAAAGTCAAAAATAATACAAACATTAAGACTATAAATGTCAAGACTTCCCAGCAAGTATTGTTGTTAAATTTTTTTTTATAAAATTAGCTTTTAATTATTACCATACTGTTATAATTAAATATAACATATTTCCAAAACTATTTACATTCACTGTATATTTAAGATTATATATTTTGTTAGTATTAATTGATTACTTAAAAATAATTAGAGATAGATAAATGTTAAGCAAATATATTTCATCCTGTCATTTTTATTACATAAATAATGATGATGATGATGATGATGACAATAATAACAATCATAATAATAAGAGTATATGTACTTAGGAATGTGTAAAAATTGCAATGCATGGATACATCTAGGATAAAAGCTAAATAAAAAAAAACTTAAATCTTCTAAATTAATATTTAGCATATCAGATAGTCATTAACCCATTCTTTTACACTCATCTTAATTTAATAGGAAATATTTATTAAGTGGTTCTTTTTACACTTCTCTTATATTACACAATGGATATTTATCTCCTCACTTTGTATCCCTTTGATGTCAAACACTGAGTATTCAGTCATTTATTGTATTTTACACTTCTCTTACATTTAATATTATATTTCTTTCCTCTATATTAGAATTTGTCTAAAGTGTTACAAACCTTGAATTTAAAACTTCCGAATAATAATAAGTTATCATTATTTTTTAGATAAAAAAATTAATTCCCAAATTATTAACAGGTAGTTGATGACATTCAACAAACTCCACTTAGTATAAAGAATATAAAATTGCTTTAACAAAATTAAACATATTTCGTTTTGATGGCTGCACAAATATTATTTCTATTCAGAGGTTAAATATAATACCAACAACTATATAAACATGATCTGTCATATCCTTAGTGTATGATTTCAAAAGCAATTATTGTCATCCGCCCGGCAGCCTATTACTATTAACTTGGGTAATTAATGGATGACAGATGGTATACTGCAATAAATCCCTATTTCTGACTGACCACTTAAAAGATTTTTAGTTTTGATAGTGAAAACTATGATTCAACCCTGAAACTAATGCACTCATACATGTAGAAGTCCCCTTTTATCCCTTATATTTTGAGCTAATAATCTAAAATATTAAAAAATATAAATGAGTTTGCCTGGATTTGAAATTTTAAGGTTTTTTTAAAAAAATTTCCGGTTATTAACTTGATTATTATAAGAAAGGGAATAAAAACTGGCCACTAGATGCATAATTGCATTAGTTATAGCTTTGTATCCAATTCTTCACTGTTGAAGTCTTATCAATCTGGAGATGAGGATTTTATAGCATGATACCATTGGTGTTTATTGACGCTCAAGATTACTGTAGATCGATCAAGAAGTTAAAGATAATTGCTTATAGTAGTATATGAATAAGTATGTGAAAAGTTAAGTAATATTGCTGTTGCTATTAACTTTCCTAATTCTGAGTATAAAAAAGCCTATTGTTATTACAAAACTGACACTCAAAAATATACAGAAACTAGTTTGTGCATAAAATCTTGAGTTGTTTTAAATTTTAGATTATTAGCCTAAATATTATATAATAAAAGTTGATTGATAGAAGCATAAGTGCATTAGTTCTAAATTTGAATTCGTAGTTTTCATTGATGAAGATAATCTTGAGATAACCCTATACCATCTTATGTCCATAGATATATTAATAGCATATATAAATTTTATATTAAATATAATATAAAGCAATAATAATGGCAATCGCACTTTAACTATCAAAATGGATATTAAAAAAAAATATCACTATATAAAAAAATTTATAATTTTTTTATTTTACCTGTAAATTTATTCTAATTGATGTCTTATAAATAATAATACAAATTATCCTCCTATTATATATTAGAAAATATAAAATAGAATATTAATTCTAAATTCAATATAAATTTGTGGACAAGAATTTCATTATTCATATAACTGGCTACTACAATGACACAAACAACACACCTTTAAAGATGTAGAAACAAAAACTTTTTAATTGAATTTTTAAAGTTATTTATATATAGGAATAAATAAATAAATAATATTTATTAATAAATAAATGTGCTTGAAATTGACAAGTGATTATTTTCTAACCTAACTACTTAGAATGACTAAAAAGATACATAATTTCAAAATATTATATTAATATGTAATCAAATGAATAAATAAACAAAAAATATTTTTTAAGTAATAAGTATATAACTCAGATTATATATAATTGAACAGGATGTAACTGAAACTTCCAATAAGCTATATCATGTTTGCAAATTTATCACAACCACTCATCAGTCTAGAAGTCAGACCAACCTCTCACACCATAGATACATTAGAAATATACATTTTGTCAAGCAATACATATAGCACATCACAATTCAACTTCATATACTCATTATTTCTAAAGAAATTACAAACTTAATTTTTTTTATAATATTTTTTTAAATATTAAATACAAGTTCCATCACACATTACTGAAACATATGAGCAAAACCATGTGAAAAAGGTAAATGATTCGCATTTCATGCTGAACCAATACTCATCAGTTGACCCAGATTGCAATTGCTTACCCATATCTTCACCATTTGTTCAGTATATACATATTGTAACATGAATGTGAAATACTTGTTATAAAAACTACATATAGGTCACGTTACATAAGTTTCATTTAATATAAATGATTAAATTATTAATAAAAACCGAAGTAGGAACATATAGTATGTTTTAAAGTGGATTTTAAAATGCAAACATTGCATCATTTTTTTTTTACAATAAAACATTTCTTAGCAAAAGAGTGGGGAGTAGAATGTTCAAAAAATCTAAAAATAATTCTTAAGTAAAGATTGAAACTAGCTCTCCCTTTTTATAAATTACAGGAAATAGATGTATGTATTTTAAAAAGAGAAAATAATAACAAATAAATGTAAAAATCAAAATAAAAGTTAATTTGTAAAAAAAAAAAATATTTTTTTTCTCTCTCTTTGTAAAGAAAACTTTTATAATGTATAAAATAAACCAATGTGAAATCAGACTAAAAATTAGTCTGTAAAAATAAATATTTTGAAGATTTTACTAATAACTCACAATTAAATTAATTAAAAAAGACAACATACATTATCTTATTGAATTATTAGATTAATCTAAGCAAAAGATTAGATTAATGTGGAATGTAAAAATGAATTAATTAAAAAAATGTAAAATTAATTAAAAGACAGATTCAACTAAAGATAAAAATAAACAATGAGAGAGAGGGGTATTTAAAGTCATCACCGTCTATTGTTATTCATTCAGGCCTTTATTTGTGATCGAATTCAGTCCAGTCTTCATTTTGTGTTACATTATTCATTTTCCAGAGATCAGATATTCAGAAACTGTATGCAGTGGTAAGCCAATCAATTACTGCTGCAGTCAACATCCATGCAACAATTGCAGATTTAGCAAAAATGCATTGCTAGATTGTCATTAGAAGTTTTTGACTGGGCTTCAGGCCCCAAAATCCTCTGCAAATCAACTGTCCCTCCTGAATCCTTGTTAGAAACTAATGCCAAAATGGTAAAGTAGATGTAGCTGCAAACTCTATCTCTCTCATTGTCATGACAAAAATGGAAAACAAGCCCTGAAATCATTGATGGAGACCAAGAAGACAACTGGCTGGAAACTGACAAACATGAAAACCTAAAGATACTTTTAAATACATTTTGATCATAGTCTAGACTCATTATTTTAAATGAACTTTAATTAATGGATTATTATAACTATAGCTTAAAAGTCATTTATATTTTCCTTATATCAAATTTATTATTATTATAGTCTGTTAGATATATGTGTGCATAAATAAATATTAATGTTTGCTTTAAATGTTATTTTGTCTATTTTTTCTTTCTCTCTTATCACTGCAACACCAGTAAATTAGTGTAAAGTTATATTTTTTGTTTTAAATAAATGTACTGAACCCTGAGACAGAATATGAGCTAGTCATGAGATATGTCAAATTCTGGATTGTGTGCCTGGCATTCCAAAGCATGCTTACTATAACCTGTGGCTGGCTGGTGCCTGAGGTTGATCCTCAAAATAAGTAAAATGCTTTGGATGCAGGGGTTTGAATCCAGAAAATGAGATAAGCCACAGCCTAGAAATATGGTCATGTTATGCTTTGCATAGCTCTATCTGACCATGAGTATCATTGAAGGCTCTGCTATCAAAGATATTTTCCCCTCTGTTCGAAGGGCTGGTTCTTTGCCATAATGAAAAGTGCAGCCTGAGTTAAAATTGAGAGTTAAAGAAAATAATCAAAGGGATTTTCTCCAACCTGGTTCAAATGCCATCCAACAGGGGTGTCAAAGTGCCATAAATTGACCCAGCATAATTAAAGTTAAAAAAGTAAGATCATAATTAAAATTGAAAAAAAAAAGTTTGAAACTAAAATTTAAATTAAACGCTGAAATTGCATAGGAGTAAAAATAAAATAGAGCAAAGCAAATATTATGAATCAAAAGAATTGACAATAGTTAAAAATATTAAATGTAAATTAAAAGGAGAGAAACAAGAGAGATAAATATATTTTTAGATATATGGGGGGGTATTGATGGTCAGGTGGAAATTAGAAAGTACTAAAGGGTTTGGAGATGGTCAAACACTTTATTCGAGTAAAATATTTAAAAATAAAATTAAAATTTATGTTATAAAAGTTAATTATTAATCTATAATAGGGCCAAAACAAAAATGGAGGCTCAAAGTAAAGAAAAAAAGTAATGTAAAGAAATACATAGAAATATTCAATAAACAAGTAGATCAATTAATACAGAAAATAAGGATAGCCTATATAGATAAAAAAAATAATAATAATGGACATGAATATAAATCAGATAACAGATAAAATAGATAAAAATAAACAGGAAGAGAAAAACATAGGTATGTATGCACATTTAAAGGGCTCAACTATTGTGAATCAATTTTTTAAAATAAAAATATTTTTGGGGCATGCAGAAGAGCTTCAATCGAACACCTTAACAGCCTGGAATGAGGAAGAAGCAATGTTAAACTATAGCTTTTAGTCATATTCAAGGTGATGCCAAATTCTGGTGGAATTTCTTATTTACAAAACCAGTTTCATTCAGAAAATATAGACAGACTTTATTAGAAACCTATTGGAGGTAGGAGCAGCAAGAAAACATTAAACACCAGGTGTCACAGGATAAATGGCAACCTGATGAACCCATTCATTTCATTTTTTTTGCTGCAAATAGCAAAATTAAAATTGTTAATTGCTAATCCACTGTCAAAACATCAAATCATATAAATAATAAAGTGTAATTTCCCACATAATATAGAACAAATGTTGATTGAAACAGAATGTTAAACAGTAAAGTAGATAGCTGAGTTGCTTAAAGAAATTGATAGCACAAGGCTAAAGTATAAAAATGGGTAAGGGAATTTGAACCTCTAGGAATAGGCAGACATATAAATAGCATGAAGTGTGATCCTCATAAAAGGAACTGGAATAAAAATAACAAAAGAAAAATTTACAGCATAAAGATCAATGGCAAAAAGCAAAATAAAATATAACAAAGGGAATAGCCACCTTCAGGTAACAAACTTAATGTGCAGCTGGGATGAAAGAGAGCTAATATTAGCACCCCAGAAATGACAAAAAGTAAAAGTAGTATTGGAGGGAGTTACAACAAAAGCACTTCTGGATTCAGGTAGTCTAGTGTCAGTAATGTCACAGGATTTATTTAATAGAATGAGCCATATCAACCCTAGCATCAAAATTTTGGCATTAAAAACAGGGTATGTTACTATAGCCAACAGTAAGAAGGCAAAATTGATGTCAAAGCAGGTGTGGGTAAACATGTGTATAGCAGAGAAAGAGTACAAACATGTATTGCTTATTTTAGAGGGACTATTCCATGATGTCAGGCAAAATTGATGTCAAAGCAGGCGTGGGTAAATATGTGTATAGCAGAGAAAGAGTACAGACATATATGGCTTATTTTAGAGGGACTATTCCATGATATCATACTGGGATCTGACTTCAGGCATAGGGCTGTCTGTGTGTTGGATTATAAACTAAATCAAATAAAATTAAATGATAAAGTATTAATGTTTACATCAGATAAAACATATAAATCCATTAGGGCATATTGCATACAAAACAGGAAGTAAAAGTGGAAATATGCAAAAGGATAAAAGAATCTAAATTTATAAATAACTATCAAAGAAGCAATTGGAGCAAATGCTGACTGAGTACAAAAACGTTTTTTCAGAAATCCCTGGAGTAATTCAAAGTTATTAGCAGAGGGTCAAACTCATGAGAGATGAACCATATCAAGACAGGGAATGCCATATTTCACATCAATACAGGGGGAGGTAGAGGAGCAGATAGATAAAATGCTAAGGTGGAGAATCATATCCAAATGCTCATCACCTTTTAACAACCCTATTGTAACCATAAAAAAGGATGGGTCCATTTGACTATGTTTGGATGCAAGACAATTAAACAAAATAATTATCTCTGACACAAAATTTCCTCTGCTCATACATGAATTATTGGTAAAATTTTCATAATAAAAAGATATTTTCAATTTTCGATCTAACTACCAGTTACTGGCAGATCAAGTTACATCCCAATGAACAGAAATACACTGCATTTTGGTATAATGGGCATGCTTACAACTATAATCAGATACTGTTTGGTTTAAAAAAAATTAAGGCAGGAGTACACACTGTTTGAACCAGGTATTATCAGAAGTAAAAAATTTAGTGGTGATGTATGTCGATGACATTGTATTAGCATCAAAGAGCATAGGAGAGCATTTTACTCAATTAAAGCAGCTGTTGCAGGAATGTAAACAAAAGAGAATCAGAATAAATTTTTAAAAAGCAATTTAATGCCAGCCAATGTCAAAATTTCAGGTCACATAATAAGTGGGAAAAGAATTCAACCACATCCTGGAAAAAAATCAAGCAAATTCAGGATTTTCTGGTGCCAAAAAATAAAAAAACACATAAGATCCTTCCTAGGGTTATGTAACTTTTGTAAATGATTTTATAAAAAACATTTTTTTGACATGGAACCAGTATTGCAATTGCTAAAAAAGAAAAGGCCTTGTGGACGAAAAAGCATGATAGCAGCTTTCAAAATGTGAAAGTCAAGGTTTTTAGATAAGATCATGCTATCATATTCCGACTTTTGCAAGCCATTTTTCATACAAACCAACAGTAGTGGAGTCAGAGAAGGGAGCCAGCTGGTGCCCTTTTTTATAAGCCATTTATTGAAAGGTCCTGAATTAAATTACACAGTGATGGAAAAGGAAGCTTTAGCAATCATTTGGACTTTTCAAAAATTCTGTCAGTTTCTTATAAGGTCTGAAGTGATTGTAGTCACAGATCACAAAAGCCTCGAATTCTTAAACCATAGCTTCCTAACAAACAGTTGGCTGATAAGGCGGAGATTATTCCTCCAAGAATTTAACTAGAGCATAAAAAATTGCAAAGGGAAAGAAAATATACTAACAGATACATTAAAACCATTACCCAAAATCACAGGACCAATAGCATTTAAGCTGTAATAACATATATTGCCACAATGGAAGCAGATGGAAGTGAAGCTGTAGAAAATAACATCCATACATTAAAGAAAAAACAAAGAGAAGACTCTGACTGCAGACAAATAATAAAATATCTGCAGCATCAACTCATAAAAGAAAGCAGAAACAATCCATTATGGAGAGGTAGAAATCACTATTTCTTAAAAAAGGGTTTTCTTACAATATAAAAATGGAGAAAAAAAAACAAAGGTTTATAGTTAGTTATTCCTGTCATTCTGTGGAGGCAGAATATATTCATCAAAAGTATGGTGATTATGGAGCAAAAAAAATCGATGATTGGTTAAGTCATTGATTTTACTGGCTGGGAAAGTATAAACAGCATTCTGGACTTCATAAACAAATATGAAGTATGCTTAAAAACAAAACCACCTAATGCATCCAGAGTAGGCCTGCTTATGCCTATTTACGTTCAACAACCTAATAGCTTAGTAGCTATAGATTATTATGGATCATTGCACCCCTTTAACAGAATGAGATATCTGGTAGTGGTCTATGATATATTTTTGAAACTGGTGGGTGCATATCTGGTATCACATACAAATGCTAAGCAAACTTCTGGGGAGTGGAAGAAATGGGTTGAGAAGCTCAAAATAAAACACACTCATGCCTATTCATAACCTGGTTTAATTCGTGTGAGCAGGTCATGCAGGAAATAGTGATTATTCAGAGTATATATACACAACAATCATTGAGGGATAGTTAAGGGAATTTCATGGATCATCCAATATGATGAATTGGTCAAAAATGAATTTACAGGGTTTGAACCTGTATGGCTTCATTTTGGTCAAAAAATAAATTTACAGAGTTTGAACCTGTATGGCTTCATTTTGGGGAAAACATACCCAATCTATTTAAAACTAAACTGCCAGTGGAGATGGGCCCTGTAGATAAAAATGCTATACAAGTGCAATTTAAGTCAAGGAAGAAGGTAGAGTTAAGGCAGAGAAGGCAAGGGTAGGCAAAGGATACATTTATGATAGGAGACAATGTTATGATAAGAATTAATCCTGTGAGCCCCACAGAAAAACATGTTTATAAAAAGTTTCAACCAATCTATGAGGGTCCTTATGTGGTAATATGCAAATATGACAACTATGTGTTGGATTGTGGAGGAAAAAGGAACTTATAGTGCTTGGTCACTGAGATTGATAAAAAAAATGGGGGAGCCACCTGACTAAACATAAATGAATTAGAATAACAAGACAAAAATGAAGATCCAGCCAATTTGGAAGTCATATGTAAAAAAAATAATTTTAATAATAATAATAAAAGTGTCAGAGCTAAAATGGGTCAAACTGACACATTTTACTTTCAAACTGGGGTGTGTGTGATGTAACACAAACATGAGATATGTGTTATAAAAACTACATACAGATTGTGTTATATATGTTAAATGATTAAATTGTTAATAAAAATGGAAGTAGGAAAATATAGTATGTTTTAAAGTGGATTTTAAAATGCAAACATTGCATCATATTTTTTTTAGAATAAAACAGTTCTTAGTAAGAGAGTGGGGGAGTAGAATGTTAGGAAAATCTAAAATAATTCTTGAGTAAAGATTAAAATTAGCGCTCCCTTTTTATAAATTACAAAAAAAAAATGTATGTATTTTTAAAAAAAGAAAATAATAACAAATAAATAACTGAAACACAGGCTTGTTATATACAATATGTAATATAGGGTATATGAGCACAGACTTTCACACCACCCACCTCTCTCCACTCTATCTAATAACACGGATACACCTAAACACATATATGCTGAAAAGATAAATAATCACCAATATGCGTATTTCATGCTAAACCAGCAATCATCAGTTGGTCCAGACTATCATCTTTGCACACATATATAGTATAAGTGCTCAGATATATATTAAGATAGACTATTCTCATAGTTTAATGGACAGGCTTCAATCCACTCCACACTCCAACTCTTCAACCGTCCATCCAATTGAAAATCTGATGATGGAATGCTCAAAGGCCAACCTGAGGCCGAGATTATTGTCACACCCATGTTGACCTAAGGTCAATCTGAACCCCACATGTACAGGACATAATCCATTTAATACATATGCAAGGATGGGCAGACATCTCTATAATGTAATAACTGAAACACAGGCTTGTTATATACCTGTGGCTATATATATGTAATATAGGGTATATGAGCACAGACTTTCACATCACCCACCTCTCTCCACTCTATCTAATAACACTGATACACCTAAACACATATATCCTGAAAGGATAAATAATCACTGCTAAACCAGCAATCATCAGTTGGTCCAGACTATCATCTTTACACACATATATAGTATAAGTGCTCAGATATATATTAAGATAGACTATTCTCATAGTTTAAAGGACAGGCTTCATCATCAGATTTTCAATTGGATGGATGGTTGAAGAGTTGGAGTGTGGAGTGGATTGAAGCCTGTCCATTAAACTATGAGAATAGACTATCTTAATATATATCTGAGCACTTATACTATATATGTGTGTAAAGATGATAGTCTGGACCAACTGATGATTGCTGGTTTAGCATGAAATACGCATATTGGTGATTATTTATCTTTTCAGCATATATGTGTTTAGGTGTATCAGTGTTATTAGATAGAGTGGAGAGAGGTGGGTGGTGTGAAAGTCTGTGCTCATATACCCTATATTATATATATATATATATATATATATATATATATATATATATAGCCACAGGTATACAACAAGCCTGTGTTTCAGTTATTACATTATAGAGATGTCTGCCCATCCTTGCATATGTATTAAATGGATTATGTCCTGTAAATGTGGGGTTCAGATTGACCTTAGGTCAACATGGGTGTGACAATAATCTCGGCCTCAGGGTGGCCTTTTTCTGCATTCCATCATCAGATTTTTAATTGGATGGACGGTTGAAGAATTGGAGTGTGGAGTGGATTGAAGCCTGTCCATTAAACTATGAGAATAGTCTATCTTAATATATATCTGAGCACTTATACTATATATGTGTGTAAAGATGATAGTCTGGACCAACTGATGATTGCTGGTTTAGCATGAAATACGTATACTGGTGATTATTTATCTTTTCAGCATATATGTGTTTAGGTGTATCAGTGTTATTAGATAGAGTGGAGAGAGGTGGGTGGTGTGAAAGTCTGTGCTCATATACCCTATATTAAATAACAAATAAATGTAAAAATCAAACAAAAATTAATTTGTAAAAAAAAAAAAAAAACTTTCTCTCTCTCTCTCTAGTGGAGAGAGGTGGGTGGTGTGAAAGTCTGTGCTCATATACCCTATATTAAATAACAAATAAATGTAAAAATCAAACAAAAATTAATTTGTAAAAAAAAAAAACTTTCTCTCTCTCTCTCTTTGTAAAGAAAACTCCTTTTATAATGAATAAAATAAGCCAATGTGAAATCAGACTAAAAATTAGTCTGTAAAAATAAATGTAAGTAAACTTTCACAATGTAATTACTTGAATAAGCATTTATTTTATAACGTCTTGCGTGCGATTATAATTACGATAGAATGACAGCCTGTTAAGCTAATTGCGCAGACGCTGTGAGAATGTTATTAATAAATGAATACCTTCGAACAACCACATGATATAGTATTTGTATAAGAGTAAAAAGGAATCCTCTTACCCTTACGACTCAAATGTTTATATATGAGCAAATCTAAAGTAGTTGTAATGAAGGCGTGACCACATAATAGTCACTTTAAATTACTATATATAATGTCTGTATAAATGACGCCGGTGAAATTTTCTAGAATTTACTAAACGCCACTCTAACCGAAACTAAATCATATACATGAATAAGCATTTATTTTATAACGTCTTGCATGCGATTATAATTACGATAGAATGACAGCCTGTTAAGCTAATTGCGCAGACGCTGTGAGAATGTTATTAATAAATGAATACCTTTGAACAACCACATGATATAGTATTTGTATAAGAGTAAAAAGGAATCCTCTTACCCTTACGACTCAAATGTTTATACATGAGCAAATCTAAAGTAGTTGTAACGAAGGCGTGACCACGTCATAGTCACTTTAAATTACTATATATAATGTCTGTATGAATGACGCCGGTGAAATTTTCTAGAATTTACTAAACGCCACTCTAAACTAAACTAAATCATATACATGAATAAGCATTTATTTTATAACATCTTGCATGCGATTATAATTACGATAGAATGACAGCCTGTTAAGCTAATTGCGCAGACGCTGTGAGAATGTTATTAATAAATGAATACCTTCGAACAACCATATGATATAGTATTTGTATAAGAGTAAAAAGGAATCCTCTTACCCTTACGACTCAAATGTTTATATATGAGCAAATCTAAAGTAGTTGTAATGAAGGCGTGACCACATAATAGTCACTTTAAATTACTATATATAATGTCTGTATGAATGACGCCGGTGAAATTTTCTAGAATTTAATAAACGCCACTCTAAACAAAACTAAATCATATACATGAATAAGCATTTATTTTATAACGTCTTGCACGCGATTATAATTACGATAGAATGACAGCCTGTTAAGCTAATTGCGCAGACGCTGTGAGAATGTTATTAATAAATGAATACCTTCGAACTATATCATGTGGTTGTTCGAAGGTATTCATTTATTAATAACATTCTCACAGCATCTGCGCAATTAGCTTAACAGGCTGTCATTCTATCGTAATTATAATCGCACGCAAGATGTTATAAAATAAATGCTTATTCATGTATATGATTTAGTTTCGTTTAGAGTGGCGTTTAGTAAATTCTAGAAAATTTCACCGGCGTCATTCATACAGACATTATATATAGTAATTTAAAGTGACTATTATGTGGTCACGCCTTCATTACAACTACTTTAGATTTGCTCATATATAAACATTTGAGTCGTAAGGGTAAGAGGATTCCTTTTTACTCTTATACAAATACTATATCATGTGGTTGTTCGAAGGTATTCATTTATTAATAACATTCTCACAGCGTCTGTGCAATTAGCTTAACAGGCTGTCATTCTATCATAATTATAATCGCACGCAAGACGTTATAAAATAAATGCTTATTCATGTATATGATTTAGTTTCGTTTAGAGTGGCGTTTAGTAAATTCTAGAAAATTTCACCGGCGTCATTCATACAGACATTATATATAGTAATTTAAAGTGACTATTATGTGGTCATGCCTTCGTTACAACTACTTTAGATTTGCTCATATATAAACATTTGAGTCATAAGGGTAAGAGGATTCCTTTTTACTCTTATACAAATACTATATCATGTGGTTGTTCGAAGGTATTCATTTATTAATAACATTCTCACAGCGTCTGCACAATTAGCTTAACAGGCTGTCATTCTATCATAATGTAATTACTTTAAATATTACTTGGCTGGTAAAAGAAAATTATAACTCATAATTGAATTAATTAAAAAAGGCCACATACATTATCTTATTGAATTATTAGATTAATCTAAGAAAATGATTACATTAATGTGGAATGTAAAAATCAATTAATTAAAGAAATGTAAAATTAATTAAAAGACAGAATGAACTAAAGATAAAAATAAACAATGAGAGAGGGATAGTTAAAATCATCATCATCTACTGTTATTCATTCTTGCCTTCATTTGTGATTGGATTCAGCCCAGTCTTCATTTTGTGCATTACATTATTCATTGCTCCAGAGATCTAGATATTCAGAAACTGTGAACACAGTGGTAAGCCTATAAATTATTACTGTGGTCAACAAACAGCTGCAGATCTAGCAAAAATGCATTGCTAAATCATTTTTAGAAGTGTTTGACTGGTCTTCAGGCCCCAAAGTCATCTGCAAATCAACTGTCTCTGCCTCAACCCTCACTAGAAACTAATACCAAAATGATGAAGTAGATGCTGCTGCAAACTCTCTCTATTTCTCTCATTGTCATGACAAATAATGGAAAACAAGCCCTGAAACCATTGATGGAAATCAAGAAATCAACCAGTTGGAAAATGAATCATTAACACCTAGGTAAAGATACTTTTAAATATATTCTGATCACAGTCTAGTCTCGTTATTTTAACAGACTATTATAACTATAGCCTAAAGTCATTTATATTTTTCTTATGTCAAATTTATTATTGTTATAGTGTGTTAGATATATAGGTGCATAAATAAATAGTAATGTTTACTTTAATTGTTATTTTGTCTATTTTCTCTTTCTCTCTTGTCACTGCATCTTAGGGGAGTTATATTTTTTATGTGTTAAATAAGTGTGCTGAATGCTGTGACAGAGTATGAGCTAGTCATGGAACATTTCAAGTGCTGGATTGTGTACCTGTCATCCAAAGCATGCTGCCTATAACCTGTGGTTGGCTGGCACCCGAGTTTGATCATCAAAACAAATAAAATGGTTTAGATGGCAGGAGTTTGAATACAGCAGATGAGATGTACCATGATCTGAAAATGTGATTGTGTTATGCTTTGCATAGTTTGATCTGATTGTGGGTTTCATTGAAGGCTCTGCTATCAAGGGTATTCTCCCCCTGTAGCGAGTTAAAATTGAGATTTAAAGAAAATAATCAAAGCATTTTTCTCTCACCTGGTAGCAAATTATTACACTTTAATTGACATGTTTAAAGTTTTCTTCTGTACATTTGTTGAGTGTATATATTGAAACAGATATACTGTTTCACGTATATATTTAGAAGATCCACCCCACCCCCATATTAAAAAGACTAATAATATTTTAAGTCAGACTAGTAATATTTTTTTAAAAAAATAACTAATAATATTTTAAGGAAACTAAATATTTTAAAGAAAAAGAAGTAATGATAGTTTGTTAATTCATAACAATTCAGTCAAATGAAAAGAAAATCAAACTTTTCAAATGAAAAAAAAAGTAAAAAAGCAAATATGTTTATATTTGCAATTAAAGAAAATATAAATCTTTCTTTATTATCAATTAAATAAAAAAATCTTCAAACATTAAAACTCTGATTGAAGAAAACTTCTAAACCAGAATAACTCTTATGTGTCAAATCACTGTGCCACAGGCAATAAAAAATCAAGATTTGAAAACACATGAAGGTAGATAATCGAAATAGTCTAATTAAAAGTCTGTTCCCACCAAAGAGAAACTGTCTAATGATCTGGGGAATTAAAAAATATGGACAAGGATGAAAAAGCTGCTACCAATGTAAGAAAAAAAACATATAAGTTGAATCCATTTGTCAGAGAAAAAAAAATATAAATAGTGTGAAAAAATTAGGAGAAGATTATTAGTATTATTATAGTTAATTGATTCTGATATACAAGATTTAGCTACAAGACTACTAAAAAAGTGACTTAATAGAACCATCAAACACCCTAATAAAAAATCATAATATGTCTTTGGCTAGAGACCGCTTGTCCTCTCTCCACCTGCAAAACACATGAACTCCAAGCCTTGCCTAGAAGTTTTAATGTGCCATTGAAGACAGACCCCCCCCCAGTTATTTAGTAATGCAGTAATAAATGAAGACATGAAATTTAGATGTAAGCAATTAAAAATGATTCAATTACAATAAAATATGTATTAAAATTATAGCTATTAATTTTTATAAAACAAAAGATAGAAAATGTTATATTATTAGTCTTAAGAAAAGTTTTCACAATCAATTATTAACTTCAGTCAAAAGTAGTCGATAGTTTTTTTATCTTTATTTAAAAGTGAAAACAAGAAATGAATATCATTATTATTTATTTAAAAACACTCACACACATATATATGTGTTATATATTTCATTATTTAAACGCCAATTATTTCATAAAATTTAAGATATGTTCAAATAATAGAAATACTTCTAATAATAATTGTAATAATTATTTTATGTTCAAATAATAGAAATACTTCTAATAATAATTGTAATAATTATTTTAAATGAACCAGCTAAATGAAAATGTCAATCAAAGATATGGTAAAAATAATAAAACGTATGTATACTGGATTGGATTATAAATGCTCCACAAATATGGAATTGCTGATATTACCTGTTTACCTGCCTTTAATGATTCTTAAAAATAATAAAATGCTATATGAATCGAAAATACTTTTGTGTGTGTTATATATATCTTGATAAAATGATAAAATGCATGTGTATGAATATACATCTATACTGGATTGGATTATAAATGCTATACAAAAATGGAATTGCTGATATTACCTGATTACTTATCTGTAATGATTATTAATATAACAAAATGCTTTATGAACCATAAATACTTATATGCATTTTAGTTGTATCTTAATAAAATAATAAAATGTATGTGTATGAATATACATCTATACTGGATTAGATTATAAATGCTCCACAAATATGGAATTTGATATTACCTGCTTCATCATCATCAACCATTATCAATCCACTGCAGGATGAAGGTCACTCCAAGCTCAATCCATCTTTTCCTATCTTTAGCTACTTTTTTCCACATCACCGCTGCACACTTTCTTATTTCATCCATCCATCTCACATGTGGTCTCTTTCTGAGTCTTTTACAATCTCTTGGAATCCAGTTTAAAATTTCAATTGTCCATCTATTATCATCTCTTATAGCAATATGTCCAGTCCAACTCCACTTCAGTCTTTTAATTCCATTATAACATTATTATAGTACTATATAATTATAATTACTAATACATTCTCTATTATTGAATAAATATAAATTGTACCTAAACTTATTGTGTAGATCGTTTTTACTTTAGAGCATTATATTAAAAATATGCAGTACTCATTTCAAAAATTAAAATAAATATTTTAATATTATTTAATATTTCAAAAGCAACTTTGCTTTACATATTTTATTCTTAAGATCTTATATTTACTTCCAAAATAAAATAAATCTATAACATATTTTATGACTCTTTCATTTAAAGTCCATTGGATTTTCAATTCCAATTCATACAAATTCTATTTCTTCATACAAGTAAATGAACTCATCTCATTCCAAACAATTGCATATCTTTAACACTAAATCATCTATTATTTTCTTTTAAATATACCATACTGTACAATGTAGCTACTTTTTGGAAATCTAGATAGCAAATAGATTTGTAGGATGGGAAGAAAAACTAGAGTATAACACATAACTCATATCGAATAAACATATACCATGGCACAGTGTATTTATAAAACTAGAGGCAAGACCTATTCTGCGTAATATCCTCAAGTACTATAGAGTATAACACATAACTCATATCGAATAAACATATACCATGGCACAGTGTATTTATAAAACTAGAGGCAAGACCTATTCTGCCTAATATCCTCAAGTACTATAAATGATGTCAAGCTATTCCTTCAGCTTTACAGAACATCTATACTCCAAGAAAATAAACACTGTCCAAAATAAATGTACAATTGCAGGGCTTTGTTACTGCATTGAACATCTACAAATATTATAAAATACCATTCATATTCCCTAAATATCCTAACTTAATAATCTCCTGGATTGATGCCCACCATATTACTAATACCAGGTCACTATCCTATTCTTATTTCCTAAAGATTTATCAGGTCTTACATCGACAAATTACTAGCTTGCATATTCAAATAATAAATAAAATTCAACTATAATTAGAGCAATCTTACTAATCCATAAGAAAAGTTTGCTTACTTCATTATTCTATATTCTTAACCACATACAAACTAATCAGATAATACTTGAACATCCAATAATATAAAAGTTTTTTGCAAAGAATCACACAAATATTTATTATCATGTTGGGTTATATTACTATTATAAAATCATAGTACGCATATTCCAAATAAATCCTGATCTCATAATGTTTAAAATGTTGTATAATGCATATATTTTAACATTCATACTTCATACATTATTTCATAGACAATCTGTAAAAAAAGAAAACAAGAAAATACATCATAATAAATATCAATAATTCATTAGTTATTACCAAGTGATATTAGCTCATCATTATCACTTTTTGCAGTCTTCTTTTCTCCAACTAGATATAAAATCACATACATAAAAAAATATACAACCATGCTTCTATTTAAATGTTCTAATTTAAACTATTAAATATTATACTATAGGATTCTAATACCATAAATAATTAATGTTCATGTTCCTAATCTTTTAAAACAGAAAATTTACACTTTCACTAAGTTAATAAATAAAAAAATCAAGACTATAATTATGTATATCATCAATTAACTCTTCAATTGACGAAGTTTCTTGATAAAGTTTAAAAAAAATGTTTATTATTTTCTCGAGAGTTTTTTTTTTTTAATGTTCTCCTCAAAACACTTTGCTACACCTCTTCCATTGCTATAATGATGAATAAGACAATATGTCTGGTATCAGGAGCCGTCCGAATTTGTTATATACACAATATCAGGTTAAAAAAAAAAGAATAATAAAAATATTACGACGTCTTGAAATCAAAAAAAAATTAAATAAATAATCATCAATCTATTCTGGAATAGTTAATAAAATAATAGTTTATAACTTCTATAGTCCAGAATGATGATTATTGAAATTATAATACGAAAAAATAATCCCATGAAGCTTCCTAAATTTCCATATCAGCGTAGTAATGCATTATATTCCATTTGGCTTAACTTAATCTATTCGATAAACTTTTGTGCAATATAAATATATTTCCATGGTTCCATCCTTTTATTTAATCATATATTTACTTTCTTCATAGGTTTCTTCCTTAGTAAATTTATTTCCATTTAGTACTTATTTTAGCGTTTCATTCTTATCTTAATTTTCAGGTTTTCCAAACAAACTTTTATAAGTGCGTATTAACCCTTTTAGACTTTAGGTTTTATTATAATATATAGGCTTTAGTAAATATTCTCCGTGAGTTGTTTTTTTTAAATAATTTCTTGTAGAATTATTTAATGTTTCCTTCACAAAGGATATAACATTTGCTCTTTTAATATGATATTTCTACAAAATTATCATAAAGTATACTTGTCTTACTGCTTCTTAATTTTGGACAAGCTTATCTTACACTCTAAAATAATGTGTCTTTACTTTTAGACGGTAAACAGTTTTTTTATTATCCTTTCCAAAGACTTTATCTGTGGTTGAAGTATTAATATTCATTCATTTTATATTTAAAATCCAAAGCACATGTGCAACAGTTTAATGCTGTTTAAATATTATTGTTTATAAAAAACATTGCGCTATATAAAATAATTGACTCATTTAAGTTTCTTGTATAATGTCCATACTGCTATTTTATTCATTAGAACAATCCTCTTGTTCAGCACTAATGAAACTGCATCAACAAATATTATATACATTTTAAAAATATTATAAATTGAATATATTTTACTTCTTGGTATATCCATTTTATTATCACAAAGTTCTAAATTAGATTTTTGACAAAATACTTCTGGGTAAGAAAATTACAATCATCTTGATAGCTTCTGATATGATTCAGCTACCTTTAAGACATTATTAATCACCCACTGATAAATCAACTGCAATGGTATTTATACCCTGTAAGAATACCTTATTCTATTGGTTTATCAAATTTGCATATGTTGCAAACTTACATAATTAAATTTCAAAATAAAAATTATGACGTATTAAAACCTTAAATATTATTTAAAAATATTAATCTTAAATCAATTATTACTTTACTCAATTGATTAAATACCTTTAAAATAACTTTTAAAACAATATTTAATGAGTTTATCCCACTTTTAATATTTAATTTATCTATTTTTATTTTAATAAAATATTTAACTTTTTTTATTAACTGTACTCATTTTTATTACACTATTTAAAACATTTTATAACAATAGTTAACTTAATATTTATTATTAGCTTTATGCTAGGTAATCAGTCTATCCAATTCTATAGTGCAATTTTACAATATTTCAAACTTTACTAATAAATTCTAGCAAGCATGTGCAATCATATATTATTATAAGAATCATGTACATTCATAGTAGCTATGGGCACTATGGAGCACCAAAAATTATGTATGTTTTAAAATCGATATTTTATTAGAATAAAATGTATAAATGTGTAATTAAAAAGATTAAAACATGTAATATTTGTATAAAATCTAAACATTGCAGTAAATCTTTCATAGGAATCATGCAGCCCATTATTCCAGATCGTCCTAATGAATTACAGCAATCGATTTTTATGAGCCCCTTCCACCATTCAATCGTCAGAAATTTATACTTGTAACATGATGCTTTTAGTAAACTAGTTTCAGCCTACCCAGTACCTAAAACTAGCACTCATTATGTAATCAAATGCATGCTTGATTACCAATTCCCATTAGTTGAAAAGCCAGAAATGATTCTTACTGATCATGCAACCGCTTTCATATCTGGTAGATGGAATGAATGGATTCAAACTCAACACCTCAAACATATTATGAGCTCCATTAGAAACCCGCAGTCTAATCCCTGCAAACGTGTTATGTGGGAGCTCGGGAGATTATTCAGGGTTTATGTAGCTGATGATCATAAACAATGGGTTCATAAACTCTCTGAGGTTGTTAATTATATAAACAGAACTTGCAATGAATCCACAGGTTTTACACCTTTCCATCTACATTATGGCAAACATGAAAATTTACTAATTCAAACACCTATACCAATAATGAGAGAACCAATAAATGTAAATCAAGATATAAATCAAGCTAAAGTAAAGCTGCATATTATGGGTGCTAAGAGAGTAAAAAAAATCCCATAATAGACCACATCCATTTAAAGTTGATGATCTAGTTCTTGTTAGAACACCCCATGTTAGCAACCTTCAAAGAAATCAATTTAAGAAATTCCTTGAGTTATACAAGGGTCCATATAAGATTTTTAGAAAAGTTGGAGAAAATGCGTTCATGCTAACTACACCAGATGGTGAGAAAGGGACATATAATGTTAGGAGTCTAATCCCATACCCATCAGAAGTGTAGAAAATTTTTCAGTATTTCTAGTTGAAATTCTGAGTAGAATGTCCAAATGTTTTATGATTTTACATGTCAAAATAGTATATTAGTTATGTTTCAATAATATAGAACAAATTTTAGTTATAGCAAATTATAAAGATAGTAAGTATTATTGAATAGAATAAATATTAAGATAGATGTTTAATTTAAAATTTTTATTCGAAGGGGAAGTTATGTGCCCTTTTCTATAGGTCAGAAATAGCTCATTACAGTAAATTATTAAAAATTTTAAATTGTGGAATGTGTTCTCTTGATGTCTTATTTGTATTTTATTAATATTATCTTAAAGTATGATTTGAAGCTAATGAAATTACGTAGTGCATAATATTATAATGAATCACTTAAGAACAGTTAATAAAGTTAAAAATATTATTTTATATGGTTGCAAAAGCTGGCCATAATAAATAACTCAGCTATAAATATTTAAAGGTATGTTTAAAAGTTAAATTTTAATAGTTTTAAAACTTATAATTAAGTAAATGTTTTATTTAAATTTATAAATCATATTTAATAATCATAATTAATATTGTATATTTTAAAAGTAAGTTTATGGTAGTGAAAGTTGTATTTAATTCTATATTTCCAAATTATTTTTCCAAATTTTATAATTGTATTATTTTATTTAATACAACAAGTGTAGCAATTTATTATTATTCCCAGAGAGAAAAATAGGATAGTCTGTCTAGGTTATATTGGTTATATTAGTCATGTGATTTGTCTAATAATATATGATTGCACACACTCGCTTGCTAGAATTTATTAGTAAAGTTTAAAATATTGTAGAATTGCATTATAGAGTTAAATGTAATTATTACCTAGCATAAGGCTAATAATAAATATTAAGTTCACTGTCATTATAAATGTTTAAATAGTGTAATAAAGTTGAATACAGTTAACAAAAAAGTTAAATATTTTGTTAAATAAAAAATAGATAAATTAAATATTAAAAATGGGATAATTCATTAAATATTGTTTTAAAAGTTATTTTAAAGGTATTTAATCAATTTAGTAAAGTAATAATTGATTTAAAATTAATATTTTTAAAAAAATATTTTTTAAGTTTTAATACGTCATAATTTTTATTTTGAGATTTAAATTGTGTAAAACTGAAACATATGCAAATTTGGTATTGAACTAAAAGTAAGAATCAACCAATAGGATAAGGTATTCTTACAAGGTATAAATATTGTTGTAGTTGATTTATCAGGGGGTGATTAATAATGTTTTAAAGGTAGCTGAATCATATCAGAAACTATCAAGGTGATTGTAATTTTAATTTTATTATTTTAGTCAATTTTAGTGCTCTCTTCTAATTTTTTATTTGCAAAGCTAATTGATATTTTAAAAAAGTATTTCGCAAAAAAAGAGTGTAAACTAAAAAAATATTTTAATAACTTCATTTAATATGTGCTAGTTTTTTAAAAGTTTTCTTACCAGGAATATTTTGTCAAAAATCTAATTTAGAACTTCGCAATAATAAAATGGATATACCAAGAAGTAAAATATATTCAATTTATAATATTTCAAAAATGTATATAAAATTTGTTGATACAATTTCATTAGTGCTGAACAAGAGGACTGTTCTAATGAATAAAATAGCAGTATGCACATTATATAAGAAACTTAAATGGAAAAACTGTTTGCCATCTAAAAGTAAAGATGCATTATTTTATATTGTAAGATAAGCTTGTTCAAAATTAAGAAAATAATATGACAAGTATACTTTATGATAATTTTATAGAAATATCATATTAAAAGTAAATGTTATATCCTTTGTGAAGGAAACATTAAATAATTCTACAAGAAATTATTTTAAGAAAAAAAAAACTCACACAGAATATTTACTAAAGCGTATATATTATAAAAAAAACCTAAAGTCTAAAAGAGTTAAAACACACTTTTTTTAGATTTAAGTATTTTAGAATTTTTTGCATAAAGAAATGAGAAAAAAAATCAATATTTTTCTTTCTTTTTGATTATAATTATATAATGTAAAAGAAATTATTATATCTACAAGAGTGTCATCAATGATAATCATAAAATATTATGATTAAGTTTAACTTTTTTTTTTAGTATAAATTATTGGTGTTGAATTTTTTAAGCAAGAAATCAAGCAAAATAAATATGTGTAATATTTATAATATATGTATTTACATGAAAGTATATAAACAGATTGAATATATTTATTGTAATATTAATATATGGTTGATCTCTTTATAACTTAAAGGTTATATTTATGATAAATTTTATCATAAACTATTTGTTTTTTAATCATCTTAGTATGCTCAAAAGTATTAAAATGTTAAGGATATATTCAATATGTTATTTGAGATATGATGATTTGTTATGATTTAGTTAATATGAATAAATGTTTTTGCTGTTAATCATAGTAATTGAAAAAGAGTTTACATACTTAAAATAGGAATAATATACAAGGCATTAAAAACAAATTGAAGGTACTATTAAACATATTTTTGATTGGATTTTTAGATACAATTCAATAACCTTATATTGATATAAATGAAAACATTAGTTTGAAAATCCAATTTAAATTTATCACATGATCACCATTTCTTATGCTTTCTTATAACTGCTATTAAAACAGGCAAAACTCTCTACATGTATTGCCACAGTGCAAGCCAGAGTAATCAATGGATGCCAAAAGTCTGACGATATTGAATGAGCAGGCACTAAATGGGGATTTTATGCACACACCTTCTGGCATCCATTGATTACTCTAGCTTGCACTGAGTGGCAATACATATAGAGGGTTTTGCCAATTTGAATTTAATAAAAATATGTTACTTATACAGATAGTTGATGTAATGTACATTAAAAGTACAGACAATTTACATTGCATATGTATTATAGTTAAATTAGTATTTTATTATATATATTTAAGAGTGTTTGGCATATGCCTTGTATACATTATTTAACTCTGAACATGTGTTTTACAATTATGTTTTTTTATATATATTTAAAGCCTCTGAGGAAGACTACTGAACAGTCAGAAGTGCCAACTTAATTTTAAAATGTAATTTAAAAATGACATTATATTAAATGCTACGAAAATGTCTAAGAATTAGTAACCTTTATATTAGGATCTAATTGTGAATACGTGTATGATTTTTAGAATACAACATATATATTGTTTATCTTATTTTATTAAATTAGCATAAATTTTATTTTAAAACTAATTAAATTGGCATAGAAAACTATTTTATTGGTAAGACATACCTTGTAGCTTCTGACCAGGTTAGATTAAAGTAGCATAGATAAATTATTAAACATATAATGACTTTGTTAATCAATTCATTTGTTTTGCAAAAAAAAAAAATCTGAAAAGAGTTTCAGTAGAACATTTTAATTGTTTATTTTTTTTATTTTCCCTTTTTGCCATAACTTCTCAAGGAACATTTCTTTGTTCTTTGTTAATGTCACACTTTGAAATATTTTAATTATTTATATCATCTAACTAAATTTTAGATTTTATTTTCTGCAGATAGATTAGTTAATTACTAAGATTTAAAACTTGTGATTTAATAAACTTCAGTTGCAGAAATAAGTATTAAAAATAAAATAAATATGTTGTTAACACTCAAAATATAGCACCCATTACTTGAAATATGATTTTTAAATATTTAGTGGAATTCTTAGTTTCTAACAATAATATTTTACAAAGGAAATTATATATGAATTCTGTGTAATTTTATAACATGCATGTGCAGAATTCGATATCTTTCAGATCACAAATAATTTTCTTTTTATTAAATAGTAACTACAATGCTATTGTTTTTTTTATTCTAGCCACTTACCAAAAAGAAACTGTAGCCAAAAAGTGCAACTGCATTTTCTACACCACATACCACTTTTTCTCTAACCCAATTTGCTATAATATGAGTAGCTATTAATATCATAACTGGTGTTGCTAAAAACCTACAAATAAAATAATAGAGCATTTTTATTAAAATGTTACAAAGCAATTGCTTACTTTTTGTTTCTTTATAGCAATCAATAGTCAATAAATACTGAACGATTATTAATCATTTTGAATAGGTCAGAAATGAAACAAAAATAACCTTTCTATTTTTTCACCAATTAGTGTAAATTTGATTAAACAATGATAATCACAAGGCAGTTTAATTTATTAATTTTCATTCTCAGAGGAATTCCTGGATTTATCCTTATTGGTAAGGATTTGAGATTCAAAACAGTTAGGCATCTGGAAGCCATCTTTTATTTTAAAAAAGCTAATACTTTGAAATTTAAAATATTTTAAGGTGTTTAATGAAAAAAAAAATTTCTAATATAATATTATAATTTTAAACCTATTCAGTAATTATATATTTTGTAATTTCAGTTTTAATCGTATTCTTCATGAATATTAATAACACAAAATCACTTGATTTTTTTCAACTTACTCTAGTAAAAACAATGCAATTATTCTCTCTCTATTATTACAAGCCACCTATTGTAAACTTGAGTAATAACTGACTATGAGATAGTAGGTCAATTTATTAATACTTATCATCAAACTATTTTCTGGCTTTTGGTTTTATTAATGAGATAGTGATAGAGTAATAGAAGGAGATTACTCTTGTTCATAATATAGAAAGTTGGAAAAAATCACGGGATGCTGCATTGATAATAACATTCCCAGGTTAAAAAAAGAACCTATAATTAAAATAAAACTGAATTATTAAAATGTATAATTACTGACTGAATATTATTATGCAAACAGTTTGGCTTGGGTGGTTCAAAACCATATATGTTTTAAATTTTAAGCTATTTTCTTGATACTGAAGAGGAATATAAAGTAGTTACAGGTGACTAACTGCATGGATCCTAGCTTTGAATTTTATGCCTTCTTAACAAGGACAAATTCCAGAGACAGATCTAGGAATGAGTATTGATAAATTTTCATTATCATATAGTAATAATTAATAGTTACTTAAGTTTACACTAGATGATGTTAAAAGAGTAGAGTGTAGCAAATTAAAAAACTCGAAGGATTTTGTGTTGGAAATTAAGAAATCACTATATTTTATTTAAACTTAAACACAGACCTTGAAATTTAATATAAAAGAAATTAATGATCATTTAATATTGACTAAAATGTAATTTCTGTAAATAACTATTTGCTAAATTTAGAATGTGTACATGCACAATAAATTTGTATAATATATATTCAATAAATACAAAAATATATTTGGCTTTTGCTTGGAAATGATATTAGGCTTAGATTAAATAAGAATTCCTGATTGCTCAAAATTCTTTTTAAATGCTATTACATGTTTATTTGTTTTTTGTTCAAAGGAGATGCCAAATACTCTTTCAGATTTTTTTTTCATGTGTAAAGAACAGCAGAAGGAAATTTGTATATAGAAAGATTAATAAATTGGCATTTTTGTGGCTAGACATAATATCTAAAGCTATAATAATGATGGTTGGAATCAGTCAACTACTGGTATAAATGTAACTGTACTATTATTGAAACCATTGTTTTAGATGCGATGCATAGCCATAATAATAGTTTGGTCTAGTTATTATCTGATTTTTTTCAAGGTGCTGTATTATTTAGTAACAAATTTTACATCAGAATCTTAATTATGAAAGTTATTTATGTTTTAACTAAGACTTTGTCATGCCATTCCAACGCCTGGTTGCAATTTATTCAATAGTAAAGAACAAAAAAATAGGCCATTGATATACAACATATGGCAACTGTGAAAAAAAAAACAGAATTTCAATCACATTTATAATATCTCTATATACATTTTAGCAATAAAATAAAAAAAATGTCTGTTATTCTTTTTAATAATAGAATGGCTACCTGTTCAGAATATCATGTTATATTCAAGAACTAGAATTATCACAATGAGCTTCAATCTATGATCCTATAGTTCTTATATCTATAAATCTATCACGGTGATAAACCACATAAGCTTAATCTTTTATAATAAACTGAGAGAGTGCAAACCTCTCAACCGTTTGGCCAATCAGATCACAATACTGGGACAGAGAATTTAATAAGAAAAGAGCGGTTCCACTCTTTTCTTTACTTGTCTGTCTATATATCCAAGCCAGTCCAAAGTACTTAGATCTGCCAGTGTGAATCTTAAATATCTTCACACTTAACTCACCGAGTTCTAATTATAAACATACAGCGTGAAATCTTTCGATTTACTACGCAGTAATTTTTAGATGTTATAACTTGCAGCAATATATGTAAATAATATTTTTATTTCTACAAATGCAGATGGTATTGAAATAAACTGAGAGAGGGCAAACCTCTCAAGCGTTTGGCCAATCAGATCGCAATACTGGGACAGAGAAGAAAGGAATGGAACCGCTCTTTTCTTATTAAATTATCTGTCCCAATATTGCAATCTGATTGGCCAAATGCTTGAGAGGTTTGCACTCTCTCAGTTTATTTCAATACCATCTGCATTTGTAGAAATAAAAATATTATTTACATATATTGCTGCAAGTTATAACATCCAAAAACTACTGCGTAGTAAATCGAAAGATTTCACACTGTATGTTTATAATTAGAACTCGGTGAGTTAAGTGTGAAGATATTTAAGATTCACGCTGGCAGATCTAAGTACTTTGGACTGGCTTGGATATATAGACAGACAAGTAAAGAAAAGGGTGGAACCGCTCTTTTCTTATTAAATCCTCTGTCCCAGTATTGCAATCAGATTAGCCAAACGCTTGAGAGGTTGGCACTCTCTCAGTTTATTTCAATATCGTCTGCGTTTGTAGAAATAAAAATATTAATCTTTTATACTAAAAAGCTATATTGCATTTACCTTCTTCACATTTAGCTCTTTATATAATAAACCTGGCCTATAATACAAATACATCATAAGAATTAATACAAAATATTTTCATGTAATCACATATCAAATATATTAATAGTTTCTATTAATTTTAAAGTACAAAGTATAATAAATTTTGAATATTATATAAAGACCTTAAAATTGCCATAAGATAAAATCAGATTTGATAAAAATTGCTGAAATTTCAGCACGTTTTAAAGCAAAAAAATATTTAAAAGCTACCCATATCAACTGTTTCAGCAGGAAGTCTATACTAGAAGAGGAAAAGTGACTGTATTTAAGATTCATTTGTACTACATTTTATGCTATATTACTAAAAAAAACCGGTGAATCTAAATAAAAAAGATTGTTGCCTGTCTACAGAATTGTGTATTTTTCTTGACTCAAGAAAAACATTTACATGGATGACAACCAATCTTAGAAAGCATGAAAATACCCAAAGATCTGTTTTATAATTACATCACTAAAAAAATATAAAATAAAATAAAAATGTTATACATATTTTTAGCTAGATTTTTTTTTCTTTTGCATAGGTAGCATTTTTTTGTCATCTAAGTTTTTTTGTCTTTAGTAGCATACTGGCCCTACTTTCCTCACCCAGATCTTTGCATTCTTTCAATGTCAATTCTCATAATAATCTGTGAGGATAGGCAAATGGTGATAAAACAAATTGTCAGTTTTTAGAGTGAATGAATTTAAACAACTTGCACTTAATTTTTACAATGCCAAGGTGGGAAATACATTTCTTTCCAGAAGATAGGGAACAGAAATAACTCTGTTTTAATATATAAAAAAAAAGGTTTAATCAACAAAAACAAATCTATTTATTTGAAATTCACATTCCTATAGTTGCAAATAATTATGTTTTGAAAATTTAAATAAAACTAACTGGATCTGATATCCTGATTATCTTTAGGAAAATATTAACAGAATCTCTCTAATTCTCTCTTGATAAAGAAACTCTTAACAACAGTATCCAAATACCCCATTCCTATATCAAAAGCAATTCATTTCAGATTGGAACAAAACTAGCAGTGATTTTTATAGCCAATTTGTGTCTACTAATGATATAAAAATTGCTGATAAACTTATAAATTCACTGGATTATGCCAGAAGAAAAAAGTGAAGAGAGAGGTCATGGATAAGCAAAACTTTGTAAGATCTAATCATAAAGCCTGGTATCTGTTATGAAAGCTTGATAGTTGCAAATCTACTTCTAAAAGCTCTACTACTATTAGTGCTACTGAGGATGTCAATCTTGTATGCATAACTTCTAAACTCAAAAAATTGGTGGAATAAAAATAATCACAAATAGAGCAGCACTGCAAGCTTTCCTTTCACAATGTTCTACTAACATCAATCTAAAAAAGTCTGTTGATGTTAATGAAATTGAATGTGCATTATCAAAATTATTTAGTAACAATTATTTATACAAAAACTCTTCCAAATTTTGAAACTTATAGCAGTCTTAGAACCAAAAACATCTAGCAATGATTAAAAAAATAGTCTAATATCACTGTCATGGGTTTCTTAGAACCTTTTTGAAAGAAACATTAACAAGAAGGGCACCTGGTTAGACCAGGAAGAACTTGCTGTTAATAAGTTTTATTGTTAATAATTCATATCGAAAAAGCTATAGAAAATAAATTAAAAATTGGTACTACTTTTATTGATCTAACCTCAGCTTTTGACTCTACTTGGGAACATGGTTTTCTAAACGTTTCTGATTCTGAACCCTATAAAGAAGTGAAAGTACTATGTTTATGATATGTTATATATCAAAAGCATGCTAAGCATGAATAAAATCTAAATTTAAAATATATAGACTACCTTTTCTGTATAAAAAGTTTTTAAGAAAATCAGACTTGCCAATAACTCAAGACATAGTTTTACCACTTAAAACTTGTCTCCAATTAAAATTTTGGATGTGAAATCAAGAATCTACAATTGAAAAATTATATAAAAAATGGAATTCTTATGATTCTCCAAGCAAATTTCTTTTCCCATATCCAACAATAGAGCCAGTTGTATTTGATGGAATCTCATCAATAGTTTCAGGAGAATCCAAGTTCTTTCAGCTCACCTGCTTCATAAATAAAATTTATCAGTCATTGGTCTATGTAAATATAAGCATACACAAACTATAAGCCACATAGTTAATAAGTGCTGATTCTATGGTTACAGCAGTAGGTTTCTTTATGATATTTTTGTTAATAATTATGCTGCTAACAATTCATATCTTTGGTTAAACTTTTTATCCTATAAAACAGTAGAAAATACTTTTACATGAGTACAATGATTTGAAAATGAATTAAATCTTAGTTTGATAAATGTCACATATAAAAATATTATTTTAAAAAAACTTTATTAACATTCAAAATCTACAATATAGTTGATCTTGTTCATTTCTAAAACTTTAATGTTACTCCAAAATATTTATTTTCTTCAGGACCAATTGAAGTTTGTATTGACTTTTCTATATAGTTCTTTTGCCTACTAAAGATTTAACTCAAAATTGCTCTAATTTTAATTTGTGATTTTATGATGACTTTTGTTAGGCTGAATATGAAATTATGTTTTATTTAAAGCCATAAGGAGATATAAATAATAAGTTTCTGACCTATGTAATATAACTGTGAAGAATTCTATGCCAAATATATCTTAATCCTTATAGATGATTTAATAAATAAGACACAAATTTGGTTTTAATAAATATTTATATACTGTAAATAATCAAGTCTTAAAAGCTATTAAATATTTGAAATCATCTGAAGAATATGGATAGTGTCCAACTTTTCAAGACACATAATATTTAAAAATATCAAACTTATCAAAATATTTGAAAATAAATTTCCATTTGGATTCTCCTTTTATTAATTGTCACAACATATCCACATATGCCTTTCTTCAGCTTAACTTCTTAATATCCAGTGAACATCTGAAAGCCATCAATTATAATAGACTACCTAAGGTATTTAGAATCTTATATTAATAAATCTTAATATAAGTCAGGATGGTTTTCTGAAGCAACATTCAGCTTTTATAAATATAAATATGTAATCAATGAATTTAACTCAAATTTTGTGAAAAAATAATGCAACAATTCCAATAATCATATCATTAATTAATAATAAAAGCATGATGTCATTATAAAGTCTGGAGTATAACTGTCGATGGAATTAGGTGTGAGTCAACCCCTATTTTGTATCCATTATTTGAGTCAATACCTGGATGACGGCTTCTCAACAATTTTTATAAAATGATTTTTTTATTAAATTGTAAGACTTTAATAAATATAAAAATATATATTTAAAAAAATTATAGGTAGTAATTTTATAAACTAATTACCATTACAAAAAATTAAGTCAGATGTCACATGACCTAACTTAATAAGCTTGTATTTACAAATGTTATATATAGAGCTCGCAAAATAAGCTCTTAACAAGCTTTGAAAATATCCCCAGACCACTTTCTGCTACTGGCTTGTCAGTGGGGTGCTAGGATATTCAAGCATTAAATTAAAATTACCAGGACAAGCCCAGCACTTTATCTAATGTATAACTATTAAGTAGAAAATCTGAAATTTTCAGACATCCATATGTCTTCCAATCCAGATATCTAACTTAAATAGCCATATGGGACTGAACTAAATTAAGATATACCATATATCAATATAAAATTGCCAAAGCCTTAATAGCAAAAAATAAAATTACAAAAAAATCAAGTCAGATTTTACACGATCTAATTTAATAAGTTTGTATTTACAAATGTTATATATAGAGTTTGCAAAATAAGCTCTTAACAACCTTTGAAAATATCCCCAACCCCAGACCAGTTTCTGATACTGGCATTGTCAGTAGCACCCCACTGATGATGCCAGTAGCAGAAACTGGTCTGGGATTGGGGATATTCTCAAAGCTTATTAAGAGCTTATTTTGCAAGCTCTATATATACCTAATTAAAATATGTTATTCAAATCTTTCAAAAATGATATTTCTTCTCCCCTTTTGATCATATTATTCTCAATTATAAAAATTCACTTCCATTTTGATCAAACTATTCCCAATCATAAAATTCAATTTCATGAGATATTTCATATCAGCATCAATCAATTTCAGCTATTATCAATCTACTACAGGATAAAGATCTCTCCAAGTTTAGTCCAGTTATTTCTCTTTTTCACATCATAACAATAATCTTTCTTGCTTCATCCACTGTCTCACATTTATTTTCTTTCTAAGTCTTTTACAGTCTCTTGAGATCCAGTTTAACTTTAATTATTTCTCTTTTATCATCTTTTTTAGTAATATGTCCAGGATAGTTTCATTTCAATCTCTTATTTTTCAATGATTTCAATGATACTTGTTTATTTTCTTATTCAAGTATTACACATTTGAGGATTTTTTATTTCTTCCAACATATATTTCACTATTCATTCAAGTGATTTGAAATATCTGTATTGCTCTTCAATTAAATGCCCAAGAGTCAACTCCATAAACAAGATTTGGTAAAACACATCTATTAAAAACCTTCCTTTCCAAACAAATAAGTATATTTCCTTTTAATAGTAAAGTTACTTCAATTAAAAGCACTCCATTCAAGTCTAATTCTGTGATTAATTTTATCCATTACGTTTCCATCTGTAATAATAATCATACCAATACATTGATAGTTAACTTCTAATTCAGGATTAATATTTATTTTCTTTTTCTGAGAAAATCCATAGAATATTGTTGTAATCTTTTTTTAGAATTTATGTTTAGATCTATTTTCTTATTTTTATTTGATAACTCTTGTAATGCTTCCTAAAATTCTAAAGCATCAATTTCAAAAACAACCACATTGCCTACTAAATATAGATGACTTAAATAATCTCTATGTATTTTTAATCCCTTAGATTCCCATTTTTATCCACTAAATAGTTCTTTTAAAACTATTGTTAAAGATATGATTCATCTTTATCATTTAGACATTTGATATATAGTTTTGCCAACAATTTTCCTATTCCTTGATCTGCTTCTTCTAAGATATCATTAACAATTTTATTATTTTCTGGAGCTTTTAGTTTCTTTCTAGGTCTAAATGCATGCCTCATCTCTTCATTTAAAAGATTTGAAATTTAAAAAATGTAGTAATTGTAATAGTTATTTGTTTTAATTCTCTGTAGAACTTTTCTACACACACACATTTTTATCATTGAAACCAAAATAACTTTATTAATTATAAAACTGTTAATGGTAAGTATCCATTAATATAAATTCTATTAATAAAAAAATATTTTTATAGTAATATATGGTTTATAAAATCATTTAAAATGTGATAATTTATATTTAAGTAATTTTATTCAGCATATCCTATGAAACATATTAATTTTAATAAGGCGGGGATTTACTAGATTAGTAACCCCATACAACATTTAAATCAATTTCTGATATAATTGAAAAAAAAAAATAGTTTTACTGTATCAATTTCTTGTTTTCCCACAATAATGTTCTTTGTTTAGAAACCAATATATACATTGTATCCTACTCAGATTGACCAACTACTAACAATAACTCCTAGCTCATAAAAAAATTCTATTAAGGCATGTCAAATATAAATTACACAAGTCCTAATAAATTGTTTAATAATTTATCATTAAAAATCATAAGATATACTACTTAAATCATTGAGTAAGTTACCATCCTTTTTAACATTAAGAATATACCAAAAAATATATCCTCAATGGCATAGGAATATCAATACACACTTCTTCACTAAAATATTAATGATACTCCCATGACTCACACTTAAAAAAATAAATTATATTTAATATTAATATTTCTTAAATTAAATTTAACTATAGCACTATTCATTTATCTAACAAAATAATTATATCTCTCCTTGAATAATATTTTATAACACAATTAAAATCTCAGATCATTATTATTACTTTTTAAAATAAATAAATTAATTGATATAATTACATGCAATGGGGATAATAATCAAGAAAACAAAAATACTCAATAATTCTTCACTTTTAAAAATCATTAATTAATTTACTTGTAAACTAGACAAAAAGGAAGTTAAAATTATGAACTAATAATGATCAATATTTAATATCATAAATAAATTCAAAATCATTTCTTATTATTATGTGTTATATCTAATCATTTTATTTTTTAATATGGCATTCTAAATATCAATCTTTACTATAATCATTGAATCAGATAAAGAAAAATTTTCATTACTTAATTTTTAAGCTCAATATCTAATATCTTTTGCAATCACAATATATTTATTATTCATTATTTCATTTAAATTATGTGCAATAATACTCAAATATATTTAATTATTACAATGCATGTGTGGTTAAGATGATGCATAATAACTTGGAAATAACAAGAAAAGAAACTATACACATTTCATTAATTATAGTTTATTATAACAATACAACATTTTTAAAAAATTACAAATATATTTTTAAAAAAAATTAACAGATTATAAAATTTAAAAATTAACAACAAAAAAAAATATTTAGAAGAGAAGTAAATAATTTGCACTTCAAAATTATTTACTATTTTAAGACAGTATCTTTCATACTGAATTTTGTGGCTACTTCAGTAACTCCATGATAATTCTGTACTAAAACATATCAATAACATAGACAACTAATACATTATATTCTACATTTTTCAATATATATATATATATATATATATATGTTCTCCTATCATTATTATTTACTTTTAGTATTCTATATAGAATAACCTAATTATAATTCTATAATTTATTATATGCTCTAGTTTATTCTTAATTATAAATTAAACATACAATTTTTTAAATATTAAGTATGATAAGATATTCTTTTATATTATAATAATATACATCACAATCAGGTTTTATTTTCATCATTCCATTTCATATTCCAATATTCATTCTATAATTTGATCTTTAAAAAATTTAAATATAAAAAAATCATTCATCAAATCTTTATTTAAACACTCTTTTAATATTTTATTTGTTCCATATTTAATTCTTCTTGCATCAAATAAATTCTTGCCATCTATTGAAAGTCTAGCTATTATTCCTTGCTCAACTATACAATTCCCTAATACAATATAGGAATCAGTATGATATTAGTGATTATAAGTGAGTGATAGCCATCTTCTAGAACTATATGAAATAACGATATCATGAATACATAACTTAAGGCTACATTTTTTTGGGTCTACCTTAATTTCTATATTGGGTTCTCTTTAAGCTCTTACAGATTTAGGGAAAATTTTACTGTCCATATATCACAAACATATTAACTTACTTTAACTGTATTATACTTAATATTAAATATATCCATATCATTACAGGATTTCCTAAAAAGCTACTTTCTTGAACCACTAATTGTCTATCAAACCACTCTGTATCAATCATAAAAAAACATCATAGATAAATATTATTCTTTTTTTAAAAATAATATCCAATCTTAATATTTCATACCATGGACCCCAAGAAGATTAAAATAAAACAAATGAATGATTTATAATATGCAACTTATAAGTATATTAAGTTAATTATTTTTAACTTGTTCAGAGATCAATTATATTGTATAATCATATGCAGATTATAATAACTATACTCATACCTCTGTAATTTATCATTACATGAATATAAACATAATACATATTATATTTATTTTACCTGAATTTTGGGTTTGCATTAGTAAATACCAATATCTTATACTAAACCATAGTAAATTAAATTACCATAATCATATATTCTTACGATTAATATTGACAATCCACTAGTTGATATAAATTCTTGACATTATAGAATTGAAATAAACAAAACCAAGAAAAAATATAATTTTCCTCTCTTTTTTTATATCAAAAAATTCTAAAATATTTAAGTCTTAAATATATTAAAATATTCATAATAATTATAAATACTAACATTAACTTAAAGACTATATTATATATTACACTAAAAAACAAGTTTTCTTTCATCCCTTTAACTGAATAGAATATTTTCAAAGGGGAAGCCTGGTTTCTATGATAACCAGTTACTTGAACAGAGAGATTTTTCTCCGCTTTCCTCCATACTTTTTCACCATTGTTTACAGTATGCATAAAAACATTTAAAAAATCCAAGGGAAATGTTAATTAACACTAACAAATAAAAAGTTCTTTTAATAAATGTTAATTCTTCTTATATTATTGATAAAAACAAACTCCTTCACCTTAATAAAGAAGTATTTATTATTTAATAAGACATTTATCACATTTTAAAGTTTCCTTTCTTTCCACATTAAAATATTCATTGCAAAATTAAATAGTTTTAGAAAGTTCTCCAAATCATTTACATTTAATATAATAATAATTCCAATAATATTGCTAGTAGACTGATAAACTTTTAGCATTCTCCTCAAAATTATTCACATTTAGCATGTTAATAACTTTAATAATACTTGTTAGTAACTTTATAAAATTTTATAGTTCTGAATAATCCATATTCATCATATTTAAACAATTATAAATTTGTACTTAAGTAAAATGACAGTTAATAAATACATTTTTACTAAAATTAGTCAGCACTATGTCTTTCCTCTTAAATTTATTTTTACTCTGCTAAAGTCACTCATAAATTTAAAACAGCATATGAACATGAATAAATATAAATTCCTTACATATGCCTCATGTTATTCTGTAGGCAAACAGTTTGATATTCAGCACAATTTTTTAACTAAATGCATTTGTTATCTTGTACACCAATGAGGAAAATTTATTTTTCTATTCCATGTTTAAATGAGTATCTAAACTTTTTAAAATACTTTCCATAGTTTTATAAGTTAATGTTACTAGTTTTTAAAAGTGAAAATAATAAAATTTAAAATATAGTCTTATATTTAAAGAATAAAAGGAATACAGTTCTATTTCTCTGAAAATTTTTTGATTTCACCCCACTTCGACTGTATTTATTTATAGGAAAAAATTGTCCAATACCTGATTGGTCAATAAATTCCAGACACTTGCTAAAATTTACATAATTATTTTTGTCTAGTCTTTGAAATAATTTTATAATGAATATTATTAAATAATATATTTTTTAAATTTTATTAATTAACATTTTAATATATCTTTAAATAAAAAACACTTTATTTCAATTTAAATTTTAATACATAAAAATTTATCATTTATGTTACTATAATAATTATTTTAGACACTTTCATAAAATTGATGTAATTAAATAAAATGTAACATTTAATTTACATAAGTGATAAATATATTTCAAGAACAAGAAAGTAAAATTTAATTTATTGTTACATGAATCTGTGCATGCACACATATGAACACACATTTCATTTTCATTTCATCATTATTAAATTAAATAATTTAAGATAATAAATAAAATAGTAATTTCTAATTTGACTGTTAATAATTACAAAAATATTAACTTTAATCACTATGCATACTGTTTTACAATTATATGATTTTAATAATTATTCATTTATTTGACAATAAATAATACTTTACATTTCAATTTTATAGCTTAAATTAAATTATATTGTTTTAAAGTAAACTAACTTAATTTTAATACTACAGAAACAATTTATTTTAACCTATTCCACAAATTAAATAATAAGTTGTAACTAGCTATTACATAAAATTTTAAATTTCTATGAAAATTGACTATTATTTACAAACATAGAATGATGTAACAAAATAAAAATGATACAATACATATACATTTATAAAGGAGTTAAACTCAGATCTTATAAGCTCCCTACAGCTATCTGCTCCATCTTATAAAACTGATACACAAGACCACATACATGTGAAAAAGATAAAATATCTCTAAAATATATATTTTGTGCTGAACCAGCACTCATCAGTTGGTTCAGATTACTATCTCCCACAAATATATACAATCAGTGTTCAATTTTTAATAAGATAGCAAATCTTCAAACTTTAATGGACGAGCTTCAACCTCCTCTACCCTCCATATCACTCAAAATCCAATGATGGAAAGTTCTCATTGATTACAATAAAAGGCTTTGAGTACTGAATCATTGGATTTTCAATGATATTAATGACTAAAGAGTTGGAAGGTGGAGAAGACTGAAGTTCGTCCATTAAAATTCAAAGATTTGCTATCTTAATACAAACTAAGTACTGATTATATATTTGCAAAAGATGGTGCTCTGGATCAACTGATGATTGCTGTTCAGCACAATATATGTATATTAAAAATGGAGTGCATAGCTATAGGAAGATTGAAGGTCTACATTAAATTTAGTATAGACCATATACATATAATTGAATATTGCATATTCAGCAATGTATTCTGCACATTCCCCTTCTGTGTAATTAAATCAACATATTAAGGTCCTATATGTGAGGTCACAGTGACATAAAGTCAACATGGGTATGACCATGATATTGATACCAACAAGGGCTTTGAGTGTTTCTTCATCAGATTTTCAATAATATGGATGGCTGAAGAGTTGGAAGGTGGAGAAGATTGAAGCTTGTCCAGTAAAGTTTGAAGATTTTCTATCTTAATATAAACTGAGCACTGATTGTATATATGTATGGGAGATGATTTGGACTAACTGATGAATGCTGGTTTAGCATGAAATGTGTATATTGGAGATCATTTTTGGAGGGAGCTTGAAAGTCTAAATCCTTTATAATTATATTAAATTTAGTATAGACAATATACTTATAATTGAATATTATATAAATATATATATATATAACTGTGAAAATATTATATATATATATATATATATATATATATATATATATTATATTTAATGTTTTCACAGTTGCATGATATAAATAAATTAGGTTTTGGGTTAAACCATGTTATTTTTGATGCCATTTTGTCTAAACATTGGGAAGTAATCAAAATTAACACATGGTTTAACCGAAAAACTATTTTATTTATGTGTGTGTATATATATTGTAATGGTATAAATGGGATATGAATTGGCCATGAGATAGACTATTTACCTAAAATCAAATTTCGTAATAAAGAAAATTAATATACATGAAATGAAATATTTTATATGCTTGAGGTCCTAAATTCCTAAATTATACTAATATATTTCCATAATAAATCAGTTAATAAGAAATACTGCGAACATGGAATAACAATTTAAATACCAACTAATTTATATACATGGGAGAGATATTAAAGTTTAAATTACATATTGGTTAAAGTTTATTGAGCTATTAGCATTTTCAATTTATTGAGTAAATAATATTCAGAACAGATAATTCAAAATAATAGCAACAATAATTTATTTATAATAATTAAATGATAGACAAATATCAGATTAATGATATAATAAGAAATGAGGTTTCAAAGTGAAACAACTGCATAAGTGTTTGGATCTATGATGATATTAGGACAATAGTCTTCATGTTTTATAACCAGGAGAATATATATATATAATTTAACTCTCATTAAAGTAAGATAAAATAATAAGAATTCTGTAACTTATTATGATGACATGTTACTATTATACAATACAAGAAATTTGAAATACAGGCATTCTTATACCTGGAACTTACTTGTAAATAAAGGGGATTTGAACTCACACTTTCAAGCAACCTTCAACTATTTACACTATCTCACACTACTGATATGCATGACCACCCACATGTAGAAAAGATAAACAATCACCAATATACATATTTCATGCTGAACCAGCACTCATCAATTGGTCCAGATTATCATCTCCCACACACATATATAAACAGTGCTCAGTTTATATTAAGATAGCAAATCTTCATACTTTAATGAATAGGCTTCAATCTACTCCAACGTCCAACTCTTCAGCCAACCATACCATTGAAAATCTGATGATAGAATCTTTCCTACATGTATGTGATCATGTGTATCAATAGTATGAGATAGTGTGGATAGTTGAAGGTTAATTGAAAGTCTGAGTTCAAATCCCCTATAAATACAAGAAATTTTAAATAAGTTATTTAGAGAACATTTAATGGATAATTATTTATAATATGGAAGAATTATTATTATTTTTCTCTAGCTGTGTTTATGTTCATTTATTTATCTAAAAAAAAAAAAAAAAACAACAACAACAACAACAAAAAAAAATATATATATATAAACATTGAACAACTTTACAAATAATATAATAAAATTTTATCATAAAATTTAACAATTTTCATTGGGTGAGATTATTTGATAACCAAATACTAGTCACATTTTAAATTTCACAATCCATGAAAATTATCCAATATCCATAAAACATTTAATGATATGACAGTGTTAAAAGAAATATATCCTCATTAGAATATAATGTGACTTCATATTCAGATTATTTTGCAATAATAATCCAGCCAGATAATTACCAAAGAGCATACATTAGAGGCAGTTAAGTTTCAATTTTCAAAAGATCCATTCAGGTTTGCTGTCATAATTTCAATGAGGGACTAACTGTTATTCTATCTATCATCAGATGCTATTATCCTTGTGTATAATACCATGCCTGAAAGCACAATATGAATTTATGATAGGTCTTGTCAATATGCATAAAGCAAATAATCCAACAGATGGTGTTGAAATATAATAACAAGAATGAATAATAAAAATCAAGAGATTGATGCTCCTTCATAAATAATCATTCTGTCTTTATGTATGCATTATTGCTTAGTTTCCTTAATACTGTTATTGATTTTATTTCTGAAAACTTGTATCATCCTAGGTATATATATATATATTGCAACGATATATAAATATGTCGTTACATTAATTTAAAATAAAAACTTAAAAGTTCGCAAATAAAAGTAAAAAACTAAACGCTAAAATTAAAATGTTTGTTAAACGTATATACATTCACACAGATGCCAAACTTTAAAAATATTTTTTTTTAAAAAAACAAATAAGTATTTGAACGTATTTTTTTTATAAAAAAAAAAAGTACAAGATTTAAAAATAAAAACAGGTATTAATTAATGTAATCTGTAAATGGAAATGATTGTTTATGAATTATCGAAAACCAAGCTAGCCTTGGGCTCTTGTATGATTAAAATGATCTGATGAAAGATAGATAAGAAAATAAAGAGAAATTAGCTTGACCAAAGGAAGCACTAAGCCTTGGCTCGGACCCTAATGAAAGTGATGGATTAGTGACGTTTTGTTAATTGAATCCGTGTGGATAATATAAAAAGGGAAATACAGTTTTTTCGGGCAGTTCCAGCGTTGTGTGTTTGAGAGGTGGTAGGACGCACATACCACACTCTCTATTTAAAAAGGAAAAATGAAAAGACTGTGATACCTTGAACCAGCTATTGCCATCTCCAGAACATTATCTTCCAATGGAGGCGTCATGGGAATTAAAAGCAGAAACCTGGACTCTTCTACCGTGAGCGATGAACTTTACAAATTAACAACAACCAAAAAAAGTAATTAAGAACTTTCGTCATTGATTTTTTTTTTAAAGATTCAGCTAATTTAAATTTTAAAATGAACTCTTATTTGATTTTCAAATTAATAATTGATTGTTTAAATTTATATAGTTAAGTTTTGCTAAAATCATTTCCATTTTATTATTTTTATTTGTAGTAATATTTATTGTAGAAATTATTAAATGCATTACATTTAAGTTGGGTATAGACGTTGCATAGATTTGTTAGCGGTTGAGTATGTTGTGGTTTTCACATTCGATTAGAATATATGGGTCAACGATATCACTGCAAGCATCTTACGATGAATGCTAATGGGATTTGTATATTCCCTATGCAAGTGACGTTTATCGATGATTTTGTATTTTGATCGGTTGTGTTTAATTTGGAATGTTTTTGACCGTGGAATCTGTGCAGCTGATCTGTCCTCAACATTTTAAAACAAATTTTATAAAATGCATTTGTGCGAACGTATCTAAATGTTAAATTTAAGTCGGGCGTGAATGGCTATATAGTTTTGTAAAGTTATATTAAGGGAGAGTAATCTTAGGTTATTCATTTCTTAGTTGAATTGGTTCAATGGATTGGATATATTTGTGTAATTGTAGATGTAGTATGAGGTCCGCTATAGGCAGGATTATAGATATACACCACACACCCTCTGTTTGCCTATGGATGGGTTTGTAAGTCGGCAGAAGACCGCAGTCCATTCCTATGGAGTTTTTTGTTTATTGTTCTACTTGCCAACAGATGTCACATTCCTGTTGGTGGAGAGTCAATGTCTTCTCTATTTCTACTTATTGTTCAGATGTACATTCCTGACAGTATAGTATTTTGTGTTGTCGTATCATGCTACATTGAATACATGAATGTATCAGATGGATTGGCACCAGTTTGGTTGCGAAATTTGTTGCCTAAGGTTAAATCAGGGAAGAATATTTTCTTTTCAAATGCAGATCTATGTAGTCTATTCATACTTGACTATCTAACTAAAATATTAAACTCATTGAAACTTAGTTAAATGTAAAATTAAAAGTTAATATAGAAATCTAAAATGTTAAACTTATTCCTCAAAATTTAAATGTTATTTTATATGTGCGTAAATAAATATTTTATGTGTTAATCTCTGGCAGTGGCTTTTATTTATTTATATTTAAGATATAAATTAAGATATAGATTTTTATCTCTGCGTCTCCACTGAGCTAGTGACTTGGGCTAACGATCGGAATATTTAAATAAAGTGGAATCTTAACAGCGTGTATCTGCCTACTTTATAAATTTTTCTAGGCTCAAATGCCTAGATGGCGCCCTTGTAGTGCAGATATTGTTTTTGCGGTTAGATTCGATCTTCACTTTCATTTCGATCGTTATAATATATATATATATTCAAAGTTCAAAGAGAATATTTTAACATCTCTGTTGAAATTAAGAATAGATTTTCTTGAATACGATATTAATAATATTTTGATTAGTATTAAGTCATTGATCTAGATTTCATTTATCTGAGAAATAGATATCAGATTTCTTTTGTCAGCCTGTGGTAAGATTCCTTTATATGACTCTTCAAAAAATATTGCATCATTATTTCCATAATGAAAACAATGTCTGTCAGGACTATGTCCTTAACAATTTTTTTTTTACAAAGAGAACTAAAATACTGGGTTATTGGGTTTTTTTTCCCATATGTCATAGCATCGGCTGGGACGTGAACCCACAACCGTCTGCAATCAACTACTTGCTTGCATGACGGCTGCAATACCTCTCGGCTAACAACGCAAGACTACTAGGTTATTGTTTTCAAAAAAATCGCACAAATATCATTAACATTGTTGTAATTTTATTCTCTCCTGCTTGCCTTTTCAAATTCATCAAATAATTATTATTATTAACAAATATGTTTCAAAACATCAGTTATACGCATTCATATAAACTGGATGTAATTTATTTATTTATTGATTTACTTATCACAATACATGCATATAAATATAATGTTCCTTTTTCTTTTGAAATATTGAATTTTAATGTGTGCTCTTTTGCACTGAAAGAAAGAAAAACAAACTGTGTAACTTTGCCCTTAAGTATATAATAAAGCAAAATGAGTTAAAATTTGTTATTTTGATCTTGAATGTTATTACTGATTTTTTTATCATGGCTTAAAGTTTAATAATAATATATATTGTACTAGGTGCATTCGGAAGATGATCCAGCATACTCTATTTGCTAGGTTTAATGGGTTTAAACCTTATTTATCCTAATTTTATATTTTTATATTATAAATGTTACATGAATGGACCAGCCCTTTGAGCAGAGGGGAGAATACCATCGATAGCAGAACCATCAATGATATCCACAGTCAGACCGAACTATGCAATGCATAACATGATCACATTTCCAGACTGTGGCCCACCTCAACTGCTAGATTCAAACTCCTACTATCCAAGCACTTTATTTGTTTTGAGGTAAACCTCAGGCACCAGCTAGTTACGAGTACTAACATGTTTGGACAGTAAGCCCATAATCCAACACTCGAAATATCCCATGACTAGCTCAATCAAAAGAAAAACCTAATACAGTGTTCTTCAAGCCTTGGTCCACGGCCCGGCACCAGGCCGCGGAACTTTTCTGCAGGTTTGCATGCTAGATGGGCAGTAAAAAGTTTGTAATAATAAATAACAAGAGTTTAAACTTTTAATTAATATAGCCAATTTTTATTTATTTTTTAATCTCATTTTTACCCAATTAAAAAAAAAAAAGTAAACAGAACAAAAACAAAATCTAATCAATCATTCATAAATTAATTTGTTTTTCTAGTTATCACAGATGTTTATGGGGGGGGGGGAGAATTAAATTTTTTATTACTTTTCTAAAAAAAATTTAAAAAAAAGCTTTTTATTATATAAACTCCATATATATATATATATATATAAAACTTTATCTTATATATTTAACATTGTTGTTTTGATCAGCTATAACAATTATGCTTATCTTTAAGAAAATTTATCTATGCCGGTCTGCAAAATCTTATCCTTATTTTTGCTGGTCTGCAGAACCTTATCCTTATTTTTACCGGTCCGCAGGTGTGAAAAGGTTTAAGACCACTGATCTAATACATTATTGCTTTAATTAGTGTTAAAGAATTGACTGACAAATATTATGTTTCAAGATAATTTATTTTTAAAATAAGTAATTTGTATCCTAATTTTAACTACTTTTATAAAAACTTAATTAAATTAGACAATGATAATTACATATAATGACCACACACATTCTTAATTCATACACTAGAATATCATGTAACAAAGCATTAAATAATATTTGATATTTAAAAACACACACATCAATAGTTTTTTATGCATGCTATAGAGGTCATTATTAATTGACTCTGGGAGGCTTCAAATTATTGCAATGGCTGCTTTAATTAGAAATGGAAATAATAAAAGTTGCTCATTACCTATAGGATTTGAATGTGGACTTCTTGCTGGTTGTTAAATCATGAAAAAATATTTCCAACCAGATGGATTTGAGGTTTTTTCTTGTGGAGGTTTAATGCTTAGTATTCTGTGGCATTATTCTTTGAGGCAGTTAGATATTAGAAAGCGGATTTTCAAGTTGTTAGGCAGGCATTACTTTTCCCAGAAGGTTGGCTGTTTCATCGGACTCAGGCTAGAGCAAAAGTCATATAGTTCCAGTGGCTGTTGGCACTGCGTGTGGCCTTTATTAACAAGTGCATGAAAAGACTGACTGAGTACTGATTGAGTAATTGATTGAATGAACTCAACTGTTTGTGAACTCAACTGCTAGATTGATGAAAATCCAGACTATTTATGTGATGACCTGTTGTCATTTTGGTGTCTGCCAGCTATATCTATTATTGAAATTCAAAAACAATGAATACATTCCTTAGATAAGCTTTTGATTACATGTTTTCCTTTGGTAGCCATTGCAAATTTGTTGTTTTGTGGATTTTTAATTCGTAGCCATTGCAAATTCTGGGTTTACATTTTAACTTTCTTATTTCACTTTATCCACATGCACACATTTTATTTTACTATTATGTTTACAATCACTATTAACACACATATATATTTGCATTTCTTTAAATTATGGGAAAAGATTTTTATTTCCTTAATTTAAACGACAAGAGATATTTTTAATTTATGTAAAAGGTTTATATTTTAAGCTTTTAGCTTCAACTTTTTCTTTAATATTTTAAACGAAAGAGAGATTTATTCTTCAACTGTCATAACTTTTAATTTTTATCTACTATTTTATTAATTGTTGAGTTAATTCCCCCCTCTTTCACTCAATCCTTAAACTTTTAGTTTGATGTTTCTAAAGCAAACTCTCCCCCCTTCTAACTAATTAATTGATTTTTAACAAACTGTTTTATAAACTCTTTAAACTTCTTTTATTAAACTTTTATCACATTACATTTTCTCCCCCTTACTAATAATAACTCTTTAGATTTTTATGCTGATTTACATATTATTTATTTATTTATTAAAACCTTCACATTATTTATGAGAATTTTATTTTAATAATTTTTTTAACAAAAATTTCACTTGGATCACTTTTTTCATAAGCGGTACATTACACCGCCCTCCATTTGAGAGCAAAATGCATCTCTTGACCATTTTATCTCTGACAACTTTAATTATTAAATTTGAAATACATCTGGGTCTCATTTTATGTGGGAGATTGGTTCCTCAGAAAATGCGCACAAAAGAAATCGCACAAAAATAGACTTAACTAACCTTGAAAAATGGGGGATATGTACTGTAATTTTCCAAAAATCATATAAAAGCAAAGCAACAACATAAAATTACTTTAAAATTCGCATAAAAAAATAAAATATGTCTAATAAAAAATTTCAAATTTGAAAAAAATTGATAGACAAACTTTTTTTGCTTTTTTATTAACTATAGTATTTAATTTTATTCTAAACAATATATTTTTATAAGTAATTTACATTTTTTTCATACATGTACAGTATTTTAATTATTATTGCTATTTGAGACATCAGATTCGTCATGATGTGATGTGATGTACTGTAGCTTCTCCTAAACGAAGTCAAGAGGAAATACAACTAAACCATTTTCCAATCGCTATTGATCCTTCCCATTTCGCTAAGCGATCTAAAATTGAAATTTTTGTTTCGAAAGAAATTCATTTTCTTGTGTGTTTTTTTTCTCCATTAGAGTAAACTAAAAGTTTAAAATAAAAATAAGAACGTAAGACTTATGATAATAAAAAAAACACTGACTCACCACTGTTGGGCAAAATTTAATTAAAACTAACAATTAAAAATTAAATTCTTATTTTTGTCTTTAATTTTTTAATTTTCAATTCCATTTAAAAATCAAATTTCATCATTTCACATCACCTCATTACATAATTTTTAAATTGTTAATTACAATTAAAAATCAGATTTTAATTGCCAAATTTAATTGTGCCCTCCACTGTTACTCACTTTTTAAAAATAAACTTGTGGACACTAAATGATTAATTGATTACGTACTCGTTTCAGAAAAAGCAAAAATTGAACATGATTTAAAATGCAAAAACAACAACCTACATCGTATAGGCATCTATAATGTTTGAACAGATTTACATTATAATCTTGTAAAATTTATTACTTGCGGACACTAAATGATTAATTAATTACGTACTCTTTTTATAGAAAGCAAAAATAGAATGTGATTTAAAATGCAAAAACATAGAATGTGATTTAAAATGCAAAAACAACAACAAACATAGTATTTTTCATCTATAATGTTTGTACAGATTTATATTATAGTCTTGTAAAATTTAATGTGTGTATATAAAATGGGGAAATTCTGATTTTAAGCAAATTATGAACTTCTTTATTACATAATATCTATTACAGTACTATTAGAAATCACTGAATATATTAAAATTAGATGGAAGTCAAACTCTGATAATGCGCTATTACTTTAAATATGATGTGAGTGCGTGAAATTTATAATATTTAAAGTAATAGCGCATTATCGGAGCTCGACTTCTGATCTAATAATTTTTATTGCATAAAAGAAAAACACATACAAAGATATTAAGAAGAATCATGAATCACATAACTTCAAAATTGCATTAAATAAATCCACATGAAACGAGACCTGGGTGTATTGACATGAATTTTTATTTCTTTAATTTTACATTCTTTCTCTAAACTATACATACCGAGGGCAATCTGTTTTGACTATGCTTTTCTTTCTTTTATATGCTGATGACATTGCTTTCAATGATCAAGTACTAAATGATGATCTCCAGGACAGCACTATTTTTTGTGATACAGGGACTTTGAATGATGTGGATGCAGAGTTGCTAGCTTACACTGACTTATTCATATTTTAAACGAAGCTTCATTGGTTGGTTTATAGTTTGTTATTTTGTATCATACATTTATACATATTTTCCATTATGTAAAGCTCAATTATTAATCTTACCTGCATGTGACTGATTTCTATATCCTTTTGTTTTATTACTTATGAATTTATATATTAAATTTTCTAGACTATATCACATCTATGTCTCAGTCCTTGCTCATTGTCTTTATGTATCACTAGTTAAGTCATTTAGTATTAGTTAGGGAGGATAAGTCTCATGCTCTACCATTGTGCTATTGCCAGGACATGGTCAAGGAAATGTCTAGCATAGCCTCAAGCAGGTCATTCACTAATGGAATTTGAAAGCATGGGTAAAAGAAAGCATTTCCTTCTCCCAAACTCTGTCTGTTGAGAAAATGTTCAAACCAGACCATTACATAGATACCCTCCATGTTTGGACACCCAATCATGGGACTATTAAATATTTTCACACCCATATAGGGTTAGCATATATATATTTTTCCTTTGAATAAAATTTTAAGTATTTAGACAGAAGTGATTTTGCTATGTGTATAAGTTTTATAGAGTTGGTGAGCCATGTGGCTTGAGTTGGTTACACAATCATGATTTACTATTACATATTGCTCATTCAAAAAAAAGAACTTATAACCAGGTAGTAATTAAAAATAATGGAATTTAGATCATTTAAAGTCAGAAATGATATGTGATTCAGAGGGAAATGAGCAATAAATGATCATGCAAGAAAAAAAAGAAGGTATACATGCAAACTGGAGAAAGAAAAAAGGGGAAATAAAAAAAATTTTTGTAGAGGGAAAGAAAAACCAAGCAGCAAGAAAAAAGCTGGGTGCGTTCAAATTTTAATTTATTATTTAGTGTGTTTTATTGCATATTTAGTGGTTTCATTTGTTAAAATATATTAAGCAGCCAAAAACAAAAGGGGGCAAAGAACAAGAGCAATAGAGGTAGTTATAGGTAGAAAGTCCTGTGAGAGAGAACGGCAAGTCAATTATCCAAAAAAAAAAAGTAAATTAAGTAAAATTTTAAAATAAGGAATACAAAGAATATAAAATGGAGGGAAAAAAAACAAGAAACAAAAGGAAGAACAAGAAAAACAGATGGGAGGAAGGAAAAATAAGAAATAAGGGCAAAACTTTGAGAACAAAAAGAGAAATAAGAAGAGATAGTAATAGCAGGGTAGGAAGGCCAGCACAGATGAGGACATAGAAGAAAATCTAGGCTGAGGCCAACACAATGTGAAGAAAAACAGGAAGTTGTAAATGAGATAACAAGCATAATGGTGATGATGAAATGGATGTGAAAAAAGGGAGAAAGACAAGGCTGAATGAAAAGAGAAAAAAAGATAGAGAAGAAAACAAAAAGGACAGGGCTGAAAGGGAAAAAAGAGATAGAGAAGAAAAGAAAAAGGACAAGGCTGGAAGAAAAAAGAGAGATAGAGAAGAAAAGGGAAGAAAAGGAAAAGAGAGATATAGATAGAAAAAAGGAGGACAAGGAGGATATACTTAGACATATCTGGAAAATATTAGATCACATGAAAGAAAAAATATAATGAAGGTTCCAAGCTCTAGAAGAAGCAATGGGGAGGTAAATGAGGGAGTGTCAGCAGCAGAATAAAGAAACACAGAAAGAGTGTAGGGGCTCATACATACAGGAAAAAAATTGACTAATTTGAAGATAGTAAATGGGGACATTCTCCCGTATGGAGCCAGATAGAATGGCAGGAAGAGTGTTTATACAAAGAGAAACTAAAAGTAGAACAAAAAATAGAGAATAAAGTAAAAGGCCTCAAAAGAGGATTGGAGCTAGTGAGTAAAAAAAATATAGATGGAAAAGTAAACCTGTTGCAGAAGATACAAGGGCTGCAGAAAAGAATGACTAGAATCGAGAACAAACAGGCTGACACATGTAGAAAGTAAAGAGTTACCTAGGAAAAGAGAAGAGTTAGCTGAAGATAACAGGAGAGAAACAGAGAATGTAAAAGATAGGGCAATACGTAAGGAAGAAACCAGGGTGGAAAGTGTAGGATCTGTAGAGGCAGAAGCAGAGGGATATGAAAATAAGGAACCAACTGTCTGGGTAGGAAGTCAAAAGGATCAGGCTATAAGATAACTGACAGAGAAGAAGGCCCTAAGAGACAGAACTTAGGGAACATAAAAGATAGCATTATATGAACAGATATGGTCAGGCAGCAATTGTACTTATCAAAATTTATACAGGTTAAAACCTTCAAAGGGGAAGTGGGAGAAAGTCCCCAGACACACTTATGAGGGTTAGCCAAGTTGTTCAGGTTCCAGACCATAGACCCACAGGACCAAGTGACACTGGCAATGCACTACTTACAAGGGTATGCACAATCCTGGTGGAAGTGCTATAGAGAGAAGCCCCAGATTTTTAAGCAATATACTGTGGCCTTGGTAAAGACCTTCTGGAGTGATACACACAATTTTTCATGCACCAAGTGGCCCACCTTAGATATTTAGATGTGTTTCCATTTACTGAGACACAAATAATCTACATAATCCAACAGAACATGCCAGGGTAGTTGAAGGTTACATATGGTGGATGAGATAGCTGCATTCCTAACCACCATCAATTTTCAGGTTACATATGGTGGATGAGATAGCTGCATTCCTAACCACCATCAATTATAAGCCTATATCCAAAGAACCACCTAATAAATATATGAAAATTAATACACATGAAGTGTCAGGTCATTAGTCAAGGGGGTAGGGGATCATACCATAAATTTAGAGAGAAGGGAAATTATATTTAGCTGTGTTCCAATTAATGAAGGGAAATTATATTTAGCTGTGTTCCAATTAATAATTAGAATTGGTAGTACCTTATTTAACCATTTTTACTGTCATATAATCAATTATTTGTTGAAAGAGAATTAGGATGTTAGACTTACAAGATCAAAGGCTCTCTTAAAAAAAGTGTATGAGTTATATATATATATATATATTGTATCCCCCCGCCCGGTGTCAACCACCACTACCTTCGCTACTCCTTGCTTGACGATTCTTTTTTTTGTTGGCACCCGCTGTGTTCTTCCGTCCGGGGATTACATGATGTTCTGTGACGATAATTTCTAACACCTATACACGTACGCTTTATTTATTTTATACATAGATTCGAATCGAATCCCAGTAATAGGCGCCAGGAGAACTTTTAGAAGAGTCCGCCACGTATGTGCATAAGCCCACTCAATTATATCACAAAACATGCCCGTGCCTCGCTCCAGTCGGAAACATGAAACGAACACAGCCACAATTACCCTTCACACTACCTCCGTTATTATAATCATAGAAAGGCCCGCCCTACATCCCACCGAACAAATTAATCCAACTTAACTTTAGTCAAAAAAGCATCACGACATAAGCATAAAATCAATAAAATCCCACCCCCAAAATATCAACTACATTCATTTCATACAAATAAATTTACGCTAAAGCATTCATTCCGACATATATAAATTTATGTTGAAATTCCAAGCAATTAAATAACAAAAAAAATTAGCTACATAAATATTTATTTAATCTGTTTAATAATGATTAACGCAGGTATGTGATCGGCAAGCCGAGACAATTAACGGTAAACTTCAAATTACTTTGCACATATTATTTCAGACTGTTGATCAGTCGGCAAATTTATTAGGTAAAAAAATTCTCGAACTGTTCATAAATGATTAATATTACTTATACTGTTTTAGATTAATGTCTTTCTAATAGTTCTGGATATAAAAGTTATTTCTTTAAGTGCACAATTGAATATAACAAATTTTACAATAGCTACCTGTGAAATGTAGAACGACTGTAATGGGATCCTGAGCGAAGATTATTCTTTAATGATGTATTCCGGCGATTTGCGCGGTCTCCAAGCGAGCGTGGTCCTAATATGAGGTTCTCCGGTGGTATGAGCATCTTGATGGCAATCAGCTGGACTGGACGCGGAGGTCCGGCGGTCAAGCCGCGAATTCTATATTCAGCAACGCATGGCAGTTAGATTCATAACGTCTAATAAAATCAAGTCTCTTAATAATCTCTCAAAAAAAAGCACAAAAACTGTCTCTGAAAACGCTGTTCGGCCTTTTTGATCTTTGCCTTCACGCCCTCACACCTTGAATTTTTCTCCTCCAATCAATCCCATGCACCTGTGAGTCCCTTTATTTGATAAGTCCATTGCGTGTCAGCTCAACTCCGAGATTTCTGGGATTGTTGACATTAGTTTGGAATTTAACCGTTTTTCTTAGGTATTGTTTCTCTGGGGACAGAAATCTGAGTCGTACAATAGCGGTGTACACTTTCTCACACCTCTGTTTCTAATTTTGGCTTGTTTTATCTCGGCGTACCAGCACATATCCTGCCTATTGTTTCAATTTCTACTTTTACATTTACTAATTACGTTTGTACAAATTAATCTTAGATTGCTCGGAATTTCAGAACATATTGCTAATTAATTTAAATTATTTTATAAAAGTTAAACTTGCATTCAATCATTCTTCTTTAATTGATCAAAAAAAAATAAATAACAAAAAACTACAACGACGGATTATAGATTTATTCTTAGCGCACACACACAAAATAATAAAATAACAACAATTTTTACTCTTTTTTTCAATAAATCTGACAGGTACTCTTATATAGCTGCGATCGGCTTTTAGAAACGACTGTTCTTCGCTTATTATTAAAGCAAGACCGCTTTTATAAAAGTTTTGTCCCTGTCAGTTATTTCGTCAATTGATTATAGTTGAATATACCCCCATACGCCTGGGTTTGAATACCATGTAACGCTATTCCGTTACAATATATATATATATAAGCTTGCTGTATGTTGTTTTGTTCCAAAAATAGAGTGTAGAATTAGTGTTAGTTATCATATTTAATCATTTTATGGGCATCTTAATGGAGCTATAGCAGAAAATAGAAGAGTAGGAATTTGGGAAGACATTATGCTGAAAAAAAGGGGAAGAAAAAGAGTAGAGAGAAAAGTGGAGTAAGTAGACCCATGAGTAAAAAAGAGAAGAAATAAAGGGGAGAAGAAAAGTCCTTTTTTTCCAGGAGTTGATTGCTATAAAATAGTTAGACTTAAAGATCCACTGTTTCACCTACTATAGTCATAGTAGTATATTTATTTGTATTTCACCCCAAATTGTGTGTATTACTTTAATTCAAAACTCGAAACTTGTGCTCTTATTAATTCTAGAGTATGTGCCTATATAAGTGCCTATGTCAATGCAATATATACATCAGTAAAGATAATATATATGCACATACATTCCTCCATTTATTAAAACTGTAAATGTAACAGTATGTGCAGTTAGAATGTAGAATTATATTTAAACTTTGGTAAAAAAATCACATTTAAAATTTAGTCTTAATATTCTTTTAAAATCGTATTTTAGTTAAAGATTGACAAGATTGGCACTCCTTACCACCATCGATTATACACCTATAGCCAAAAAACCGCCTGATAAATATAGGAAAATTAGAACATATGAAGCGTCAGGCCATTAGTCAAGGAGGTAGAAGATCATACCATAAATTTAGGGAGAAGGAAAATTATATTTAGGTTTGTGTTGGTAGTACCTTATTTAACCACATAATCAATTGTTTGTTGAAAGAGAATTAAGATGTTAGACTTATGAGACCGAAGGCTCTCTTAAAAATAGGATAGGGGAGTTATATATATATTTAAGCTTGCTCTATGTTGTTTTGTTCCAAAAGTAGTGAGTGCAATTAGTGTTAATTATCATATTTAATCATCTTTATGAGCATCTTAACTCTTCGCTGGAACTGGACATGAATTTGCGGACAAAGCGCCACCTGTGGCATTAGTACTCAATGCAATATCGCATTTTGAATTTCCTTTTACAACTGTTAGCAGATTTGTCTGAATATTTTCATTTTTTCAATTTTAGCACATACGTATATGATTCAGGTATTAGTTTGTAAAGTTCCACATAGACGGCAGTTATAATTAATGATTTATTCATTATTCTGTGGAAGGTAATTTGTAGCCCCATAGTCACTCTTTTTATATTAGAGAAAAATGTTCATCTTTGCTATCTGCAAAATAATTTTCAATTTTTTTTAATAATTTGCATTATTCTTTCAATTGGTAAGTTATAATAATTATTTATGATTTATTTTTCTTTTTTAAAAAATATTTCTATGAAAATAATGTAGATTTTGAAAATATACAATGTTGTTTTGTCTATTTAAAATTTTCAACATTAAGAGATGTTTGCTTATCTATAGATTTTTGAATATCTATCATATTTTATTACAAAATTTTTAGGTTTTAGAAAGTATGTGAATCAAAACTTCATTTATATATATTTTTATAATAATGTATTTTCAATAAATAAAATAAACAGCATTTCTTTTTCATATATTTTGAGTCACGTGATAGCATAATATATATATATTCATTTTTCACCTCATTATATCCATCAGGTTTTTTGGACAAAAATATATATAAATATGGTTTTCTTTCATTTAAAATATAATTTACATTTTAGAATGTATATTATCCAAAAATTTTGATTTATATATATTTATAATTCAATAAATAAAATTAGCATTTCTTTTTCATATATTTTGAGTCACGTGGTAGCATATATATATATATATTCATTTTTCACCTCATTATATCCATCGGGTTTTTTGGACAAAAAATATATAAATATGGTTACATTTTAGAATGTATATGATCCAAAAATTTTGATTTATATATATTTATAATTCAATAAATAAAATTAGCATTTCTTTTTCATATATTTTGAGTTAATTTGGGCCTCTTTTTTGAAAAAAAAAAACTATGGAAAGGTTAATGGAGCTATAGCAGAAAATAGCAGAGTAGGGATTTGGGGAGACATTAGGCTGAAAAAATGGAAAGAAAAAGGGTAGTGAGAAAAAAGACAGGTGGTAAAGTGGGGTAAGTAGACCCATGGGTAGAAGAAGGGAAAAATTAAAGGGAAAAAGGACTTTTGTTTTTTTTCCAGGAGTTGATTGCTATGAAACAGTTAGACCAAAAGATCCAGCTGTTTTACCTACTATAGTCATAGTAATATATTTATTTGTATGTATTTCACCCCAAATTGCATGTATTACTTTTATTCAGAACTTGGAACTTGTGCTCTTAATAATTTTAGAGTATGTGCCTGTATAAGTGCCTACTTTATTGCAATATATACACCAGTAAAGATAATATATATGCACATATAGCCCTCTATTTAATAAAACTGTGTAAACCTAACAGTATGTATGGCTAGAATTTACATAAACTATATTTAAACTTTGGTAAAAAAAATCACTTATTTAAAATTTAGTCTTAATATTCTTTTAAAACTGTATTTTAGTTAAAGATTGACCAGATGGGCATTACTCAAAATTATTTCAAGTTTATTTTTTGTTAGAAGTGTTTACGAGTTAACATTTGCTCAAAATTATATTTTAGTTAAAGATTGACTAAATTAGCATTTCTTAAAAATAATTTAAGTTTACACTTTTGTTTAAAACTGCAAACTGTGAAGTTGTTTAAGAGTTTTAGCATTTGACTAAAATAATATTTTAACTTAATTAGCCTTATAGTGAAAAAATCAATTTTAAAATCAGCCAGTCATCAATTTTGACTAGACCATTTGGAAAGGCCAAAGAAAGAGTTGTTTACTTGCAATTTTAGGCATGGTAAAAGATAATTAAGAGCATGAACTTCAAAGCACAAAACGAGTGACATGGTTAACATAAAAAAGAAAGAGGGAGGTGCTGAAAATAACTATAAATTTAGTTTTCGTAATAGTAAAATATATATAATATAATAATAATAATAATAATAATAATAATAATAATAATAATAATAATAATAATAAAGGAAAACAAACATACATAACTTTGTGTAATTTGGTTGTTAACATCGTGAGAAGACTGAGTTTGAGTACTATATTGAAAACCCTTAAAGTTGCTAAGATGAAAACCATCAGCTAGTGGGAGACAGATGTGCTGTTTATCTTCCACTAGAGCTATTCTATCCAATGGTAAAAACATCAATCATCTTACACCAAAGAACCATCAACAACTGCCCTGCAAGTATAAGCCAGCAGCCTTGATAATAATGAAGCTGTATCTAGAAGCCACCTCAGTAATAATGAAGCTGTATCTAAAAAGCCACCTTAGCCACAAGCAATCTGTATCTAATAAGCTGCATTAAAATGGTGAAGTTATATCTACTAAATTGCACCAGAATGAAAAAAAGCCATATTCATGTCCATCAAAGAAAAATAGGAATCACACACGGAGAAGGTGCCCATCCATGAACATATACAAGAATCCCTCTTGAAAATTATGGTAAAGCAAATACTATTTTATTCTTTAAAATAATTCAAGTTTTCATTCTTTAAAATAACTATCAAGTTAGTGATTATTATGTCTCCTACATAACTCTGTTAAGTAAGTGTAAATCTGCTATTTATCTTTAATTTAAAGTAATCACTTTATAAAATCTTGCTTGATCATACACATACACATATATTCATTTAATCTTTAATGTTTAAACCTAAAACTTTAGTAATAATTGTATTACAATGTTATTTATTGTTTAAATGCTATTTTGCATTAATAGTTATGTTTGATTTATGCTAAAGTAATCAGAATGGAGTTTCTCGAATTGTTAATTCTCAGAGAGATACTTATACGCTCTCATTGTGCTAATTTGCTACAAAGAAACAGACAAACTGCCTTCTGGATTTAATATTACTCCACCAGCAATACAGATATCTATAACATGGCTGAATAAATAATTATAAAAGAGTGTTTATTTGCATTAGGCGAGAGTGATTTTCTACAGTATATATGCAATTAATATTTAGATCCCTAATAACCCCTAAAATATATTGTAAAACCCCTTAATTATATACTTGAAGTGTACAGATAATCCTTAAGCCAGATTCTTAGTATTTCCCCATAGTAAAATTATTATGTACTATTTGATAACTGAATAATGGCAGTAGCACTGATAGCCACTCTGTATTTTGCATATTTAATAAATTAATTATATTAGATTAGTGGAGTGAAGGTGATGCTCAATAGAAGAATAATGCTTAGCTTCTTGCTACACTCTCTACACACAGATATGTCTGCATTGGGGTTGATTTAATATCAAACCATGCCAGTTAGTTTGAACAGCAAAGTCATTTTGTATTTGATGTTTGAAAGGGACCAAAGAGTCTCATCCGAAAAGTAGATGTTCGATCATCTAGACTAAAGAGGTCTCCTTTTATTAGTATAGCAAGAAGTTCGGTCAAAGAATTGGTTACTGATAATAAATCTTTATGAGCACACTTTCGAGATGCGTACATTCTACTAGTATATTTGGTACACCATAGAATCTGAAGTTACACTGCTCTATCAGTTCTGTCTGCTTTATTAAATAACCTCGGCTTTGATCTGAGCCAAAATCTGAATTAACTTGATTAATTTGTATCTCAAATTAGATGTAAATTTCAGGATAAGTAATATACATCCCTGTTAGTATGACCACCCTCATTCTTGCTAAGTTCTTGGCATATATTTTGGCATAGATCACTACATAAACTTTGTATATTTGTTCACCACTATTTAATTAAAGGGAGAAATGGCCAATGTAAATGTTACTCTACCCTTGTAACTTTGTTTATATTATATATAAAAAGCTGAAATAAGAATCCCTTAACAAATATAAACATTCACCTGCATGTAAAGGAGTTTTATACACTCTGTTTCTGTGCTCTTTAATTTGTATAATAAATTCATCCATATTGTCCATCATAATGCTTAAATATTACCTTTGTAAAGTAACATTCCCCTTCATGTGAATAATTTATATACCTTGGTTTTATAGTTTGTTATTCTGTATTATACCTTTATATATATCTTCCATTATGTAAAGCTCAATTATTAATCTTTCTAATATGTACATTTACCTGCATGTGACTGATTTCTATATATTTTGTTTTATTACTCATGAATTTAGATATTAAATTTTCTAAACTATATCACATCTATGTCTCAGTCCTTGCTCATTGTCTTTATGAATCACTAATTATGTCATTTAATATTAGTTAGGGGGGAAGAGTCTCATGCTCTACTGTTTTGCTATTGCTGGAATGTGGTCAAAAAAATGTCTAGTGTAGCCTCAGGAAGTCATTCTCTAGTGGGATTTTGAAGCACGAGTAAAAGAAGGCATGTATGATCAGACATAGGGTGTCACCATCCCGACTTGGTCAGCCTGTTTCTCTTTCTCCCAGACTCTCAGACTGTTGAGCAAATGTACAAACCTGACCATTACAATATATATATATATTATGTGCCTCATGAACATAGTAGTATATGTGATATTACAATATATATATATATTATGTGCCTCATGAACATAGTAGTATATGTGCATATATATATATAAAGTTGAAAGAAAAAATAAAAATGCACAAATAAAAAATTTTTGTACAATGACAGTTAAGAATAAAATAATTTTGAATTGAAACATGTTTCTATGTTACAATAAATATATTTGTAATTATAAAATTCCACTGCCTATTTTGATTAGCAAATTGTTTTTAATTAAAGCATATAGAATATATTTTGATCCTACACAGTTGTATTTGAAAGGATTAATGTAAATAAAATCGAAACATTAACCTTTTTCAGTCAAGTTAAAAAAATGTAATTTTAATTAGTGATTTTAACATTTCACCCCTGTGTACAAAATGGTTGAAAAAAAATTTAGAAGGGATTTTTTTAGTTTTACAGATTATGCCAGTATGAGGACTATGAAGTTATAACTGAAGGTGAAGTGGACAAGTCCAGCTGCTACTCTTTCACAATAGTAAAGTTTGGATTCAGAAGAAAGCAAGAGCCAGTTTTTCTGTGGTTCATAGCATATATATATATATATGTGTATTAGATAGCATAAAGGCTGAAGGGAGCCTCACTTCAAGTCAACAGTTATCAAATTATAACCTTTCCTGAAGAGATGACAAAAAGCCAGTTTACTGTTTAGAAGGCACCAGCTTACCGAGAGAGTCCATCATAAGCTGCACAATTAATTCATATGTATACTGTTTTATCTATATGAAGAGAAGTGCAGATAAAGATACTGCATCATATATATAAAGTACAACTGGTGAGTTATTTTAAATAATTCCTTGAAAGTGATGTTTAAAATCTATAATTTAAAAGGAAAACAAGTAATTAATTTTAGTTGTGTTCTGATGTATCATGTCAGCCATGGGATGGCACTATTTCTAGCTTAATTTCTAGAAATATGCTGTTACTGCAACTGCACCCAAGCATTTAAGCCTTCTTTCTAGAGTAAATCCTAAAAAGACTGTTAACTCAGAGTTAAACCTTCTTTCTATGCTAAAATCTAGAAAGAGTGTTAACTTGGAGTAAAGCCTTCTTTCTACAATAAAACCTAGAGAGAGTGTTAACTTGGCTGGCAGTTAATGCTGTGGCTTTTTCCTATGCTAAAAGCAGAGGAAAATGCCATAGTTGTTTGTGTTACACACTATATCATAATGATGTCTTATGTATTTTATGTAACAGTATCATAAGAGGGTGTGTTAAATTCATTGTGTCAAAATTATTTAAATTTTCATTGGTGCCTTTTTTCATATGAATTGATGAACTGTTATCTTTTAACAGTTTTAACAGTATCGTGATTGTTCCTCATAAAGCTGTAAGCCTCCTAAATTCTCTATTAAGGTGGGGTAGTTCAATTTTTTGTGATGATCATGCTTTAAGATATGTTTTAGCGAGTAATTTTCCAAGACTACGAATATGGCTAATTCGAACACAAAAAACTTGAAAATATGGGAATTGCCAGACATGGAAGCCAGCACTGTAACATTTCTACAGCAGAAAAACATCCTGCTGAAAGAAAAAGATATGTTTGTGCAGCAGATATATGCGACTTGAGGTCCATGAACATATTTTGACTTTCATTTGTAAGTCTCATTCTTGCCAATGAAAATGTTCACTTCATAAAGGGCAGCTTGTTTGAGGGATTCCAAATGGCTTTCGTCAAATGTAAAATAAAAGTAACTTAAATTTTAATTAAAACATAACCCCTTCTCCCAATAATTGTTGTCAATCAAATGCAAAATAAAAGTAATGTAAATTATTATTTAAACATATACAAAAAAAAACTCCCACTATTTATTGTCAATCAAATGTAAACCAATAAAAGTAATGTAAATTATTATTTAAACATAACCCAAATTACTATTTGAACATACACCAAAAAAGACCCTCTTGTCAATAAAAATTAAGAAACAACTATTGTCAAAAATATTATTTTGGGAAAATAATTTATAAATGAAACAAAGTAAAATTGGTTGTCAATCAAATGTAAAATAAAAGTAACTTAATTTTTTATTTGAACATACACAAAAAAACCCTTCTCCCAATAATTGTTGTGAGCAATCAAATGTAAAATAAAAGTAACTTAAATTATTTTTTAATCATACACAAAAACATCCCTCCCACTAATTGTTGTCAATCAAATGTAAACCAATAAAAGTAACATAAATTATTATTTAAAAATACATAAAAAAAACCTGTTCTCCCATGAATTTTGTCAATCAAATTTTAAAAAGCAATAATACTATTTAAAAAAACCCAAATTAATATTTGAACATAGACCAAAAAAGACCCTCTTTTCAATTAAAAATTAAAAAACAACTATTATTATCCCATTGTCAAAAATATTATTCGGCAAAAATAATTTAGAAATGAAAGAAAGTAAAATTTGTAAACAAAATAAAGTCAATATTAATAGAGAATCACTAGCCTGGAAATGTTATATCAATGTGTTTTTAGTTAGAATCAACACCATTAGGCAGCTGACATGATAGATCAGAACACAACCCTAATTTTTGCTTGAATTAAAAGTCTAAAAAATAAAGGAATCATTGATAGACAATTTTACTTTGAAAACAAAGTAAACTCCAAAAATCTTTCTAGTTTAGAGTACAAAAAAACTTTCTGGAGTATTTTTAAGGATGTTTGCAATTAATTAGGAATTAACTGGTTAAAAAAAAACTTTTATGAAGGACTGTCAAAGAAATGATATTACTAATAACTTTGAGTCATACTATTTTTTATATATACACACATGTGAATTTTATGTATATTTTCAATATGGAATTAGTTGTGAAAAATATTTTTAGTGAGTTCATTATTTTGTGGATAAAATATCATCTAATATAGGCATCAGTGTGTGCACACACATATATGGTGAGTTGGTCATTAATTATCTATTATAAAAATGAATTTCATTTATTAGTTTATGACAATTCAAATTTGTTCATAAATTATTATATCATGTTTGTGTGCTTATATATGTGTGTTTTTATGTGGACTATTGAAACATGTTTGTAAATTGCACTGTGATAGTGGATTTCTTTTTGTATTAATCAAAATCAGAATACTTGGTGTATCTGTATAGTCATATTCTATAGACCTTAATTTAATTTTATTGTTATTAATAAATTTATATTTTATTGTTAAAGTTATTTCAGTGAATTTACTCAATTCTAAATAGTTTAGAATATTAGATGTTTGTATTATATCTCTTGATCACAATAAAAATTATAGAACTTTGGGTCACTGAGCTGGATTCATGCATAATAGTCTGTTATGTAAAAGAAATTTATATTTAATGCTTATGGATATCCAGTTAATGAAGAACCTGGTTAGTGCAAAGGGGATATCCTTTAAAGTCCATGCACTACATTTCATTTTAATTATTTATTTAAAAATTAAGTGGTAATAGTATGAATACTGAACCCTACCATCTGATGGTGCTCTTTTTTACAAAATGCACATTAATATACCATTTTAGTGGCCTCAACTTATGGCTGACAGTACAAAAAGTGTTTTTTGAGCTGCAACAGGCCGGCTTCTATGATTACATAATGAATTGCTATGCCCATTGCATTGTGACAGTAATCATCAAGTGAGCTCTCCTGAACTCTTGCTATGGTTTGATTTGATGGTGGATGTATTTGAAAAAGATGAAACTCTGCAAATTCATTGTCAGAAATTTTTTAGAGAGCGTAGTGGAATTAGTATTCCATATTAACAATTGTCATGTTGTCACACATGCTTCCCTATGCTTTTGAATTGTACACAACTTGAAAAGGTTATTCTTTTCAGCAGTTTTTTCTGATTTTGCACACAAATGCCCATGTATGTGTGAACCCATGCAAAAACTGTCAAATGTCATCTGAAGGTTGTCTGAATTGGTTAAAGCTGAGAGAATTGCCAGCTGGTCATGCACAATATTGTGTTTTCCCAGAAAGAAAAACTCCTGCAAGCATACCTATATAGGTCTGCACAAGAGAAGTTGTTGGTTTGCAGGCTCCAAAATCCCATTACTTACAGCTTTGAGGCTTACCTGTTATTTTATTTGCATGTTACTTTTGGCTGCTGTTTTTTATGCCTCCATAAATGGTGGGTTTTTTTTACTTGTTTTGCTTCACAACTTGTCCAAAGTTTCATTTATTTTTGAATCAATAAATTATTTTATGGAAAAACTTGCTGTTGTTTTTGTTGTTCAGATGATTATAAAGTAGTTAGGTAATATTTGATAAGTTTCATTAACAGTTAAAGTAGATAATATTTTATTAAACCAAAAAAAGAAGTGTTTAAAAGTTTATTCAAAAGGCCCCACCACCACCATCATCATCATCATCATCATCATCATCATCATCATCATAATAATAATAATAATAATAATAATAAAGAACTGTGCAGTAACATAATAAATTGTTCAAAAAGAAAATCTAAAATGAAGTCTATAATTAAAAATCAAAACAAACCTTCCCCGCCAACCCACCTCCCCCAGCTTTAAAAAAAAAAGTTCTTTGAAAATTAATTGTTTGTCTTTTTTTTAAATTAAAAACCAAAAAAATTAAGGAAGAACTTTTCGCTACCATATAAAGCTTTCTGTAGCATAAAGATTTGAAACAAAAAAAAGCCTCATAATAAATTAACAACAAAAAAAAAAGATGACAAATCAAAACCCCTCTACCCTCTAAAAAACCAAGTGTTGGTTTATTCAAAAGTATCAAATTCTTGAAGTCTTTCAGCAAATCAAAACATCAACCAACAAAAAAAAGAAGATAAGTTAAAAGCAACCAACCAACCCCCCCCCTCCACCATCTAAAAACAACAAAGTGTTTGTTACCGTATTTTTGTGTAAACAAACCGATGGAGCATTAATTGATAATTTAAAAGCAAACCAACACCACTACACCATCTAAAAACAAAGTGTTTGTTTCTTTAAAAAAATGAACCCCCAAAAAAAATGTGTAAAAAAAAATTTGGTTTACCATAAGTAATATTATGTAAAGAAACCTACAGACAGTTAATCATTAATTTACAAAAAAAAAAACACCCCTAGACCATGTAAAAACAAAGTATTTGTTTATTAAAAAAAAAACCTGGGTGGAATAAAAAAAAAAAACTTTGGTGGTTTACCATCGCCGATAAAAAAAAATTAAAAATCGGTTGAAAAAAAATATATTTTACCGTAATATTATGTAAACAAAAAGACGGCCTGTGAATCGGTATATTGATGTGAATTGGGTGAAAAAGAGTGCCATCAGATGGTAGGGTTCAGTATTCATACTATTCCAATTAAGTTTTTAGTTGGCAAATACATTAATGGTACTAAGTGGCCAGAGCACAGATGATAATCAGAATATTTTTAATATTCCAGAAATATTATTTTTAATTGGTTATATTCTTATGGATTAGCACTTAAATTTGTGCATTCAAATTATTGTTTAAATAATCTGCCACAAGCTGGCAATGGCTAAATAGTTAGCCTGGTCTATAATAGACCCATTTCAAATCCATTCACAAGATCGACTATTGATTTAGTTGATTTCATGATGATGAATGATTATTAATTTTGAGTAATGTTGGTCAACTTATAGTTACTTACTTATAGTTAGTTCTATACTGATCTCTCATGCTCAATCATCATCATTCTTCATTTATATATTTTTATATGTAATTTCATTTTTAAATTTTAAAGTAACTGGGGTTGATAAGATATGAATGCCATCACCCCAGATTCACCCATGACACCATACTGTTACAATATATATATATATAATCAACGGAACCTGACAAACCTATGTGTCATGCCAGGCCATCACTAGGCTATTCGAACCTAGAAAATTTATAAAGTGGCAGATATATAAGATGAGGTTCAACTTTTATCAAACTGAAAGCCCCAGTCACTAGCTCATGGAGAAGCTGAGTTTAAAATATCACATTGTATATTTAAAATTTCTAATTCTTGATTTTTAAAATACTGTTAATAAATATATATAATAAGTTACTGCAAAATTTAATTAAACAAACATTTTATTATTATTATTCACACACACATTATTTCAAACAACTGAAGATTAAATTACCTATTAAATATATTTGATATAAATTATATGCATAGACAAGTATCCTCAAAAGCTTTAATACAATTTTAATATTTTGCTAAGCGTAAATATGCTACACAAAATACGTATATAACTAAGCCAATCCTTTTTAATCTTTGGCTAAAATTTCATGTTTAAAACAATGCTAGCTTACTGATATACTGATGTAACCAATGCAAAATTTGAGATTGTTAGCATAACACAATCATGCTGACAGTAATTTACATCTGTAGTAGGATATCATTAAAGAAATAATAAATCATTGTGGAAAGGAATGAGCATCTTCCCGCATGATCATTAATAAATTTCACCAATCTGTAAATGGGTATAGCAATCTTTGCCAGCTTACCATCCCAACCAGAGTGTAAAAAATTTGATGATGTAGGAAATACATTTAAGATGATTGGCAATGTGATTGCTATCATTTTGAGCCATGCATTTAAGTTGATATTATGTCCTGCATGTTAACACAGCACAAAGAAATGAGTATCCAATGTGCCTACCCAGATTACATTGACATAAAACATCTGTACATCAGTCCACCAGCACAAAATAAACACACTTTAAATTAACAATCTTAGAAATTAATAAGCCATTTACACATATTTTAAATTATTAATTTAAAAGAAATTTATTAGAATGGAAATGATATTAGCAAACATAAAAAAAAATATAACAAATAATTTAAATTTCTACTTGGTCAGATTAGAGATAAAGATTTCTTTTAAAAGTATTTGAAAAAGTTCATATTATATAATTAATCTTCATATTTCATTTAAAGCAAAGTTCATACTTTCCAATGTTGTAGTTTTATTGAAGTTCATCTTTGCAGCCCTTGATGTGTCACACAATTCAAAATTCCTTCCATTTCATATTGTTCTAGGTAGAGACAAGTCCATCATTTGCAGCTTTCCAGGAACCATCACTCTGGAGGCCACCTCATCTAGTGCAAATATGTAAACCATAATTTATTGCATAACCCCTACATTTTGGAGATCCGCAATACACATATAAACTATGTTTAAGTAAACATGTAATCAGCAAGAGCAATTCCAAATGTAGCAAAAGTTTGTTTTCTTTTTATATCATTTTTGAATTTCTTATTATCAAATTCCAGGATCAATCTTGCCTGGATAGGCACTGTTCTTATTTGTGATGATGACTTTTCTCTGTGGGCAATGTATTCACTTCCATTGTTACTGGCTAGCTTGCTTTAAAGCGGGAATTCAACATTTTATCACTAGTATTTTTTAATAGATCTCTTATCTGACTTTATATCCAAGGGCCTATTTGCTATTATGTCATTATAAAAAATCATTTCCATTCTAAGATTAAAAATAACTTTAATTAAGTAACAGCCTTTTTTATATTAAAATCAATCTTGTTTTTAGATTTTTTAACTTTAAATAATTATATAATTAGTTTGTCATCTATGCAATATATATATATATATTAATTTAAATAAAAATTTTATTAATTTTTTTTATATATTTCTATTTAAGGGTGAATTTATTTATAGATTTTTTTTTCACTTTTATTAGAAAGTGACATAATAGCATATATGTATACCCTTATAATATATATATATGACAAGTGCTTTATACTTTTAATATACATAATAATAATGAATAGAAATGAGGAAATAATATCAATTAAATAGAAAAACTAATTTTTCATGTTAGTAAAAAATTATCAATTACTACTAATTAATAATTCCTGAGGCTAAGCAAGTTTTTCTCAAAAACCTATAATAGCTCTTTTGCGCGGGAGGGGGGGTGAAGCAAATGCAAGTTCTTACATGGATTTAAACCCAGAAAGCTATTTTTAAAGGTGTGAGAAAATGAAAGAATAGCATATTTATTGAAATTCTGCAAATAATACTTTTAATTTCTCCAGAGAGTTGTAGATGTTGAATTAAATGCTTATATGGATTGTTATTATAATAATGAATAGAAATGAGGAAATAATATCCATTAAATAGAATAACTTTTATTTATTATGTTACTAAGAAATTACCAATTACTACTAATAAACAATTCCTGAAGCTAAGGAAGTTGTTCTCATAAACACCTATAAGAGCTATAGATTTATGAAAAAAACTTCCTTAGTCTCATGAATCATTAATTAGTAGTAATTGATAATTTCTTAGTAACATCAAAAGTTTAAGTTTCTCTATTTAATGTATATTATAACTTCTCATTCCTATTCATTATTATAATAACAACCCATACAAACATATATATATATTGTACCAGTCAAAAATGTATGTCCATCCAACAAGATTTAGAATCTAGGCAAAAGTACCCTGAATTCAATCATGCGTGAGATACACAGGTCAGGAGCAATCATGAATTCTAACCTATTTGCCCATTCCCCAAATCTATAACATTATGAACAACACCTATGGTGATACCACATAAATTCTTTACATCCTGGCCTGGTGCTACAACATTTTACATAAGACTCAACTGGTGATGATAATGAGAGATTGAGTGAACCCAAAATATTAAGTTACGAGTATACATAAATATAAATATCAATAATGAGATTCAAACAACTGGATTAAGTTTAAAATATAAATGTTTATTTGAACATAATTGATGATGAGTTTAGATATATATAATTGACTCTACGCTTATAATACTGTTTTGATTATACACATTAAAGAATATTATTAAGATTATATTGATATTGATAAATGTTAAGTTAGTGTGGCAGTTACAAAAGATAGATTTGTCGGAGTGGTTTGGTGGCCGTTTTATACATAAAAATACATTTACAAAGATATAATCGAGTTTTGCTAATTAAAAGATTTTAATACATAAGTATATTGTTTTTATTTAGATATTTCATTTATAATAATTACAATGCAGATACATTTTTGATCAGCAGTATAAAACATTATTTCTTTTATATTTTCAACATTTAATGGTGGGATATAGCGAAAACTCAATATTTGTGGAAAAAGTTTATTTCAGTAAAGAGGGAAAGCGGCTTCGTGAGAAGTTGGGTTTAAACATCAACAAATAGACAGAAAACAGAACGTTTTATTATCGCATTTTATTATGATTTACTTTGCTAAACAGGCTGGAAACTAACTGTAAGAAATGGCAGTGCTAGCATAATATCATCAAAAGGAAATGGCACATTTGGCCAGGATAAGGTCATTCTCCAATTTTATATAACGATGGTACATGCCAGCTTTCTGCTGAGACGGTACAGGAAGAAGGAGGTTGGTAGTAAGATACTATAGACCGGACCACAGCAAACTATACATTGCTTCATCTACTCTAACCTGGACGATCTAGAAGTAAACGTAGACTTCTTTATGATGAAGATACAAATGATGAAGCTTTGAATCCCTGGAGTGAAAGACAGGCGATTCAAAGCAGTATATACTTGGAGGAGAGAATGACTAGCAAAATGATCGTGATTCCCTGGAGTGAGGTAAGGTGAATCAGATCGAAGCCATATGCGGCTTATAAATAATTGGATATATGCTAGCAATGCTATCATAATAATATCAAATTAATAAATTTAACTTATTAAAGAAAAGCCTTAAATGGTTTAACAAATACGTAATAACGTGCGAGTATAATGACCTACATAATATAAGGTCATTGATTATAAATTAACTAATATTAATAAAGCTTGCAATGCTCCCCCATTCATGAATCAATATTTTAATATAGTATTAAAAAAAACTCAAGTATGCAAATTACAAAATAAATTTAAGTCGCCAGTCTTTGTGGCTATGATGGTCAATAAGAAATTTTATAAAACTAATGGACACCAATAGCCACCCCGGATTGCAAAATGTTTATACATTTCATATAAATTTATGACAAAACATTTAGATAAACATATTCATTTAAAATATAGCCCAAACTTACGAAGTATTTAAAATAATTAATAAGAACTCATTTTAATTCCCCACTCCTTCCCTGTTTAATAGAAGTTCGTAAGATTAAGTTTTTAGTGGCATTTATAAATAAAGGAAAAAATATAAAAATATTCATAAACTTAAATCATAACCGCACTAACTAATAAAAATAATAATAAGCATGAGTTGGATGAAATAATAATCAGGCTGCAAAGAATTGATATAAACGGTTAACAAAGCTTTAAGAAAACATTAAATATAATGAAATTATTAGCTTACAAAATTAAATTACATAGTTAAAAGTGGATAAGGTGGTTATACAGACTTTTGGCTGGTTACCTCAGGATTCTTTGGAAGCACTGGCGAATCTGCTGCAGCAGGCGGCATTCTTTGGGGCTACATTGTGGCAAGGTTCGGCTGAAGATGGCAGATGGCAATTTGGTTCTCCCAAATTTCAAACGGACATGAAGACACCTAGCAACGACTGACCCAACTCTCACATAATAGATTTTTAGCTTTATTTATATCAGTTTTTGGCCCCTTAGAGAATATTTATTCTAAAATAGATTTCCTGCCTCTAATGGATCTCTATTTTAAGAGAATCTTTACTCTATTGTTAGTAAAGATTCAGTTTTAAGATAACTGTTTAAAATCAATTCAAATCAATTTCCTGTTTGGAAATGAATTTGAATAAAACAATATTAATAGCTAACTAAAATGCATTAGCTTTGTTTTAGTGTTTTACTTTTTTAATTTTAATTTACAATTTCCTTGTTTAAAATCATCCCTTTAATTACTTCAGACAGTTATCTTGAATTTATATTATATTTTATGAAAAAGAAAATTATAACGTATTAAAATATAAAAATACAATTTTAGAAAATACAAAATTATTTAATAATTTTAATTATGTATATACACTCCTACAATATACATTTTACATAAAAATGGAGCATGATGACACGTGGACAATGATAGGTAAAACTCAACCTTGAACTAAGGTCAACTGTTTCATTCCTTCCCACTTATACTGACAAGCAAAAAAAATGAATTAAAAAAATGCCTTTACTTCGAATCTATTCGTGATTGAAGAATAACCAATTTACTTTCAAAACATTATTTAATATTATCTATAAGAACAACAACAAAACAAAACAAAAACTGCTATGATAGTGCCCTGTTCTTTCACACTAATGTTTCTTAACTTATTTTCCCCATCTTCAAATATCTCCTGCCCTACTCTTCTCTGTTGCTTCCCCAGTTTATTTTATCTGCCTGCTATTCTGAGCTGTCACCTACGTTATATATATAAAATACATGTGATTCACTAATATGGTTATAGCTAACTATTTATAATAGCAAACAAAAAAAATATTTGAAAAAAAAATTACCGTATTACTGGGATTTTATCTTGGTTGTTCTTCCACACCTAGAATAGACTCAAAGTTTTGTTGTTATTACATAATCATGATCTTTTATTACATTTGGTTATTGCTATATGAAAATTTGTTCATAATTAAAATCAATTCTCTGCTACCATCCACTCAATTCAGGTTCGAATTCACCTTCTGATTCTGTGTTTTAAACTGACACCTGTCGGCAAATTTATATGAAGGTGCCAGCCAAGAAGGTCCCACAGAATGTACAAGTAAAAGCTGAGTCACTCAATTCTCATCTATAAGAAATACATATTTTGTAATGTGCTGATAATTACAACCTTCTTTTACATATATGTATCCTACATTTTTATATACATATGTCACTAATTACAATTATATTATTGGATGCATAAATTCAAGAGAAAACTTTACAGCAATTGGGTGTACAATTCGTGAAAATTTTTTTTTACATATATATTATTCATTATTATTTGAAACAGAGAGAAAAAAACACCACACATATATATCAAATGCTCTATAGGGTATTGCAGGGTGTAGGAATTTCAAAATGCCCTACAGATGGGTGTCCAAACCAGGAGGAAAAAAATTTACTGTACCGGTCGAAAATGTATGTTCATCCAACAAGATTTAGAATCTAGGCAAAGGTACCCCGAATCCAATCATGCATGAGATACACAGGTCAGTAGCAATCATGAATTCTAACCTATTTGCCCATTCCCCAAATCTATAACATTATGAACAACACCTACGGTGATACCACATAAATTCATTACATCCCACATACTTTTTTATCTTCATTATAAATGTGGAGGCCCCTTAAAAGCTGCCACCCTTTTATTCACTGGAATCCCACATGTATTTCCATGTTTATGAACAAAAAAAACATTATATATAAAACATTATTTACTTCTTTGAAAAACACATTCCTTTATCTTATGAAAGTAAGAGCCCCTTAAAAGCTGCCACTCTTTTATTCACGAGAATCTTACACGTATATTAACGCATTTATGGGAAAAAAATATAAAACATTATTTATTATTTGGGAAATGCACTTCTTTATCTTTTATTATGAATGGAGGAAACTATATCTGAAACATTATTATTATTTGGAGAACACACTTCTTTATTTATATTGTTACGAAAGTGAATGACCCTTAAAAGCTGTCACTTCTTTTTACTTCTTTTAAAACTCACTAGAATTATACATGTAATTAATATTTATGGAAAAGGAACAAAAACACTATATAAACATTATTATTAGTTAGACCATATACTTCATATTTCATTATAAATGTGAAAGAAAAAAAAACTGCCACTATTTTATTCTTTTATAGATTTGCGAAAACGATGTATATTTTTAAAACTTTTATGAGAAAAAAATATTGCGTATATAACATACTATTTATTGGAGAAATATATTTATATATATACTGAAAAAAAAAAATTTATACTTATACTAATGACTTGCAGAGAGTGTGTACCAATATTCAAAAAAAATTTTAGCTGGGTGCATGAACCAAAGGAAAAAAATTTTTTACACATATATATTCAATATCACTATGAAAAAAAAATGTTATGCCTATCACTATCTACTACGATCTCAGGTATGTGAGTGTTAGTATTTGAAGCCCTACATTGATGAGCCAAACCCAGAGGGAAAAAAATCTGTACCGATCGGATTTGTATGTTCACATAATCAGATCTAGCATCTAGGCAAAAGTACCTCGAATCCAATCATGTGCAATATACATAAGTCAGGAACACTCATGAATTCTGCCCTATTCGCATACTCCCCAGATCTATCAACTTATGAGCAACAATCCCGATGATATCGATCTCACTTCCTCTTTCACCGTGGCATCGCTCATCGAAGACACAAAAAGACTCTAAGCTACATTTAATGATAGACTAACTTAAAAACAAACTATACTTTAGGAGCAATGAAGGCTCATGACCTTGCATATTAACTATGTATTTTAACGGAGATCATCTAGTCATTATGAGCATAACTTATAAATTAACAATAACTTAAATAAAAGAAAGCAATGATTCGAAAGTTGATATATATATTTTAAGATTTATTATATTCATATCATAAATAAATGTGTCTGATTGTTTATCAAACATTAGCCTCATAACCATTATATATAGAATTCAGATTTTATGATAACTTTGCTAATATTTGCGGCGATGCCAATAATAAATACCTTACAGAATTAGCGCTATGAGAAACATATTATTAAGATACTATTCCACTGCCAGAGTAACGACAATAGCATTTAACCGATTTGAAAAAGAATAGTTTAACAAAGAAATATTATATTTTTATAGAATATAATTATTAGTTTGATTTATAAAGTGGCAGATGTGTGGGATGGCTAATGAATATTTATATTAATAACAAGTTCGTCGTAATGACGCGAATATTAAATAGTGGCATAGATGTTCGTTTTGGAAAAGTCACACTACTACGGCTTATGGATGTTCATGGGTTTACTAGAAATATAATGAAAGGTGGTACATGCATGGCAGCAGTTTGGGTGGTCCAATTATGGATCCTGGAGTGTGCTTCATGAAGTTTATTGAATGAGGATTACCGATTTACTCTGAAAACATGGGCAGGATTGGTTTAGAAATGAAAAGTGGTCGGCAAAGCATTTATTGGGCTGGTTTTTCCAGAGTGATTCCCATATAAAGCATGCACATACAACCAAATATGTCCCCAGGATGGTTTTTACAGCCTGGTTCAAGGACATGGAGAAAGAATGATGGGGCTCAACTTAGCAAATACCTCCATATAAGAGAGAAGCACAAATATATATAAAACGAAGTGGCCTTTATGCATGCAACACTTGAGAATAATGAAGCATAAATAGCTTTATAGACTATCTTACTTATTTAATACCCACAAATTATGGAATACCCTGCGTAATAGTGTGAATTAATTACTAAACAAGCATGGATGATAGATTTAACTAAATATATAATTTTAAGATATAAAGATTCCCCTCCCTTTTTCTTTAAGTTATTCATAACTCCCCACACATTTCATAAATATCAATCTTGGTTAATAAATGCTTTATGAAAGTAAATAAACTTGATACATAAATAACTGGGATGGCGGTAATAGTTGGGATAAAATGTAGATTTTATATATATAAGATACATTAAAGTTAAAATAGCGCATTATTATTTAGAAAAAAAAAAAATAAACATTTTTAGGAAAACAGATGTTGATCTGTTTTCTATAGCAAATTTTATAATTTAATGACTTTATTTTCCAAAATCACAAACATCTGCACAAATGAATAAGACTTGTTTTAATTAATTTACGTTCTTAATTACCCCATAAGTAAAGGATAGGAAAAATAGAAATAAAATATGTGTTAGTGATTTTGGAAATTATTATTGGCATTTTAAAGAAAACATAAATACATAAATATATTAAATTAGAATTATTTGCCGCATGGAAATAAAGAAAGAAAACATATTAAAGAGGCTTACTGAGGATAAGTTATAGAGAGTTATATTATAAAAGTATATACAATAGGAAAACATTTAAATATAGTATCAGAACAGAGCATCAGGATTATAAAGAAGGATGAATTTGACAATCAAGAGTGGCTAAAGTTCTTTTACCTTAATATCTGGAGTAGCAGTCCTTAATAAGAATAATGTTCATCATCATTAGTTCACTAGATCTAGGGTTTAAATACGACATGATAGGTAGCATTTACTTTATAGGCAGATATTTAGAGTTCATTAGTGCGGGATCCAGAGCTTCGCTATGGGAAAAGCATATTGGAATGAAGGGGAAGGTGAAATTTCCCCTACTCATGGCACATTGGGTGAAAATTAAAATTGACATGGATTTGGTTTGGCATCATCATAATTTTGGTTGTCTCTCTTCTTTTTAGATTCAAATCCAGCAGTATTTATACTTCTATTTTGGTGATGTAGCTATAGCAACTACTGCTGGACCTGAGGCATTTTAAGCACTTAACATACAGCTAAAATCGGCTGACCGGATCCTTTCTTATCTTTAAGACTTTTGAAACAATGCAATTCTGTTATCAGTTTCTCGAACGATTGTTTTAAAATAAGTCTTATGATTTTAAAACAAGCTGGCATGGACAAAATTTCCACTAATGGGTTTATTTTATTATTACAAAATTGTAATCTTTTTACTTTTAACTAATGGGCTTTTCCGGGTAATTGTTTTAGAAAGACTTTTTAAAAGAATTGCATCATTTCTGACTGCTAAATTAAATATAGAAAATAATGAGTTTCATATATGATTTTAAATACAATTTATATATAACATCATTTTTAATGATTTATTAGCAATCCCCTACACTGAAATATATATCGATTTATCATTTATGCATGCATACATATGAGAATGATATTAAATATTTATTTATTAAAATGGTTTTAGATTAAGATATATAAATATCCATGTTATTTATGTTACAATATTAAAGCAAAAGAAATATATGTATTAATAAATATACATATACATGTGTAAGGGTGGGTTTGAACATAGTTAGATGGTAGGAGATTGGATGTGGGCTGTGAAGCAGGATCTGAGCATCAGATCATCTGCTTCAATATATATATATATATATATACACACACACAACTCAGCACAAACTAGGAACACTATCAATTAATTCATATTAATCCTAATAATAATGATTAAAATTCCTTTTTATAGTTTTTTTAAATAAATTACTGTATTATTACATCAGATGCAATATATAAAAAAAATAATTCATAACAATATTAACAGAAAAATCTAAAGCTTAAAAATAAATGTAGAAATAAAATATCAAAAACTTAATGCAAACATTACTGCTTAGTTCAATATAAAAATATAGAACTTCTCTCCCACCATTTTTTAATGCAAGAATATTAAATTATTTAGATAATATATCTATACATACACATAAATTTAGAATAAAATTGTTAAATAATTATGCAATATGAAATAGCATGTTTATCTATGATGTTTTTTAAAAATATAATTTATAAATAACTACTATAAATATTTATAGTGGGATTAATCTTAAATTTTTAGATATTTTCTCATATCAAAAATGAAAATGATGAAATATATTATTTATAGAAAAGAATAAAACTCAGAATTCATGGCAAGTGTTTAATTAAATGAAAATGTGACATTTTTAAAAGATATATATTTTATATGCACACACAAATTAAACACTTAAAAATATTAATAGAAATTTATTTAATAGTGTTTTATTTAGTGAATGTTGAAACATTTAACAGCAGCCCAGGTTTGTTTTATAATAAAAAAACATTATTTTAAAACTAAACACTTCCAAATACTGAAAAGTATCATAATCATAGCACATATATGTAATCTTATATATATATATATATTGTACCTAATCCAATAGGTGCCTGAGGTTATCTTAGCTTAACCTTTTGTTTGAAATTTTCTGATTTTTAAAAAAATAATAATGATTAAAAAATGGAAGTTAACTTAGTTAATGAGTAAAATAGGATAATCTTATGTAGTATTATAATAATTATTGAATATTATGGGATTATGTCTAAATATTTCAATAATAAATGTGAGTTAGTTTGATAAGGGATGTCAGACAATAATTTGAATTAAAGGAAATATCAGAAATAGTTGTGAGCTGATAAATAATATTAAATGTATTTAAAGTAACTATTGTGTAATTCATTTTAATGTCTAAATTATAATAATTAGATATTGTAAATAAATTGGAATGAATAGTATTAAGTAATAAATTTAAAAATAATCTGTAAATTTTCATTAAAACAGTAATAATATTTATTTGATGTAATTTAGATTAGCATTTCACTTATAAAGTTATTTTGAATTAAATATTCATTAATATTTTTATTTTTGTAGTTTTAAAAATAACTTTTAAACAATTAGTGTGAGGTCACCCATATGTAAGAATATGTATGTGCATGCAAGTGTGAGGTCACCTGTATGTGAGAATGTGTATGTGCATGCAAGAAAGACATGTAAAAATATAGAAATAAAAAAATAATTTAATTCCAATATTCATTAAAAAAAAACAAGTGAATGGATAAAGTTATTGAAATTGAATATTTGAAGGTTTAATAAAGAGGGATAGCTCTGAATTTTATAATTATTGCTATTGTGTTTTATAAAAATATTAATTAAGAATATTACATATTTGTTAATAATGAATTTTTGACTTTGCAGCTGTTGAGTCATGTGTTTTGGTATAATTAGATCAATTACATCAGTAAATTGTTTTCACAGCTGAACTGTCAAGAATGGTAAAGTTTGATAAAAAATAATTTCATTGGTTTTAAACCAATTGATATAACAAATGGGAGTATTAAAGATTATCAGATATAAATACTAATCCAGGATTCATTCAGGGGCTTATTTTATGTTGTTTCTACATGTGGTTGAATCCTGAAATTTTCTTTAATAAAAGTTGTAATTTTTTTAAAAACTTTATTATTTAAAAAGTAAAAGTATTTTTTTTTTAAAACAACTATTAAAAATTGTCTTGAAGTCATGGATGGGTGAATTTAAAAGATAATCATTTTCTGATATTCAAATTTAAATTGGAGCATGAAATTATAGTAAAAAAAATGTTTGAAGGAAATTTAGTGTCTCTTATCTCATGTGCATTTAATCTGTTTGTTTTTCTTTATTTGAAAGTAAAAGTAAAATTAAAGCATAAATTATTAATTATATATATGGATAAACATTCAGATGCACTGAACTATTGTAGCTGTAGGATACTTAGTCTTTATCCTATTAAATTAAAAATACATGTGAGGAAGAAATTAAAAGACATTGATAATTTTAAAAAAATCATTATAATGAAATATGCGGCAGCATCCTCATAAATTAAAATTGACTTTAAATTTGATGCTTCACCATTAATACCTGATATCCACATTTAAATATGCTCTTCCATAATAATGTTTGTTTCTAAAAGTAAATTTAGAAAAAAAAATATTATATTAAGATAAAGAAGAATGAACTTTATTTGCAAAGCATTTTATAATTGAATATAGAATTTTCCAAGTGTCCAACTTTAAAATTTATTGTATATGAGATAGTAATTATCTTATTCTGAAAATTGTTGGACAAAAATATTTTAAATTATATTTAATTAAAGATGAACTTACAAATAATGATTAACTAAAAGTTATTACTTATGCCTTGACCTGAAATGGAAATAATTAGTTTTAGCTAAATGCAAATAGAGGAAAATATGTATTTTAAAATAGCAATTCTCATTTTATACCCATCAATAAAAAAAGAAGTTATTTAGAAACAAAACTTCAAAATAATCCACTAATATTAATAATGAACTCGTATCTGTCAAATACATTGTAAATTGTTATATTTGCCATTACTTATAAGTAACTTTGTGACAATTAATCTTAGCTCATAAACCGAGGAACATATGTAATTATAAAAAAAGTCTACTCTTATAAGATGTGATATGTTGGACTATTTCCATCATTTATGAGTGAATATTGAATGTATAGAAAATTTTAAACTTTATTTAAACTTTTCAAATACAAACAACTTGTTAGTAATAACACACAAATAGACAATACAGGTTAGTAATTACACAATGTTTCGAGTAGTATTATTCTCCATTCTTCTTCAGGTGTTGCTGGCCTATATGCACAGTGACAATATTTGCTTAGAAGTTGAACTCGCACCTTTAGATTCTTGTATATTGAATTTAAGGCAAACGCTCTACCAACTGAGCTAGAGCGTTTGCCTTAAATTCAATATACAAGAATCTAAAGGTGTGAGTTCAACTTCTAAGCAAATATTGTCACTGTGCATATAGGCCGGCAACACCTGAAGAAGAGTGGAGAATAATACTACTCAAAATGTTGTGTAATTACTAACCTGTATTGTCTATTTGTGTGTTATTACTAACAAGTTGTTTGTATTTGAAAAGTTTAAATAAAGTTTAAAATTTTCTATATATTCAATATTCACTCATAAATGATGGAAATAGTCCAACATATCACATCTTATAATATACCATCAGTACAAACCTTCAGACAAATTCTACTCTTATGTTCAAAAAAGTAAAAGGAAATTTGTTTAAAAAAACACATCTTTAAATATTATATAAAAAATATTTTTAAAAAAAGCTGTATTTAAAAAATGTGTTTGCCTAAAAGAAAATAATGAAATTTAAATCAAGCCATATATTATTATTATTCTGCATTTGAACCCGGGGTTCAATAAAAATGTACTCAGCTGAAGAATTTATTTTTCCAATACTTATGCTTATTCTTATTATTTAAATATTTAAAATTATCTTTTAAGATAAAAGAAAGTGAATGTATTATCTTAAAGAACTATTGAACATTTTCATTTTGGAAATCAGTGCCATGTTTTATAAATGTTTTGACGGAGGCTTCAAACTCGGATAGATAAATTAGCCTGAATAAATTATCTACATATTTTAATTATAAATTTATTAAACGCACATTGATTACGTAAGTAATATTTACTGAGGCTATAACCTCAATAATATGCATATAAAATGCAATAGTAGGGACCTCTACAAGCTTGTGGTTAAAACACCTGTAGAGGTCCCTACTATCGCATTTTATATGCATATTATTGAGGTTATAGCCTCAGTAAATATTACCTACATATTTTATATGGAAAAACCATTACGGAGCTGAAATATGAACTTAAATTCCTGTATTATTATTACTTTTTTTATTTTCTGTTTTATTGGTTTTTTTAAAAAAAATGAAACCATAAAAATATTTATGCTATATATTTTGTGTACACTTTTTGCATAAATATGCCAGGTAAACTAAGGTTATAATTTTAAAGTTTAATGGGTTTATTAGAATAAGCAAATATTTTGCCATTCTTAGATCAATTTAGTTTATTTATTAAGCGTTTCACAAGTGAATATCTATTAGATAATTTCATTTACAGAGATTTAAGTATCACAGTCTTAGTTTATTATATGTGGGATGTTTCACTCAGTTTTATTTTAAACCAGCCGAAGAAGTTTATCAGAGAGTTTCCATTCATTTGTTTTATGAGTGCTATAGTAATAATAACTGAAAATATTTTTATATGCATTGAGAATTAATATTCTCGCATTTAATTTGCAAATTTTTTTTTTAAAAGTCCACTAGTCATTATATTTTAGTAAATTGTTACATTTACATTTACCATTGTCAAACTTCTTCCACTCACAACTTTGACACCATCCATTTCAGATAAATACACTAATGATTATTATTAATCATTTTCAAAACTAGAGATTATCTCTAGCACAAATATAAACTTTCCTCAGTTAAAGATTAATATATCTGATTTTATAATTTTACATACACGGAGTTATTCACCTTTCTCTGTCCCGTATGTAATATCTTAATAAATATAATAAACACCTCCACACTTCCCCATTCTTTTCAAATTCTAGATAAATACTTTACATATAATACAGATATATATGAAAGATAGTGATGAGTGCTGGTTTAGCATGAAATGCATCTTGGGGGTTATTTGTCTTTTATTATATCTTTATTTATATGAATTTGAAAAAAAATGGTGAAGTGTGGAGGTGTTTGTTATATCTATATTTTAGTATTGAATATTTTATTATGTGTGCATTGCGCTTTGCCTAAAATTTTAGATGCATTTAATTTTAAAGTATTTCCTAAAGTAGTCTTTGACACATAGTTTGCTTTGTTGGTTCTTACATTGTATATATGTTTCTGTATTTTTAAACTTCTTAGGAATAATTTAGTTAATTCAGGTGAAGTCTATATATTGTCATTAGTTAGTATTTGTTGGCCTCATAGAGTTAGGCTTAGTTAATAATTTTGGGTATGCTTTATGGAGTAGACAAAGTCCTCCATCCTTATTGTATTGTATTTCCATGATTTGATAGTGCTTGTGCCCATAGAGGGTTATTGTATTGTATTTTTCAGTGATGATGATCACATTTATATGCATTGGAAATCCCATGAGAGGATCATGCTTTACTGGTGCGTCTTTCCTGTTCCCAGATGTGCTGTAGATAAGTTCCAGGTATCTTAGTTTCTGCCTCAAAGTTAGGAATTTTTGAAAGCCACCACATTCTTTTCCAGCTCTGAGGAGCCTATTATTTTTAAATTTTATCCTATCATTCATGATGACTTAATGCTAATTCCACCACAGTAGGTGATGTTGCATTTGTTTTAGATTAGTGATGACAAGATGTGTGTTTGAGGAACTTTGTTTCTACAGGTAGTAATAGCTATTTTTAATGCTTGTAGGTATATCATTGTATGAATTGTGTTGATATGATAGTTTTATCATCCACAAGCTAACCAACAATAAGTTATATTTATTTTTGAGTATGTTAAATATATGCATATGGTATAAGTGGCAATTCACACATACTAAGTTTAATATTTTCATCCAGAGTTTCACCACTAGATTTGTAAGTCTGTTACATTTTTCTTAATTTTAAAACATTGAGGGTAATAGTTTTATGTGGACTAAATTTATTTAAAAGAGTATAACTAACTCGTACATCTAATTTAGTTTAATTTTAAAATTAACTTAGTTTGATTTAAATATATCACTAGCTATAATATTAGCTATGTCAGTGTAACTAGTGATGATATTTTTCAAAAATATGCTGAATATGTTTATTCCAGTTTAGCATTTGTTAAGCTCAGGATTATAAAGTTAAGCTTAGGGTTTTAAATACAAACCTAGTTGTATGTGTTATTCTGATTAATAGATGACACCATAGTATTATGAATTATTTTAATTAAAAATTAGAAGTGTGCTTATTAAATACAGACATTATAATTAAAGTTCAAGATTTTAAAATCTCTAATTGTTTAAAAGAGATTAAAATTCAGTATTGAATAGCCTTTGCCTGCTATTATGCATAATTATATTATTTTATTAGTATTATTTATTAGAATAAACAATAGCCTAAAAACGATTTACTCGCTTAAGAAGAAGCTTCCAAATAAACAAAACAAATTTCACTTAAAACTATTAAATGGGCCAAGCGCTTTCGAGGTTTGCCCTCATATTCATGGCCGACGAAAGTAATAAATCTTTATGTAGTGTTATTAAATAACAAATATGCAAATATAAATGCAAATCAGTTTGACCATTTTTTTGAAATGGAAAAACACGTGTCGCGTCTATTGATAGAATTGTTGTCGCAAACAATAAAGTACGCCTCTTTGATCTTTCTTTTACAGTCGTTGGTTTCAGGGCATACAATCCTGGCTTACTTTATTGTTTGCGACAACAATTCTATCAATAGACGCGACACGTGTTTTTCCATTTCAAAAAAATGGTCAAACTGATTTGCATTTATATTTGCATATTTGTTATTTAATAACACTACGTAAAGATTTATTACTTTCGTCGGCCATGAATATGAGGGCAAACCTCGAAAGCGCTTGGCCCATTTAATAGTTTTAAGTGAAATTTGTTTTGTTCATTTGGAAGCTTCTTCGTCAGCGAGTAAATTGTTTTTAGGCTATTATGTTTTTAGGAGAAGTATATTAAATCGTTTTATAGAATAAACAATGTAAAAGATTTGTAAGAGGGATACTCAAAAACAGTAGCTAAAGAAGTTGTGTACTAATGTAAACCAAGTAAAGTTTTCAAAAGTCAAAATACTTGTATTAGGTCCCAGCGCCATATTAGTAATGCTTGTATCCATTTAAATTATAAACACTTTCTTATTGTTCTTAATAAACGAACTTATTATTATTTCAAAAAAGTTTTGTTTGTTTGTTTTACTTTTTAAACCACTAAACCTCACATGATCACTATCTCATATATGGAGAGTGTTGTTTTGTTTTGAATTGTTTAATAACAATTATTGTGCTAGTATGAGATAGTGATCATGTGAGGTTTAGTGGTTTAACACCAATCCTGCCTAATAGGATAGTGGTGGCTATGGTTGTTAAAGAGCCAAAGACACCAAAATGTATGGGTACTGAATTGAGTTCAGACCCATATGACTATATAAGCTATTGAGCCTGGATTGAAAATATTAATAGTGTTTTCAATTTCATTCTCATAGTTTTGTAGTTAAATAGAGTTAAAAGGTGGGTGCTGGAGGGTTGCATTAGATCCTAAGATCTAGGTGCAGTTCTCTCAGATCCAAGGCTCCTCACTGATGAAGGCCACAAGCCAGAAACTAGTCTGGGGATATTGGATGAGTAGGCACTAGATAGGGATTTTATGCACAAGCCTTCTGGCATCCATTGATTGCTCTTGTTAGCACAAGATGGCACTACTATATGGAGAGTGTTGTTTTGTTTTGAATTGTTTTACTTTTATATGTAAATATTATTGTCTTGGTTTCCAAGTTCACAAAATCTTAAGTTTCTAAAGTTGATTAAATCTTCAATTCAAAAGTTCACAAAAGCTGATTAAATATATTTGATATTGGTTTTAAAATTATAAAGCCATGCAAAAGTAAGTGATTCTTAGATTGAATCACAATAACAGATGATTGCATTATATCAGATACTTAGTTAAATGCTTAGTTAAAAGTTTATTTTTAAATTATCAGTATATCTTTTCAGACTAAAGATTATGCAATATTAACCGCACATTGTCTATCATATCTTAAACCTTATATGTCTAAGGAATTTTAATCCATCTGCATTTGAGGTCTTGAGTAGGTTGTCTGTGAGTATGGGAAAGGCATAAAAAGTAACCTTGCCCTTTTCTTTGCTCAAGTAATGTCTTCGATAATAGGCCATTAATAATTTAAATTTAAATTGACTCATTAAATCTTTAAATTAATATTTATTTTGTTTATTATTCTAAGATTGAACCATACGGTAATTATTTATGGTCAGCCAAGATATCACTCATTTATTTTATTCACCCCAGCAATTATTTATTAGGTAACTTAAATTTTTATTTTTCACAAGAGTTTAATTTTTAGAAATCCCTGAGGCTGTTTACTCTTGTTGCCTTGTTAGATATAATTTAAAGAGATAATATTTTTCAATCAAAGTATCATTTATTCTTATTCAGAGTATTTGTGATCTGTTGATAGGACTATTCTAATAACTATTAATTAATGATTTTAAATAATCTTTTGTATAGTTTAGTAGTAGATTATTAGTATGCCATAATAGTTATAGTTGCATTAGTATTGGATTTGGTCTCTATCTGATTGTACATCTCTGAATCATCATCTCTTTTCTTAAATTTTATTGTAACCCACTGAGCCGAGTTGTTAAGAGTCTCTCATTTTGTTTCATCATTTTTCATCTCTCTTTCCCATCTCTTCTATCATCTCATCCATTTCAAATAATTTCATTTCTTCTTCTCCTTCCATCTCTCTCCACCATGTATCATTTCTATTTCTTTCATTTCTTTTCAACTTTTCTTCTCTTTCTCTTCATTATCATCTTTATCTCTAATTCCATTTCTAATGCCATTTCTAATCTTTTCCCTTCTTTTTTTTCCTTTACCTTCCTCTCTTCTCTCTCTCATTTTCATTCTCTCTTCTTTTCCTTTTCTTTCTTTTCCTTCCACCCCCCTTCTCTTTTCTTTTGGTTACAATATATATATATATTGATGTGAAATTTTGGTTACAATATATATATATATTGATGTGAAATTTATATAAAGACTTAAGTGGATAACTTTTGACTTATTTATAATATCATTTATATTATTATCCCTTAATTTCAGACAATATTATAGATTCATGTAAAGAATTTAATGAAAGTTATGGAATATGGGCAAAAAAAAACAGGTGTTAAAACTACAATAATACTTTAGATATGCTATTCTATAAATAATTTAATAAATAATTAGTAATAATTATTAATATATTTACATAAAGTTGTTGGTGTCAAAGTTTTGATTACAAAATGTTTGACACTTGTAATAAAAAATTAGCAGTTTTGTTATGTATATAATTAATACTAAAAAATTATAAATAAATAGTAAGAGTTGTAATTTGGGCTAATTCATAAGTGCTAGTTCAGCCTGAAATGTGCATCTTGGATATCATTTACCTTTTTCACATGTCTTTAGTCATATGTTCAAGTATAGTGAAATCTAAATATATCTAAAAAAAATTGTATGTTACATATGTCTTTCTCACTTGAAAAAGTGATGTAAGTGCTTCACAATACATCCTTAGCAAGAAAGGCTAAGGTGATGGATGGTTGTGATAGGATTGATAAAAATGAAAATTTGAAAATATATTTTTATATGCACACATAAATTAAAACTTTAGTATATATATATATTAATAACAAAATATAAATTTATTTAAATGTAAGGATATATATTTTTCAAAATACTATTATTATTGTTATATATTTATTAAATCTTATATATATATATATATATATGTGTGTGTGTGTGTGTGTGTGTGTGTGAAATAGCATGAATATTTATATCTTTTGACTTATTCATATCATCTTCCCTTAATTTCAGATACATAGATTTATGTGGAGTATGTTCTTCAATATTTTCAACTTTACATTTTTTTATACTAAAGAACCTTATATTGTAGTGCTCAGCACAAACATCTGCCACACACACTATATGGGAATCAAATTCAGATTGAATAAATCTTGTAAATTGTTTTAGGCTTCAAAAGAGTTTAAGACTTGTTTTTTTAGGTAGACAACTCATAACTCCTATAAGCATGCCAACCAATATTGATCAGTAAATGGGTAACTTGTATTTAACTGTAAGAAAATCTCCTTCACTATAACTCTAACAGAGGACTATTGGAGAGGTCTCAAGTTATACCTACTTCTATAATTATTCGGAATATGAAAATTACATTATAATAGTAATTATATGCGGAGTGATGAAGATTATATTAAGACGGCAATGTATTTTAATATATAGTTAACATTTAGCATAAAGAAATATAGATTATTTAACTTAGTCATAAAATATAGTTCTTTTTTTATTAATAATTGCTGAATTAAAAAACATGCCACATTATTTTTATTGATACATTTCCGAGTTCATAAAATATTCAATTCTCATCATAAATTATAATTGAAAAAAATCAAAACAACACAGTTTTTGACATTTTTATATGTAAAAAAAAAAAGTGAAATAAAACAAATTTATTTTTTTTAATGTACACAGAAAACATAGTAAAAAAAATCTAGTAGCTCTTTACAAATATTTTGACTGTAAAACTTGATTGGTGGATAAAATTCGATAAATATTTTCTCCTGATTACTTTTTTTCCAAATTATTTCACAAACAGATAACTATAATATCACAAATTACTTTAGCTAAAAGTACATACATTGCATAATGGATATATAGGAATTAGTGATGCATGTATGAACGAATGTCTAAACTATATTGTGGCATTAAATTGTATGTAATGAAAACCGGGATAAATCGTTTCCCAAATGCATATTAAGGCAAGCAAACATAATCTACAACTAGAATCATCAAATTCTATGCTTTTATCTCTTGTATTAAATTTTAACTGAAAAAAGTATTTCATTATTAATTAGAAAAACGTAAACACAGTTTCAAATAGATAGAATGCTGTTAAATCATATTTTAAAATATAAATATTGTATTTGTAATTTTCTTCACATCAAGTACAATGATCATGCAACTTTTATTTTTTATGTCAAGTCTATGCAAGTGGAAAACATATGACATTAGAGAATATTGTATTTTGCATCCCTCATTATAATTCTATATGTAAGCTCCAGAACTTAAATTGGTTAGTGACATATGAGATAAAACAAAGAAATATTTTTAACAAAATAATAATCACAGATATGCACGAAATACATATGGTGGAGATTATCTATCTTTTTACACGTGTGTGTGCTCATGCATATCAGTTGTATGAGATGGAATGGATAACTAAAGGGAGCTTAAAAGTCTGTGTTGAAATGTCTTATAATTAAATCTACACTTCAAGTATATGAATTATGCTTGTATTCAAATTACAGATTCAGTCTTTTTCCCATCTATGACTCTTCTATGTATTTAAATAAACAAAGATGATATGAGGGGCCAGGGTGACTTAAAGTCAACATAGGCATAGCAATAATATTGACATCAAAAAGGAATTTAGGTATCCTATCATCAGATTTTTAATGGTATGGATGACTGAAGAGTAAAGTAGATTAAATCTTATGTGTGTGTGAGAGAGATGATGATCTGGATTAACTGATGAACATTGGTCCATCACAAAATGTGTATATTGGAGATCATTTATCTTTTTCACATGTGTGTGGTCCATGTGTATCAGTTGTATGAGATAAAGTGGATTGCTGAAGGAGCTTAAAAGTCTGTGTTCAAACCCCCTATAATTATATCTAAGCTCCAAGTATATAACTTATCTTTTGTATTCAAATATTACAGATTCAGCCTTATCCTGCCCATCCCTCTTCTGTGTATTTAAATGGACAAGATCCTATAAATGAAAGATTAGAGTGACTTACAGTCAATATGGGCATGACCATAATATTGGCATCAACAAGTAATTTGGGATTCCAATATCACATTTTCATTGGTATGGATGGCTGAAGAGTTGGAGGGTGGAGAAGATTGAAGGCTGTCCATTAAAGCTTGAAGATTTGATATCTCTGAGCACTGATTATATATGTATGTGGGAAAGGATCTAGACCAACTGATGAGTGCTGGTTTACCATGAAATACACATATTGGAGATAATTAACTTTTTCACATGTGTGTGGTCATGTGTATCAGTTGTATGAAAATAAAGAGAATAGCTGAAGAGAGCTTGAAAGTCTATCTCAAATCCCTTATAATTACTGAATCTCTAATAACCATTGACCTATAGCTAAAATCATGTCCCTCAAATACACATATACAATGGCCTTTTATGTGTAGATTTACCATAGTGATTATCAGCAATTTAAGCCTATTATTTTGATTTACAATTAATTATTCATTACAACAATCATAAAAAGAAAATATATTTTAAAAAAAACAACAACAACCGCCATTAACATTGTTGACATAACAGAATGACTTCATTAAAGTTATACAAAGATATATGGTGGCATTCAGCTGAAAAAATACAGAACAGATTTTATTCATTATATAATATATAATAACTAATAACTATGTTTTGATTATAGAGGTAAATAATCAGTGCTTTTACTGATGATATATTGTCTTTTATTATTAATAGATGCAAAAATAAAATAAAAAACCAAGTTACTTTCAATTTAGTTGATAAATCAAAAGCTTACTTTGATCATATATAATAAAGATCATTAATAATATATGGTATTTGTAAACTATTCACTGTTTAGCCTGTGTTGGCGCTGTTTCTGCATAAAAATACAGAATTATACCACTTTCACAGCCGAACCTACGACTAATATATGAGTGATCATTAATATATGAGTAGATTGTATGTAGTGGTTATAATACATGGCCAATTACTTCCGCGTATCAATAAAACTACGTCTACTAACAATACTATGATCATATAGTTTGCCATTGATTTCATTGCGTGTTGAAATCCTATGCCTATTGACAAAATTTGTATTGTCACTAGAATTTAAAATGAGAGTGTGAGCATTGTATCTTTTTCAAATGTTATTTGTTGATGTTTATGATTTTCTGTATTTCCCAACTGTAAGATTTTTACGTATTAGTAATTTTCAGCGTATTATTGATATTTGTCAAAAATTTTTTTTTTGCTAATTTTGCCTTTTTGTGGGGTCAAAAAAGACAAAATAAAATTTCTCAAGCTCTCTGGCAGATGATTGGAGTTGTTTGTGGAAAAATACCATTTCTGTTGTGACTCGGACGAGAGTTGAAAAACAATAACAAAATGTCTACCACGTTATTACATTTGTGGGATGTACCAAACAGAGAAAGTGAGGCAGTTGTGTTTTTGCAAGCCCAAAACATCCTGCCATTTGTTACAGTTGATTTAGTTCAGCCATATGTGGTTAATAAATTTATTTTTTGGAAAGAATTTGTGTTTTGTTTGTGATATTTTTATCTGTAAATCATGTAATTAACACCCAGAATGACGGTGTTAAAAAGGGGCGGCGTAGTTTGTTGGACATCTCTTGATCGATTGATTTTTTTTTAAAAAAATACTTCTTCTTTTGACATATCTATTCGTTCCATTTAGAAGCAAAAAGAGGTTTTTTGTTGTTGTTGTTTTAAATCAATAAACAGCACGTTAAGTAGATTTTAAAAATGAAACCGAGCTAATTTTTGTTGTTAAAAAAGAATAAAAATACCTAACATTTTATTTTTGTTATGAAAAAAAAAAAAAAATCTTTAACAAAGTTGTATGATTCTTAAAAAAATATAAATAAATAAATCCACAGAATGTAACAAAAACGGTTGACATGTTTTATTTGTTATTATTAAAAAATCAAAACCCCGTTTTATTTGTTACCAAGTCTGGATCTACCATCTACTCAGACTGTTGGAAGAGTTAAGGACTACTGATCTTAAGGCGGCAGGCTTTACTCATGTCACTGTTAACTATCGTTACAATTTTGTGGACCCCACAACAGGAGCTCACACTCAGACCATCGAGAGGTTTTGTGGTCTACTTAAGTGGCAGAATAGGAAACACCATGGCACAGCATGCAATACCTCCAAAATTATTTAACTGAGTTCATTTGGAGGCATCTTCACAAGTACGAGGACATTTTCCAAGCCATTTTGAAAGAAATGACCGTACACCCTCAGTAACAAGTTGTATGACTTTTTAAAATATTGGAACATTCGTTACAGTTGATTTAGTTTAGTCATATATGGTTAATATATTTATTTTCTGGAAAGAATTTGTGTTTTGTTTGCGATTATTTGGATCTGTAAATCATGTAATTAACACCTAGAATGACAGTGTTAAAAAGGGGCGGCGAAGTTTGTTGGACATCTCTTGATTGATTGTTTTGTGTGTGTGTGTGTAAAAAAATACTTCTTCTTTTGACATATCTATTTGTCTTGTTTAGAAGCAAAAATATGTTTTTTGTTGTTGTTCTAAATCAATAAACAGCATGTTAAGTATATTTTAAAAATGAACCCGACCTAATTTTTGTTGTTAAAAAAAAAGTACCGACGTTTTATTTGTTATGAAAACAAAAAAACTTTAACAAACTTGTATGACTCTTAAAAAAGATAAATAAATAAATCCACCAAATGTAACAAAACCGGTTAACATACATATTTTTTTTGTTAAAAAAACAATACCGTGATTGACTTTTTTGTTTTTGATGTTTTATTTGTTATTATTAACAAAAAAAAAAATGCCGCCAAAAAAAAAACCTGTATTTATAAATCTAAGAGAAAAAAAAAGTCCCATTTTATTTATTATTATTAAAAAAACAAAAAAATCAAAACCCCGTTTTATTTGTTATAATTAAAAAAAACAAAAAACTCAAAACCCCATTTTATTTGTTATTATTAAAAAAACAAAAAAATCAAAACACGCCGCCCAAAAAAAAACCTATATTTATAAATGTAAGATAAAATACCAAACAATTATTTTCATTTATAAGCAAATACAGACATCTGAGGTGGAGTTTGTCGGACAGGTTTGAATTTTTTTTGCTAAATCAATCAACAGCAAACCCCCGCATTTTTAACAAATTCAAAAAGAAAGTGTCGATTCTAATTTTAAATAATGAAAAAAAAAAGTTGTATGTAAAGGAAATTGTGTATATTTGAGATATTCCAAAAAAAAGTTAAAACTGTCCCTTATACTTTGAAATCTATCGAATCCAAAACCAAAAAAAAATAAAAGATGTCTGTAAAAAAGAAACAGTAGATTTAGAATGGAAATCCCCCCCCCCCCAAATAAAGGCATATGTCAAAAATTATGTACTTTTGAGATCCCAAAAAAAAGTCAAAGTGTCCATTATAGTTTTAAATTTATCAAATGAAAACCAAAAAAAAAAATAATTATGTCCAAAACAAACAACAACAATATATTAAAAAGAAAAAAATTACAGCCGTATGTCAAAATATGATCTATTAGATAAAATTAAAAAAAATCTAGCGGCCCGGTAATGTTATATCGCTGTTTTTAACTAGAAGCAGCACCACTAAAGGCTGCACAATAGTTTACAAATACCTAATATATTTTAAAATGTATAGATTAGCTAAAATATTCACTCCTGTAAAATTTTTATGAATATTAATTTCATCAATAGCAAAAATATGATCATGATTCTAAATTATTTTGGATTAAAAAAAAGAAACAATGAAAAGAATGATTATCTGCATTATTCAATTAATAATCAACTTTATATGATTAATTATTATTAAATATATGTTGAAAATATTTATTTGCTCAATTTTAATTCAGTAATTTTATAATTTGTTTCCAAGATATTCATAATAATTACATTTTTTATCATAAACATAATATATACCAGTTTTTATCACAAATATAAAGAAAATACACTACTGGCAAAAAATAGTCATATCCAACAGCAAAATGTATTAATGTTAAATTGTAATTTAACAAAAATATCCACTTAATTGATTTTGAATTAAAATTTTTATGAATGCTAATTTTTCCCATCACAAAAAGGCAGTCATAATTCTAAATTATTTTGAGTAAAAAAAAGAAACAAATAATTTCATGCATTATGCAATAATAATCAACTTATATAATCAATGGGTGAGGTTTATCATGGGCAATAGAGTTTATGTTTTTGTTTACTAAAGGAGAAATAACTAGTATTGTATTAGCAAATCTTTCTTTAAGATAATTGTATTACATAATACATATTATGTCATTACACAGTTTCATTATGGATTATCTATGGGTACAATATTTACAATTTTAGGGGGAATAGTTCATTGATTTCATTTTTTGGAATTTCAATAAATTCAAATTGATTGAAAATTCATTTCTTTCTATATGTTTAGGTCTTAATAAAACTTTTTTTCCCCAACATTTTTTAGAGTGGCTGGAGTATGTCATAAACATGAATTAAAAATATTATTCATTTTCCCAATTTTAAACAGTAATCTTAACTTATTAACCCTTTCAAAAAACTATATAATTCTTAAACACTCATTGACTTTGAGTTTGGTTGAAAAGATAACCAATTAATAAATATAAACTATTTAATAGCAATGAGCTAGCTTTTAAGAAAAAAGGTTTAGCTGAAAGCTAAGTGCTATTAATTAGTTCTTTTCAACCAACCTTGAAGTCAATAAATGTAAAGTTGTCTCTGACATATTCAAGACAATGGCAGCTTTTTTCACAAATGTAAAAAAAATAATTATCAGCTATATATATATATATTGTACCAGTCGAAATTGTATGTTAACTCAACACGATTCACAGCCTGGGTAAAAGTACCTTGAATCCAACCATACATGAGATCAAAGATAAAAAATACTTATGAATTCTGCCCTGTTTACCCACTCTCTAAATCTGCCAACTGATTAACAAGATTTTTGAGGCAAGCAATTAACCTTCTCTACACTCTGGCCCACTAGCATCAATGGTAGAGCATGAGCCTCAACTAATTCTAATGTCTAACTTTAATATTAATTGTAATTAGAACTATCCATTAACTTAAATATAAGAATAGTATTATGTGAACTTGAGTCATCAGATAGTAGCACAATAATTAACTATAAACGCTAATTTAAAATGAAATGAATAGAGACGAACCAGAGGGAGCTTAAATTCACACACATATATATATTTAATAAAACATGGGTATAATTTATTTAATGTCTCTCAGTTTTTATTTCATAAGTTACTTAACATAAATTTCTATTCTGTCAATAATTATGCTTTGAGTAAGGGAGTGATATAGCTAATATGCCAATCTAACAATGTAAACAATTAGTGTTTTATGGAAGATGCCCACTCAAGTCTGATATATATGAAACAAATATTTTAAATAGTCTACTTTAAACATGACAATATCATAAGTGAAATTATTTTTAAGAAAGAAATAATTAAATCATAATTTTGAAATTGGCATTGAAGAGAGTGACACATTTAAAATATAAACGGATCGCAATATTTGCAAATAAATATTTTAAGATAGTAAAATAAATAAGTTAATCAGAACACAGTCAATCTGCCATATGTGCTCAGAACAAAAGAACATGAACAAACCCAGCAATCAATATAACATTACCAGCATAGACTCAATTCACCTGCCCCATTCCAGTGACACCAATAAATAAAGAAAGAATGGTCTGCACCATTAGCAAACCTAAAATATTTCAGGTGAAAGAATGAGAATCGCCAAGGGTAGCTAAGCTCAGCTTGGCTGGTTCTTCCCATTTTGTCTTTTATATCCTGATAAAAAAATTCATGGTCACTGAAATTATCATGTGGTCTAATTCTGATCTAGCAATCACAAGAAACAAAAGATAAGTAATCAAGCAAAATGCCAGCAAAACAAAATACAAGTATTGGAGAATATATTTTAAAATTTAACTATATAATTGTGCTGAGCTATAAAGATTACACAAATGTTATATGGATTGACCAAGATCAGACCACAAAAATAAAATAAGCATTAATTATTATTATGAATATCCTTTTATAAGTGACACATCTCTCCCTTCAATACAAAATTCCACTAATATTTCAATTAAAATTTTATTACTCTTTTTATTATTTAGGACAAATATAATTTTCTAAACCCTCTCTCTTTTACTCTTTAAAATGAAATAATATAACTAAATAAAATCTCATGCTTGAATCTAGCGTCTCCCCACAACTAAACTGTGTACACAAAAATATTTTAAAAAACACATAATAAAAAATGGTTTCATCTCGACAAAACAAAGGTTGTTCCAAGTATTAATTGTTCAGACCTAGAGAATTATTCATCTTTATTTACCAACAAATGTTGGTCAGGAAATAGGAAGCACAATAATTAATTAGATAAAACTTTTGTCGAGATGGAACAAATTGGCATATATTTATTTCATTCAAGTAAATATTTCTAAACCACATTAGAAGAAAGTTTACTATTAAGAGGCATAACTTTAAGATAGATAGAATGAGAGCAAAGACATTAGATTTAAAGTGATAGCAAGTATAATTTACAGAAATTTAGTTAACATTTATATTACATTAAAGGGATTTCATTTTAGAAGACATTAAAAGTAGCAAACTTTACATTATTGGGTCACTGGAGGTTTTAAATAAATTAGGCAGTTAGAAATAACACATTGAAACATATTATCTAATTTATTCTGAGTCCTTGGGGAAGTTTGGATCCAATGATGAAATATGAATTTCTGCACAGGCATAGCTAGCTATGTATTTTAATATGAGAGTTCAACAGTTCACAATTACACATATTGATGAAGTTTTTCCGGCATAAGATATTGAACAATCACCTTTGGGCCAACGGGAAGATGGTCAGGCTACAAAGGCTGTCTACTCTGCTACTATGCTTCTAAATATTTATTAAAAATTTAACCGATATAAGTTCATCAGGCAATCACTAACAAAAACTATGACTGGCTGACATCTATTTTCCCTGGGCTATTTATACCCTTTTCTATTTTTGAAAAATTCCCTTTTTCATACACTTCATGCTAAGTGGCTATGTTGGAATTCTAGTGACCACAATTATTGACCTAAAGTATATTTGCATTGTATTCCTGAGATCCACTCTCCCGATAAACTCAATGATTTAATTGTTTCATATCTAATTTTAATTAAATGTAAATTTGAAGAATTTATATTTCAAATATCTTTTCCATTTTCATTTTACTTTAATTAGAAAATCCATTACCATTTTGTTAATGGATTTTCTTTTGTTTGAAGCTATAGAATGTTAGTAGGATTTATCACAAAAGCAAATCTCCAGAATAAAATACTTAAAACAAATAGCATATTACAATTTATTTATTGATTTTTAATACATTGTACAGGCTTAAACCTGATTTTTATAAAAGTTTCCATCTACAAATATATATATATATGTATTTATTTGTAAAGTATTCACTGTGCAGCCTTTGGTGGCGCTGTTTCTAGTTAAAAACAGAGCAATATAACATTACCATGCTGCTAGATTTTTTCTCTCTCTAATATATCATATTTTGACATACGGCTGTAATTTTTTTCTTTTTAATATTGTAACGGTATATGCTGTTACATTAATTTAAAATTAGAATAAAAAAATTTTAAGTTCGTAAATAAAAAACTAAAAGCTAAAATTAAAGAGTTGTTCAATGTATGTATATATATATTTGCACAGATGCAAAACTTTAAAATTATTTCTTTTTTAAATAAAAAAAAATATTTGAACATATTTTTTTATAAAAAAGTACAAGATCTAAAGATAAAATATTTTAGTAAATGAAAATGATTGTTTTATAAATGAAACGAAAAACAAACTAGCCCTTGGGACTCTTAAATAAAAAGTCAGATGAAATATAGATAAGAGAACAAAAATAAATTAGATGTCCAATAGAAGCAGAATGAAGGCTCATTTGGAACAGGAAACATTGTTCAATGAATCTGGATGATTGGGATAAAAGATAAAAATATTGAAATTAAGGAAAGTTCCAGCTTGATTTTTTTGCGGGGCGTGATAAGATGCACTTGTTACTCTCTCTTTTATTTCAAATGAAATGACTGATGAATTATAAACAGTATTATTGCAGATCCAAATCATATGGGTTCTCAATCAAATAGTACCAGGATTGAAACAGCTAAGACCACCTCCAGAACCACTGACAGGTCTTCCAATAGAGATTTCATGGGAATTGGCACCAGGAACTGGGAATCTTCAAATGTAAGATATGAACTGTAAAATTTAAAAGAAATTAAAAACTTTCGTCAAGATTTGACAAGCTTTTAATATTCAGCTAACTTAAATTTTAAAATGAACTTTTATCTGACTTTTAACTTTCAATTCAATTATTAATGTTTAAATTTATACATTTGAGTTTGCAAAAAAAAAAAAACATTTCCATTTTTTTTTATATTAATATTTATTGTATAAATTATTTAAATGCATTAAATTTAAGTTGGGTATAAATGCTTGCATCGATTCATTAACGTTTAATTATGTTTTTGTTTTCATATTTGATTAAAATATATAGACATTCGATAAATAATGATATCTTACATTGAGTATCTAAAATGTATTTATTCGGATGTCTTTTAAGTTATTGGTGTCAATGCAGCATCTTATGATGAATGCCATTGGGTTTCTTGAAAATTTCCCTCTGCAATTCCATCAATGACATTATATTTTGATCATTTATGTTTATTTTGAAATGTTTTTAACTGTGGAATCTATGTGGCCGATCTATACTCAACATTATAAAACAAATTTTTATAAAATTCATCTGTGCGAACTTATATAAATGTTAAATTTAAGTCGGGCATGAATGTCTATATAGATTTGTAAAGTTATATTAATTAATTAAGGGAGGGTTAATCTTAGGTTATTTGTTGCGTAGTTAGATTGGGTCAATGGATTGGATGTATCGGTGTAATTAGTAAATGTAGTATGAGGTCCGCTACATGTAGGATCACCATTATATGCCGCACACCCCCTTTTAGCCTATGGAATGGAATAGTAAGACGGAAAATGCAGTCCCTTCCTATGGAGTTTTTTTATTGCTCTTCTCATCAAACAGATGTAGTATTCCTGTCTGGATGAGAGTCAATGTCTTCTTAACCATGCTGTTCAGATGCACATTCCTGACAGTATGGTATTTGTGCTGTAGTATTCATACTGCATTGAATACATCAATGTATCAGGTGGATTGATGTTGGTTTAACTGTGAACTTTTGGCCTAAGATTAAATAAGGGATAAAAATTGTCTTTTCAAATGCAATCTATATAGTTTATTCATACTCGACACTTTTAAAAATATTATTAAACAAATCTGTGCAGGTTGTTCAAACTAAAAAAAAATTTACACTTATAGATAAAATTGAGGAATAAAATTTATCATTTTAGGTTGGTTATTAATTTAATTTTTAAATTTATGTGCATAAATAAATGTTTGTGTGTTAATTGCTTGCAGTGGCTTCATTTATTTTTTATTTTAATAATGAAAATATTTTTGAATAAGAATTTATATTTTATAAATCTCTATGTCTCACTGAGCTAGTGGCATGGGCTGATGGTCTGAATAAAATATGTAAATTGTGAATCTTAACTTATGTATCTGCCTACTATATAAATTTTCTAGGTTTTAATAACTAAGTGGTGCCCTTTAGTGCAGCTACAAAAAGATTCCTTTCTTTTCGGACTGTTATAATATATTGTTGTTGCTGTTTTTTTGGGACATAATTTTTTTTTTTTTCATTTGATAAATTTAAAACTATAATGGACACTAACTTTTTTTGGATCTCAAAAGTATATAATTTTTGACATACGCCTTTTTTTTGGGGGGGGGGGATTTCCATTCTAAATCTACTGTTTCTTTTTTACAGACGTCTTTTTTTTGGTTGGTTTGGATTGACAGTTTTAACTTTTTTTTTTAATATCTCAAATATACACACGTATGACTTTATTTTTTTTGCCTTTTAATATACAGGGTTTTTTTTAAACAGACATCTTTTTTTTTATTTAAAATTAGAATCGACACTTTCTTTTTGAATTTGTTAAAAATGCAGGTTGCTGTTTATTGATTTAGCAAAAAAAAAGTCAAAGCTGTCCAATAAACTCTGACTCAGATGTCCATATTTGTTATAAATGAAAAGAATTGTTTGGTATTTTGACTAATATATCGATCAAGAGAGTCGATTTCTTCCGACCAAAAGAAGCGTAAAGTTGTTGATTGATTTGAGAAAAATATGAAGCTGTCCAACCAACTCTGCCACACTTGGCTGTAAAGCCCTACCCTTTGAACACTGACATTCTGGGTGTTAATTAATTGACTTCCAGATCAAAATAATCACAAACAAAACACAGATTCTTTTAAATCAAATAAATTTTATTCATGATGTATGATTAAACCGAATCAACTGCGTCATCTATTTCTCGCTTGTTAGGACATCCCCCAATTGCAATAACATGGTAGCCATTTTGTTCTTTTGTTACTCTCATCCAAGTCACAGCAGAAACGGTACTTTTTCACCAACAACTACAATTGTCTGCCAGAGACGTTGACAGGATATACTTTCTTTGGGTTCCAAATAACAACAAACACCAAAAAAAAAAGCTCGGACAAATCTCAAGAATATGCTAATAATTACTAGTAGGCCAAAAGATCTCAGTTGAGAAATACCGAAAATCATAAACATCAACAAACAAACAGTTTCAAACCATTCCAGTGCACACACTCTCAGATTAAATTCAAGCCAGAATAGAAATTTGCTCCCTATGCGTAGGAATTCATGCCACAATGAAATAAATGGCAAACTAGACAATCATCTAGTGTTGTTACTTTAGACATAGGGTTAGGACTGTGGAAGTAATTGGCCACAGATTCTAACCACTACATCTATTGTCTCTTGTTAAGTAGCTAACATGATCGCTAGTTGTGTATTAGCCATAAGGTTTGGCCACAAAAGCGGTATTATTCTGTGTTTTTAAACAGAAACAGTGCAACTACAGGCTGTACAGTAAATACTTTACAAATACCATATATATATATATTATATATATATATATATATTGTAACCGGACCACCATACAACCCTTTTATTACATCAGTTGTAACAATTTTCTGATGAGCATGTTGTAGGAAGGAACTATCAATTGACATTCCTAATGCAGATGTTAATGGCACCTACAACAATATTTCCTGCTCATCAGAGGATGTAGTACAATAGAGACTGGGAACATCTAAACATTTATATGTTTGGTTTTCCAAACAGCGCCATTAGAGTTCCATTTCACTACAACCTGACTGGCCTAGGTCAAGTTATGTCAGACGTAGCTCAGAGAACATGAGATTCTCATGAACCAGTGCTATAACTGATGAGTGATGCAATAAAACAAAACAAAACTGGACAACTGGATAACCAATTTAATTTTTAGTAACAAAAAAAATTATTAAACAACAATTAATTTGCAATTTCTAATCTTTCAATAGTTCATTAATTCCTTTGTGAGAAGAAGTTTGGGATTATTCTGATTCAATAATAGTTCATTTCGAATTCATTTAATAGTTCATTTTGAATTCATTTAATAGTTCATTTTGAATTCATTTAATAGTTCATTTTGAATTCATTTATGTGTAGGGGCTTAGAAGTAGTATAGCATTTATGATTTATACAATAATTCATTTTGAATTCATTTATGTGTAGAGGCTTAAAAGTAGTATAGCATTTATGATTTATACAATAATTCATTTTGAATTCATTTATGTGTAGAGGCTTAGAAGTAGTATAGCATTTATGATTTATACAATAATTCATTTTGAATTCATTTATGTGTAGAGGCTTGAAGGTAGTATAGCATTTGTGATTTATTCACTAATTCATTTTAGATTCATTTATGTGTAAAGGCTTAGAAGTAGTATAGCATTTGTGATTTATTCAATAATTCATTTTAGATTCATTTATGTGTAAAGGCTTAGAAGTAGTATAGCATTTATGATTTATTCAATAATTCATTTTGAATTCATTTATGTGTAGAGGCTTAGAAGTAGTATAGCATTTATGATTTATTCAATAATTCATTTGAATTCATTTATGTGCAGAAGCTTAGAAGTAGTATAGCATTTATTATTTATTCAATAATTCATTTTGGATTCATTTATGTGTAAAGGCTTAGAAATAGTATAGCATTTATGAATTATACAATAATTCATTTTGAATTCATTTATGTGTAGAGGCTTGAAGGTAGTATAGCATTTGTGATTTATTCACTAATTCATTTTAGATTCATTTATGTGTAAAGGCTTAGAAGTAGTATAGCATTTATGATTTATTCAATAATTCATTTGAATTCATTTATGTGCAGAAGCTTAGAAGTAGTATAGCATTTATTATTTATTCAATAATTCATTTTGAATTCATATATGTGTAGAAGCTTAGAAGTAGTATAACATTTATTATTTATTCAATAATTCATTTTGAATTCATATATGTGTAGAAGCTTAGAAGTAGTATAACATTTATTATTTATTCAATAATTCATTTTGACTTCATATATGTGTAGAAGCTTAGAAGTAGTATAACATTTATTATTTATTCAATAATTCTGTTTGGCTTGTGAAGCATTTATAATTTAACAATTAAAGCATTTATAATTTAACCAAATATGAAGCTACGTTCTTATACAAAAATTCTGTTTGGCTTGTGGAGCATTTATAACATTTATAACCTAACAATTAAAGCATTTATAATTTAGCCAAACACAAAGCTACATTCTTATACATAAATTCTGTTTGGCTTGTAGAGCATTTATAATTTAGTCAAACATAAAGCTACAATAAAGGTATCTTAATAGTTTATTAAACAAAACGTATGCAACTGTTTTGTAAATTGACTTCATAACATATGGTAAATAAGTTTTAGTATTTTATAAAAATTACCTTCCAGTTTTTGCAGTCCAGTTTATTCAAGAAGAAGGCGGACTATTTCATTTATGGGAGAGTCATGGCATAGTGTGGAGAGAGTGGAGCTTCTAATTTATTCCATTTTTATTATAATTTCTCTAGTAAAACCCTTTTTTTTTTATTTTCACGTTTGTTAAGGCTCTCTGTGTAAAACGAGAGAAAGAAAAATTTCTTTTTTCTTCAACGACGTGTCTAATTTGAATACCGCCTCAGTTTAACTCAAGTATCTTTTCCTTTTTCTTTTTAATGATTGGATAATTAATTTCTTTTTTTTTTTTATTGAGACAGATAAAAAAAAATAAAATAAGACGATATAACATTTTATTTAAATCCATCAATACTAAAAATCAAAAATATGATTTTATTTCTCATTTTTAACGAATCACAACTTTATTGCGTTTCCAATTAGACTGAATCACGCTAGACATTATTGAATGGGGGGGGGATCTTTTGAATATTTATATGAGGAACAGTATATCTGTTTCATTACCCCTCACCAAATTTTGGGATGAAATCGCCTGGAAGTACGATTTCCTTCCATATACTATACACATTATTTCTCAGTACTGCCTGGTTTTAGATATGCTGATGAATGGGTAAGATGAGCTGGAAAAGTGAATACATGAACCATAGCTTCCAATGCTGGGACAAATAGATGGCCAAGCACAAACTACCAGTACACACCGCCTCATGACGTCACGAGAAAATATCTCATTTTTAAGCACTACCTCTCTTGTACCTAGAAGCATCATCCAACCAAGAATAGGAGCCAGAGAAAAAAAAATCAATTTGGCATTCAGCCAACCCTGCTCAGCTCCAGTGAGTCTTAGGGGCTATCATTTGGCCTATCCATGAGACCAAGGTCTATCCATGAGACCTATATATATGCACTGCTGGACTACTCTTGAAGCACAACATCCAGGTCTGGATAGTGCCGAGCATATACTTCGGAGCATCATAACACAATGCATCCAAGCAGCTCTGCTCAATCATCCACCATCTCAACATGAAAAACACAAGTTCATGCATCACTACATCACACTCACAAACTTTTTCCATCAGCTATCTCTATTTTATTCTGAATCATAACTGCAACCTGGTTTAGGAGACTGAGGATCATGATCAGTTCTCCTATAGTCCTCTTTTATATTATGAGGTGACATACTTCTGGATCGTCTCTTTGTTGAAAATTTATCATGTTCAACATTACTGTGGTGTCTTGCTTCTTCACTTCTGTATTCTCTTTGGAGATCCTTGTTACTGTTTGATCTTCTAATTATGCGCGTCCGATATGGACCATGAACACCATGTGTGAATTTTCTCCTGTTCCTCTTCCATGGTGGTATTTCATTTTTACCATCTGTGAATTTTCTCCTGTTCCTCTTCCATGGTGGTATTTCATTTTTACATAAAAGTTTCTTTTTAAATGGTTCTTCTACCATAATAATTATTTTTTTAGTATTTATAAAAGTTTCTTGTTGCTTAATTTTTTTCACACTTATAAATCCTGAGTTTTCAGATTCCCTTTTGGTGTCTTTTCCTGCGTAAGCAACTATATTTTTAATAACTGTCTTTATATATTTTTTTTCTGTACTCAATTTTTGATTTGAGTTTATTAAGCTTTTGTTTATAATTTTTATATATGGCTGAGGACTAACACACTTTTCTTTCCATTTTATGGTTTCTTTCTCTATCTCCTTTACTATTTCATAGCATATATCAGACAATTTTTCTGAAACATTTTCTTCTATATTGGACAGTCCCTTTGTTATATTTTGATTATGTTCATTTTCATGTTTTTCATCTTCTTGAAGATCAGAAGATTTTAATTTTGCTTTATTAGATTCATTTTCATCCATTTGAAACTCTTTTACTGTATTTGATACAATTTCATTCTCAGCTTCTGTATATACTGTTTCTTTATTTTCAATTTTAGAGGTATATTCCACAATCAGAAGTTTTCCTGAAGGTAGACTGACAATTTCAAGATCACTCTTTGTAATTTCAATTTCTTCCTTTTTAACAATCTCAAATTTTGCTTCATCAGTTATAGGATATTCAATTTGTGATTCCTTTAAAATATCTTTGGTTGGAAATTCCAAAGTTTCCTCCTCATCCAATTTTTTAGACTGAGTTATTTTTTTCATTAACTGGTTGAACTTTTCATTCTGTTTTTCCACTGCTTCCATAATTTGTTTTTTATCTTCTTCTCTCTGTTTGATATCTTCTTCTCTTTGTTTATCCCATTTTTGGTTATCTTCTTCTCTTTGTTTATCCCATTTTTGGTTATATTCTTCTCTTTGTTTGTCTCTTTTCTTTTGGTCTGCTTTTATAATTTCTATTATCTGAGCTATCATAGCTATCTTTTCTGTTTTCTGAGCCTCCATGTTTACTATTTTTCCTTTGTTTTCTGAATCAGTAAGCTTCTCTCTCCATCCACACCATGACCTTACTCCATCTTCTTTGAAATGCCTGTTTCATTCTTTATGCCATTCATTTTGTGTTGTTTTTCTTTTAAACTTTTATTTTTTTATCCTTCCTGAACAAATTACATCACTACATCATATGCACTGTTCATATCACAGAATCGTGATCTGCTTATGCCTATGAGTAGGCTAGCTAGATAAGGCTTCACAGTAAGGTGGCAAATTAACCGGTCTATGAGTATGCTAGCCAGATAAGGCCTCACAGTAAGATGACAATGTAATAGGTGCCTATGGTTAGGCTAGCTGGATAAAGTCTCACAGTTGGACGACAAATGTAGCTGGTGCCTATGCTAGATAAGGCCTCACGTTACGGTGCCAAATGTAACCGGTGTCTATAGGTCGGTTAGCCAGGTAAAGCCTCACGTTAAGGTGCCAAATGTAACCGGACCGCCATACAACCCTTTTATTACATCAGTTGTAACAATTTTCTGATGAGCATGTTGTAGGAAGGAACTATCAATTGACATTCCTAATGCAGATGTTAATGGCACCTACAACAATATTTCCTGCTCATCAGAGGATGTAGTACAATAGAGACTGGGAACATCTAAACATTTATATGTTTGGTTTTCCAAACAGCGCCATTAGAGTTCCATCTCACTACAACCTGACTGGCCTAGGTCAAGTTATGTCAGACGTAGCTCAGAGAACATGAGATTCTCATGAACCAGTGCTATAACTGATGAGTGATGCAGTAAAATAAAACAAAACTGGACAACTGGATAACCAATTTAATTTTTAGTAACAAAAAAAAATTTATTAGGTAATAATTAATTTGCAATTTCTAATTTCTTTTTCTTTTTAAACAGAGTTCAATAGTTCATTAATTCCTTTGTGAGAAGAAGTTTGGGATTATTCTGATTCAATAGTGGTTCATTTCGAATTCATTTAATAGTTCATTTTGAATTCATTTAATAGTTCATTTTGAATTCATTTAATAGTTCATTTTGAATTCATTTATGTGTAGGGGCTTAGGAGTAGTATAGCATTTATGATTTGTACAATAATTCATTTTGAATTCATTTATGTGTAGAGGCTTAAAAGTAGTATAGCATTTATGATTTATTCAATAATTCATTTTGGATTCATTTATGTGTAGAGGCTTAGAAGTAGTATAGCATTTATGATTTATACAATAATTCATTTTGAATTCATTTATGTGTAGAGGCTTAGAAGGTAGTATAGCATTTATGATTTATTCACTAATTCATTTTGAATTCATTTATGTGTAGAGGCTTAGAAGTAGTATAGCATTTATGATTTATTCAATAATTCATTTTGAATTCATTTATGTGTAAAGGCTTAGAAGTAGTATAGCATTTATGAATTATACAATAATTCATTTTGAATTCATTTATGTGTAGAGGCTTGAAGGTAGTATAGCATTTGTGATTTATTCACTAATTCATTTTAGATTCATTTATGTGTAAAGGCTTAGAAGTAGTATAGCATTTATGATTTATTCAATAATTCATTTGAATTCATTTATGTGTAGAGGCTTAGAAGTAGTATAGCATTTATGATTTATACAATAATTCATTTTGAATTCATTTATGTGTAGAGGCTTAGAAGTAGTATAGCATTTATGATTTATTCAATAATTCATTTTGAATTCATATATGTGTAGAAGCTTAGAAGTAGTATAACATTTATTATTTATTCAATAATTCATTTTGAATTCATATATGTGTAGAAGCTTAGAAGTAGTATAACATTTATTATTTATTCAATAATTCTGTTTGGCTTGTGGAGCATTTATAATTTAACAATTAAAGCATTTATAATTTAACCAAATATGAAGCTACATTCTTATACATAAATTATGTTTGGCTTGTAGAGCATTTATAATTTAGTCAAACATAAAGCTACAATAAAGGTATCTTAATAGTTTATTAAACAAAATGTATGCAACCGTTTTGTAAATTCACTTCATAACATATGGTAAATATGTTTTAGTATTTTATAAAAATTACCTTCCAGTTTTTGCAGTCCAGTTTGTTTGAGAAGAAGGCGGACTATTTCATTTATTGGGAAGTCATGGCATAGTGTGGAGAGAGTGGAGCTTCTAATTTATTCCATTTTCATCATAATTTCTCTAGTAAAACTTTTTTTTTTATTTTCACGTTTTGTTAAGGCTCTCTGTGTAAAACGAGAGAGGAAAGAAAAATTTCTTTTTTCTTCAACGACGTGTCTAATTTGAATACCGCCTCAGTTTAACTCAAGTATCTTTTCCTTTTTTCTTTTTAATGATTGGATGATTAATTTCTCTTTTTTTTTTATTGAGACAGATAAAAAAAATAAAATAAGACGATATAACATTTTATTTAAATCCATCAATACTAAAAATCAAAAATATGATTTTATTTCTCATTTTTAACGAATCACAACTTTATTGCATTTCCAATTAGACTGAATCACGCTAGACATTATTGAATGGGGGGGGGATCTTTTGCATAAATATATGAAAGACACTCAGATGTCCATATTTGTTATAAATGAAAAGAATTGTTTGGTATTTTGACTAATATATCGATCAAGAGAGTCGATTTCTTCCGACCAAAAGAAACGTAAAGTTGTTGATTGATTTGAGAAAAATATGAAGCTGTCCAACCAACTCTGCCACACTTGGCTGTAAAGCCCTACCCTTTGAACACTGACATTCTGGGTGTTAATTAATTGACTTACAGATCAAAATAATCACAAACAAAACACAGATTCTTTTAAATCAAATAAATTTTATTCATGATGTACGATTAAACCGAATCAACTGCGTCATCTATTTCTCGCTTTTTAGGACATCCCCCAATTGCAATAACATGGTAGCCATTTTGTTCTTTTGTTACTCTCATCCAAGTCACAGCAGAAACGGTACTTTTTCACCAACAACTACAATTGTCTGCCAGAGACGTTGACAGGACATACTTTCTTTGGGTTCCAAATAACAACAAACACCAAAAAAAAAGCTCGGACAAATCTCAAGAATATGCTAATAATTACTAGTAGGCCAAAAGATCTCAGTTGAGAAATACCGAAAATCATAAACATCAACAAACAAACAGTTTCAAACCATTCCAGTGCACACACTCTCAGATTAAATTCAAGCCAGAATAGAAATTTTCTCCCTATGCATAGAAATTCATGCCACAATGAAATAAATGGCAAACTAGACGATCATCTAGTGTTGTTACTTTAGACATAGGGTTAGGACTGTGGAAGTAATTGGCTCTTATTAAGTAGCTAACATGATCGCTAGTTGTGTATTAGCCATAAGGTTTGGCCACAAAAGCGGTATTATTCTGTGTTTTTAAACAGAAACAGTGCAACTACAGGCTGTACAGTAAATACTTTACAAATACCATATATATATATATATATATATATATATATATATATATATATATATTTGTACCCCACAAATATATATGGACCCCTCCAATATTTATAAAGAAAACATTTTAAATAAAAAAAAATATTTTAATCATTTATTTTGTGGACTAAAATTTAAATGTATATAAAATGGCAGACGGAAAGTTTTATAAACATTGTAACACGCGTGGATCTGGTTTGATCCTAGTCTAGCAATCTAGAAAGATATGAAGTGTGCATCTGCTCTACAGATCCATTGCTTCATTTCCCTCTACCCTCCAATATTTATAATGAAAACATTTTAAATAAAAAAAAATATTTTAATCATTTATTTTGTGGACTAAAATTTAAATGTATATAAAATGGCAGACGAAAAGTTTTATAAACATTGTAACACGCGTGGATCTGGTTTGATCCTAGTCTAGCAATCTAGAAAGATATGAAGTGTGCATCTGCTCTACAGATCCATTGCTTCATTTCCCTCTATTTATGATGTAAAAAGAAATAACCAAAAAAAAAGAACTTGCTTCAGGTGGGCACAGAAAACACCCAGGTCTGAAGTGGTTTGTTCTACCTTATTATATTGTAACAGTCATAGTTGTACATTCATGCAACAAAATCGAGAGTTTTGGTAAATTATACCAAGGCTGACCTAGATGAGGGTTTGAGACCTCAAATCTGACTGCACCTCAGCTCCTTCACCAACACTCCCTGACTGATTACCCTGTGAATGACATATATGAAGTCACACTCATAATCTCTTAATTCCTGTGCCGACAGTAGCAAAGGGTGACATGAGAGACTCGAGAATAATTAACTAAACGCTTGATAGCTTAACTAAACACACACATGACTTATGGCTGGTTATATAATGCATATATTACTAATTATGGAAAGTGATTCAACATAAAAAAGTGAATAATACCACAGACATTCATATGTTTTAACTTATTTAATCTTGTTCAAAAACCCAAACAACAACAATTAAAAGTACTGAGTATTCCACTCACACGTGGGATAGTGAATATATGAACTACAAGTTCTGCAATCTATTGTACTTAGTCATAATCATTTTATTACAGCATTTATAAATTAATAATTATTTCTACATCTATAATGATGCCTAAATTATGCTCTGCCATTCCTACTAGGTTTGCTAAGAGTTAAATCTTAAGAGAGTGTCAACTTTATATACTGTTTACCTAATTTTATAATTACATAATGAGCATTCAAGGCGCTCTTTATATATAGATATTATTATATAAACTAGATCTGAGGTTCAGATCAATGCTGAACAATTAATATAACAGCAGGTGAACTGGTGCTTTATAGCATAACTTCTGAGACTACGGTGCTACACAAATTACATCAGAGATATGGCTTGAATGTGCCTTTACTCATGAGATTCAGTAATGATTACTCAGTTCTCAGGTACCGGATGCTTGCTATACGTGAACCTTTAGTTCAGATCATCGAACAGCCTTAATATAGAAAGCTGGATACCAGTGTTCCAATTCTGAAATAAGTAATGGGAATGACCCTTACAATCATTAGCCCATTCAAAAGAGAGCTGTCCAAACTAGAGATAATAGGATGGTCATTAAAACCGGATCATATCTTAATAAGTATATAATAGCAAGGCATAATCACTGAAGTGCTTCATAAAAGCTCATTCACAATGCTTTTTAAATATTAATTATTAAAGTTAGTAAAGTGCAAAATCTAGTTTCATTCTGCAAAACTATCCTATGCCAGTTAGGTGAAGTAGCATACTTAAACTGTGCTAAAAAGGACTTTATTAAAATGATCTAGTTTACCAATTAACCTACATAGTCTATGAAAATAAACTAATGGGGTCTAAAGCATATTTGGGACTTGAACTTGGCTAATTACTGACAATATGCCTTAAATTATCACTATCTTGTATTTAACTAAACAGACCTTTAATAAACAACCTATATGCAATATTAAGCTAAACATAGCAGCTTAACTAATATAGGTTTCAGACCGGACATTTAGAAATATGCCAAAAACAGCATGAGTTAATTTACTTGAGAACAAAAGTGTCTCCTTATGTTTATAATAATTAGTATTCTCTGCTCTGAAGGCTTAACACAAATTAAAAAATGCATTGTAATAATATATATATATAGGCATAAGTATAGACGAGAATAGAGAAAATAATAAGACAGTCATTATCTTTTACAGTTGAATTTAAAAGATTTAAGAAAAATTGAGATCAGGTAAGATTTACATTTTAGCTTTTTAAAGTTATTTTAAAATTATACAAATTGCAATACACTTATCTAACAAAGTTTAATTAATTTATGAGATTTAAGTATAAGAGTTTGTGCACATTACTTATATGTTACAGCTAGCTTTAGGAAAGATTTAGAATTGCTATAGCATTAGGTTAGCTTGGTTGAGAATTTATTACCAGTGGTTCAACTATGAAGGCTTGCACCTTGACAGGATTACACATGCATGGGCTGGTTTATCTGGGCTGGGTCATTGGCTGTTTTTTCTATGGGCTACTCTTTCAGGTAGGCTGGTGTTTGAGTCCTTTATCACCATAAACGGTTCTAGTCACCATGGAGGCAGAAATAATGGTCTCTAGCCAATGGTCTCCATAACAAAAATGGGCACACTGCCTGGATATAAGTTAACATGAGAGTAAAGCAAAATGGATGCTGTTCATTTCAAACTGGGGTTTTTATATTTCTTTACTGCCCCCCTCTCACAAGCCATTAAAATCTTTATTTTTAAACTTTAAAACTTAAGACACTAATTTTATCAACTTCAAATGAACAAAGGTAAAACTCCCCATACAGTAGTGCCACTCTGTGCCAAACAGAGTAATCAATGGATGCCAGAAGGCTTGTGCATAAAATCCCTATCTAGTGCCTACTCATCCAATATCCCCAGACTAGTTTCTGGCTTGTGGCCATCATCAGTGAGGAGCCTTGGATCTGAGAGCACTGCACCTAGATCTTAGGATCTAATGCAACCCTCCAGCAGCCACCTTTTAACTCTACTTTACTACAAAACTATGAGAATGAAATTGAAAACATTGTTAATATCTTCAATCTAAGCTCAATAGCTTATATAGTCATATGAGTCTGAACTCAATTCAGCACCCATACATTTTTGGCACAGGGTGGCACTAATGTATGGGGAGTTTTGCCTTTGTTTACAACAAATTATGTGCTAGTATAGAAATGGTGATCATGTGATGTTTGATGGTTTAACACCAATCCTGCCTAATAGGATAGTGGTGGCTATGGTTGTTTAAGAGCCAAAGACACCAAAATGTATGGGTGCTGAATTGAGTTCAGACCCATATGACTATATAAGCTATTGAGCTTAGATTGAAGATATTAACAATGTTTTCAATTTCATTCTCATAGTTTTGTAGTAAAGTAGAGTTAAAAGGTGGCTGCTGGAGGGTTGCATTAGATCCTAAGATCTAGGTGCAGTGCTCTCAGATCCAAGGCTCCTCACTGATGATGGCCACAAGCCAGAAACTAGTCTGGGGATATTGGATGAGTAGGCACTAGATAGGGATTTTATGCACAAGCCTTCTGGCATCCATTGATTACTCTGTTTGGCACAGGGTGGCACTACTGTATGGGGAGTTTTGCCTTTGTTTACAACAAATTATGTGCTAGTATAGAGATGGTGATCATGTGATGTTTGATGGTTTAACACCAATCCTGCCTAATAGGATAGTGGTGGCTATGGTTGTTTAAGAGCCAAAGACACCAAAATGTATGGGTGCTGAATTGAGTTCAGACCCATATGACTATATAAGCTATTGAGCTTAGATTGAAGATATTAACAACATTTTCAATTTCATTCTCATAGTTTTGTAGTAAAGTAGAGTTAAAAGGTGGCTGCTGGAGGGTTGCATTAGATCCTAAGATCTAGGTGCAGTGCTCTCAGATCCAAGGCTCCTCACTGATGATGGCCACAAGCTGGAAACTAGTCTGGGGATATTGGATGAGTAGGCACTAGATAGGGATTTTATGCACAAGCCTTCTGGCATCCATTGATTACTCTGTTTGGCACAGGGTGGCACCACTGTATGCAGAGCTTTGCCTTTGTTTACAACAAATTATATGCTAGTATAGAGATGGTGATCATGTGAACTTCAGATGAACTGGCTGGATTTATTTCAGGCTTGCTAATTGTTCTAACTTTTATTTTATAAGATTCATAAAGTTCAACTGGATTTATTGCAGGCTTGCTAATTGTTCTAACGTTTATTTTATAAGATTTACAAAGCTCATTTCTCAGCTTAGTGTGAAGTAATTGAGATAGCCATAAACCTTGAATTTCTTTTTTTAAACAGTGAATTTTTTTTTTTTTAAAGAGATTCAAACTCCCAACATTTAGCATATATCTAAGAAAAGAGACCTCTGGATTTAATTACTATATGTGAATATTAGCAATTTAGTAAATTGAATAACTTCAAAGGAGGTTTGGAAATAATTTAGAAAACTTGTAATGTTTAGCAAATCGATTACATTACAGTTACCTTCACACACACACACACACACACACACACACACATATATATATAGGTATGTTCTCATATATATATAATGTCCACAGCTTAAACCAAATTTAATAACTTAAAATCATAAAACAAATCTTTATATGAAATTACAAAGGTGTGCACATTAATCATAATACTATCAATCAGCCATGCGAATATAAAACATTTATCTAATATTACAAAAAGCTTATATCACCATTTAAAATAGTAGATGTGTGCATATACAATTACACACATATATGTGTAAATATAGGCTTCTATATATTAAATTACCTAGTTATATACGTGCACTTCTAGGGTTTGAATTGAGAAAATGAAGATTACTATGTTATATAGTAGGTGTTATATAGTAGGGGAAACTTTATGATGGCTAAATCATACTGTTTCAATATATTTTTTTCTTTACTTGTCTTCTATTTTCCCCAAACTTCTTATGAAACTGTATGATGGCTAAATCATACTGTTTCAATATACTTTTTTACTTTACTTATCTTCTATTTTCCCCAAACTTCTTATTCACTCTTCTACATAATGTTCCTAGACTATTTTACTTGGGTTATTCAAGGTCATTTTCATAATTCAAGTCCTGTTCCTAGTTCAAGTCCCATTTTTTTCTTTATTTTTATTGTTTCCTGGGTTTTCCAGGATCTGGAGGGATATATGGTCTTGTTTTTCCTCATATTATTCACTTCTTAGTCTCCTGGATCATATGTTAAATTTCCATAATCTATGGAAGTCAGCAATTGGGTCATCCCCTCAACTGTAATGATCTGACTGCCTAGCATGATGTTTTGAATCCAGAGTGGCATATTATGTCATATGACTCTTATGACCTGAGCTTCTGAGTATTTAAAATACTGTTAGAGATCTTATCTTCATAACTTGATGCAGAAAACACAGTGTATAGGTCTCCTTATGATCATATTGCTATCTTTTATTTATTATTGTGTGCAGGCTGTGCTCCTGGCACTCCTTGTGCCAATAAGTCATCATCAATGCTTTTTTGTACCCTTCAAATGTTGTTGGTGGTTGCCTTAATGATTTCCACGAATCTTTGGTGGCTGCCCTCAAGTGAAGACTGGTGATTGCTACCTTTTCCTTTTTGCTCACATGATGAAAATAGAAAGTTTCCTGCAGGCTCTCTAAATGATCAATTGGACTTTTATCTGGTTCTCCTCGAAAATATAGTATTTGAATAAATCTCAGCAATGGTGATGCTTGTTGGGTAACCACCACAGGAATAGGTTGCTGCTTCTCTTCATGGCTTTGCTGCTCAATAACTAACAGTTTATTACTTATTCCATCATTGCAATATTCATCTTCTTTAATTACTGGGTGTTGACACTCTATTCCCACTCTCGGTTCTCCATCCTCTTCTTTATCTGGATCTGCCATCTGTTGGGTGTAGACTATTTCCTTCGGTTGTACCTCCATTGCTTCTTGCATACCAGTGTTCCTGGTCATCTAATCTCTTTTCAATCACTGCTAGTTGTCTCCTACTTCCAATGATGAAACTTTGCCACATCTCTCTCAACATCTGTCACTCCTCCTTCATTTCTTTTATAATGTTCTCTATCATGCTGTTATTCTCCCAATGACCTGGGTTTCTCTGTACCACTAGGCTCCATCCTTGACACTTTTTCAGGTCTCTTGAAGACTACCTCACCACTACCTTCTTCTGATTCCTCAGATTATTTTACTATTTCACTGTCCTACAGGTCCACTAATATCTTGTGCATCTCCTCTTCCATTTTTTCCTTGTTTGAAATATCTTTTTATTTAATAAATATGACATAAAATATAACCTGCCCAACCCCCAAAGTCCCACATCTAATCTACCTATGCTGTGTCTACCCTGTTATTATTCTGCCTCTCTCTTTTATTCCTGTGCTTAATTTCCAATTGCCATGCTACTTGAAAAAACATTTTCACCTAGCTGTCTTCTGGTTCCTGAATCAAACAAGACATATTAAATTAATATATATATATTTATTTGTTTAACATTCATTTAATGTATATATATTAAATTAATATATATATATTTATTTGTTTAACATTCATTTTACTTCATTGATTTATTTTCTTTATACTTGCTATAATATACTACCTGGGTTTGAGAATATTTCAGCAACTATCGATGATCAATTTGTTGACAAAATTTATTTATAAGAGCATCAGCCAACAATATGAGATTCCATAAATCACAAAGGATCACTCAAGTCCACATACAAACGAAATATGCTATTTGGTCATATTTTGATTTCTAACTTATTTGAAAATTTTATTTCTAAATTCATATAAATGGTATAACAAATATATATAACACAAGTCCTTCACTGATTCATTCCAGTGACTAAATTACTTTGGAAAATACAAGTATCTAAGAGGGTCGTATCTAAGAGGGTCTTCACCTATCTATGGTTACTCTAAATGCACGAGTCATTAAAGCATAACCAATTATATCTGGCTGCTTGACAAATATGATCCAGTTTATAAGGGTCTTCACCTATCTATGGTTATTAATAGAAATAATCAATAAGTATATAGCAAGTGTATACATTTTTAACTTGGTAAATGAGTTTTCACCTATCTGTGGTTACTCTAAATACACATGAATCATTAAAGCATTACCAACTACATCTGGCTGCTTGACAAATATGATCCAGTTTATAAGGATCTTCATCTATCTATGGTTACTAATAAAATATTATATTTTGAGCATATTTGTTTTAAAATACATTTTGTTACTCAATAAATATATAGAGAGAGAGCAAGCATATACAATTTTAACAACATATATATGTATATCATTGATGTATTTGTTTTAAAATACATTTATTACTGACTAAGATCTTGGAATTATTTTAACAAAAATCTGGAGGAAAACGAAAATATACTTGTATGTGGGTTTATTGATCAAAATCCCATGTTTGGAGGTCAGTCTCCAAAAAGAGAAAAAAATATTATACCATCTATACATGTTCATACTTTACAGGCACAATCCAGGAGAAAAAAATTATATATCTTTCCCTTCTTTCTATTACCTGTTATCATAATTTATTCAGTGTCTATTTTATTTATTGTATGAGCCATGTTTGCAACAACAAAATCAGCGGAAAAAATTTTCTATACATATATATAAATATAATTTGATATTCAGGTAAATAGGTGTTTCTTAATGAAGCCTCACATTGTCAGCACCAGAATCCAGGGAGGAAAAAAAATCACTGTACCATTGAAATTGTATGTTAACTCAACACGATGCATGGCCTGGGTAAAAGTACCTCGAATCCAAGTGTACGTGAGATCAAAGATAAAGAATACTTATGGATTCTTCCCTGTTTACCCACTCTCTAAATCTTCCAACTAATTAACAACATTTTTGAGGCAAGCAATTAATCTTTTCTACACTCCAGCTCACTAGCATCAATGGTGAGGCATGAGCCTCAACTAATTCTTACATCTAACTTTAATATTAATTTTAATTAGACCTATCCATTATCTTAAATATAAGAATAGTATTATGTGAACTTGAGTCATGAGATAGCAGCACAATAATTAATTAGAAAAGCTAATTTTAAAATGAAATGAATAGAGATGAACCACAGGAGCTTAAATTCATATATATATATATATATGAAAAATAAAAACAAGTTAGTCACGTAACCTGCTATCACTTGTTATTTATGATCAATAGATGGCGTCTTTACCAAAACCGCCAAAACAAGTGTAAAATATTTTTACATAAACGCAAAAGGAGTCAGAATTAACTACCTCTTTCATTTTGCTCACCTCCAGATCAGCTGATTTCAAGCTGGTTTGCTTTCGTCAGTGGAAGGATAGAGCTATAGAAACTAGGTCTAAAGACTGACTCTCAAGCGTTTATGCAAAACGTTTATATCAGTTTGCAAGCGTGAATTTTTCAGACCGGTAAAGTCTTCAAACTCAGCCTAGCAAGCTAGATATCTATATGGGTCTGATCTCAGTTCAGTTTCACCACATAGTCAAAGTCTCTGCAATATATATCATTGCAAGAAAACTTTAAAGGTACATTTATGAAAAATAAAAACAAGTTAGTCACGTAACCTGCTATCACTTGTTATTTATGATCAATAGATGGCGTCTTTACCAAAACCGCCGAAACAAGTGTAAAATATTTTTACATAAACGCAAAAGGAGTCAGAATTAACTACCTCTTTCATTTTGCTCACCTCCAGATCAGCTGATTTCAAGCTGGTTTGCTTTCGTCAGTGGAAGGATAGAGCTATAGAAACTAGGTGAGCAAAATGAAAGAGGTAGTTAATTCTGACTCCTTTTGCGTTTATGTAAAAATATTTTACACTTGTTTCGGCGGTTTTGGTAAAGACGCCATCTATTGATCATATATATATATTTAATAAAACATTGGTATAATTTATCTAATGTCTCTCAGTTTTTATTTCACAAGTTACTTAACATAAATTTATATTCTGTCAATAATTATGCCTCGAGTAAGGGAGCAGTATAGTTCATATGCCAATCTAACAATGTAACTGATTAGTGTTTTATGGAAGATGCCCACTCAAGCCTGAGATATACAAAACAAATATTTTCAATAGCCTATTTTAAACATAACTTTATCATAAGTGAAATTATTTTAAGAGAGAAATAATTAAATCATAATTTTGGAATTGGCGTCGAAGAGATTGACACATTTAAAATATAAATAGATCGCGATATTCGCATATTTGCAAATAAATATTTTAAGATAGTAAAATAAATAAAATAAGTTAATCAGATCACAGTCAATCCACCATGATGTGCTCAGACAAAAGAAAGTGAAAAAACCCAGCATTTGATATTACATCACCAGCATAGACTCAATTCACCTGCCCCATTCCAGTGACACCAAGAAATAAAGAAAGAATGGTCTGCGCCATTAGCAAACTTAAAATGTTTCAGGTGAAAAGTATGAGAATAACCAAGGCTAGCTAAGCTCACCTTGCCCTGGTTCTTCCCATTTTGTCTTTTATATCCTGATAAGAAAATTCATGGCCAGTGAAATTATCATGTGGTCTAATTCTGATCTACTGATGAGAAGGAACAAAAGACAAGTAATCAAGCAAAATTCCAGCAAGGCAAAATATGAGTACTGGAGAATATATTTTAGAATTTAACTATGTAATTGTGCTGAGTTATAAAGATTACACAAATGTTATACAGATTGACCAAGATCAGACCACAAGAATAAAATAAACATTAATTATTATTATAAATATCCTTTTATAAGTGACATGTCTCTCCCTTCAACACAAAATCCCACTAATATTTCAATTAACATTTTATTACTCTCTTTATTATTTAGCACAAATATAATTTTCTAAACTCCCTCTTTCACTCTTTAAAATGAAATAATATAACTAAATAAAATCACATACTTGAATCTAGCATCTTCCTACAAATAAACCGTGTATGCAAAAATATTTAAAAAAACACATAATAATATAAAATGGTTTCATCTCAACAAAACAAAGTTTGCTCCAAGTATTAATCTTTCAGAGCTAGAGAATTATTCATTTTTATTTATCGACAAATGTTAGTCGGGAAATAGGAAGCACAATATTTAATTAGATAAAACTTTTGTCAAGATGGAACAAACTGACATATATTCATCTCATTTAAGTAAATAATAATATTTCTAAACCGCATTAGAAGAAAGTTTACCATTAAGAGGCATAACTTTAAGACAGATAGAATGAGAGCAAAGACATTAGATTTAAAGTGATAGCAAGTATAATTCACAGAATTTTAGTTAACATTTATATTACATTAAGGGGATTTCATTTTAGAAGACATTAAAAGTAGCAAAATTTATATCATCAGGTCACTGGAGTTTTTAAAGAATAAATTAGGCAGTTACAAATAACAAATTGGAACATATTACCTAATTTATTTTGAATCCTTGTGGAAGTTTGGATCCCATGATGAAATATGAATTTCTGCACAGACATAGCTAGCTATGTATTTTAATATGAGAGTTCAACAGTTTAGCAGTTCACAATTACACATATTGATGAAGTTTTTCTGGCATAAGGTATTGGACAATCATCTTTGGGTTAGCAGGAAGATGGGCAGGCTACAAAGGCAGTCTACTCCACTACCATGCTTCTAAACATTTATTAAAAATTTAACTGCCATTGGTTCATCAGGCAATCGCTGACAAAAACTATGAATGGCTGACACCTCTATTGTTCTCCTTGGTTATTTATACCCTTTTCTGACTATTTTTGGGAAATTCCCTTTTTCATACCTCCAGGCTAAGTGGCTATATTGGAATTCTGGTGACTGCAATTATCGACCTAAAATATATTTGCATTGTATTCCTGAGATCCACTCTCTCAATAAGCCCAATTATTTAATTCTTTCATATCTAATTTTAATTAAATGTAGATTTAAAGAATTTATATTTCAAATATCTTTTCCATTTTAATTTTACTTTAATTAGAAAATCCATTACCATTTTGTTAATCGATTTTTTTTTGTTTGACACTATGGAATGTTAGTAGGTTTTATCATGAAAGCAAATCTCCAGAATAAAATACTTAAAAAAAATAGCATATTAAAATTTATTCATTGATTTTTATAAAAGTTTCCATCTGCAATTATATATATATGTATTTGCGCATATATATATATATATCTGGGCCCTTCCAATATTTATTATAAAAACATTTTAAATAAAAAAATTGATATTTTAATCATTTATTTGGTGGTCTAAAATTTAAATGTACATAAAATCGCATACGGAAAGTTTTATAAACATCGTAACACACATAGATTTGGTTTGATTCTAGTCTAGCAATCTAGAAAGACGTGAAGTGTGGATCTGGTCTATAGATCCATTGTTTCAATATATATGTATATTTAATCATTCAATTTACAGCAATCAACTGTACAATTACATTTCTTCTATTTAATTTCAACTGTATTTATATAGTATATAAAATAAATTTGTAAACTGTTGCTTTTAAAAAAAATTAGCTCAGCAAAAAAAATTCACTTATATATTAATCAGCTATATCAAAAATAGAAAACCATTGATAATAGAGTATATGATACAACCAAAAATAAACTTTAAAATATACAGTGTTATTTTTTTTTTTATGTGCTTTATTTCAATTTCACAAACTGAGATTCAGGGAATATCATTCACATTCTAGGTATGAGCAAAATGGCAGACTGCCAAGTACTGAAATGTTTTTATATAGTATATTTACCCAAAAATTAGTTCTATTTTTTATTAATAATATGCTTAGTTAAATTTTGGATATTAATTATCAGGGTTTTTTTTTCAACTTTAATTTCTAAATTTTTAATATGGCTTATATATTTTAAATTTAATGCAATAAATTATTTTATATTTTGCCATAGGAATTCATTATATATGTATATTTCTTGTGCAAGATTTTTTATTTATGGGGTATTTTGGGAAACCAATTAAGCTAGCTGTCTGAGATAAATCTTATTCAATAAAATGCTTTAAAGGTATTTTGACTATAGTGGATAACAATATTATTAATAATCAATTCAACTCAACTGAACTCAATTGAAATAAACAACTTATGTTAAGTAATTACTTCAATTGAGTTGGAATGATTATTAATAGTAATTATGAAAACAACATTGTGAATAAATTCAGTATAATATTTATTATATTTGACCATTGTTAAGCATATGAATGATATTCCATGATAATTATTGCAATCTTTTTTAACTTTATTTTCATAAATTGGAAGAATAGAATATGCTTATGGTCAGTTGGCATAATTTCATAGGTCCATATATTCCAAAAAAATTTCAATATTAAATGGGAAATAAACATATTTGATCATATAATTCTGGAATATTTTTTATATTCTTTTGTGAATGATAAGATAAATGTAGTTATGATTATCTAATATACTAACCTGGAATTGTAATATAAATAGCAATAATTCTATGTATTTAAGAATTAATGGTCTTCATCAAGAGATCACTTAATGTTTGTACAAAGAAGCAATAGATTGAACTTTGATCTAGAAACTTTTAGTTTACAAGCCCCAATCACCTTTTTGTTTTGCTAAACAATGTAAGACTTTTACTATAAGCAAACAATTAATACAAATTTAAAAACAATGATTTTTTTTATTATATTACAAATTATATTTTCTCTTTCTCATCAAATGCTTGCTCAAAAAAATTTTTTTGTAATAATGTTAGAATATATATTGCTGAAAAATTTTGGAAGCATTTTCACTTTAATTATATAATGTTTTGTATCTACTTTTGGTTTACAAAGTTAATCAAACAAATATATTGAAAATCATGATAATAACTTTTAATAGTTTAAAATTTAAAACAAGTGAGTTGAATGTGCATGTTCATAATATGCACACAAACATTAATAAATTATCAGTTCATTATACCTTGTGCAGTTCAGGGTAGACTTGAGAATCAGTTTTGATACTCAGATAAAGAACATATTTTAAAACATCTCTGATCACTTCGATGGAATTATGATTCTAATATTTAAATGGTTTCTCAAAGGTCACATGACTTCATGAGATATTATCATAAGATTATATAGTATACCAGCTTATTCTAATATAAAAGATATTTTAGAATGCTTGAAAATGTGTAAATAGATTGTAAATGACCTAACTGCTTTTTTAATAAAATTACAAATCACATGAATTGAAATAAATCGAGATACTGCTGAACCTCACTGCACTCGTTAAAATACGCATACAACAGCCAATCAGAATATCATGATAGCCATCTAAAATGACAATCAAACCTAACACTGTCATTTGATTGTCATTTAGATGGCTATCATGACATTCTGATTGGCTGTTGTATATCTATTTTAACGAGTGCAGTGAGGTTGAGCACTATCTCAATTTATTTCAATTTCAACTATCTGTGCTTTGCAAATTAAAATATTATTTAAATCACATGAATGTAATCTATACAGTTTGCCTTATTCTTAAATTTGTAGGTGTGGGTGCATGCAAGTACAGGCTTTCAATAGGATTGAATCCTTATTTAGAAACATTTTTTTATTTTAGAAATGGTTCCATTAACCAACCTTATTGATGCTTTCATAACTGAGTAGATTTTTTTATGTAGTTTATTTGTATTTAAAAAAGGAACTTCTAAAAAATCTGCAGAAGAATCAAAAACTGATTCAGGGAAATCAGATGACTTCCTAATCATAATCATTATTTTCAACCATTATTGATCCACTGAAGAATAAAGGTCTCTCCAAGTTCAATTCATTTTCTCCAATCTCTAGCTTCTCTTCCCCACATCGCCTCAACAAACTTCTTTGTGGTCTCTTTCTAGGTCTTTTACAATCTCTCAGAATCCAATTTAAAATTATAACTGTCTATCTATTATCATCTATTCTATTAATATATCCAGACAAACTCTTCTTCAGTTTCTTAATTCTTACAATGGTGTCAATAATACCTGTTTGTTCTCTCATCCTTGTATTTGTTTTTGATCTCTACTTGTTACTCCTACCATACATCTCCCCATACTTTGTTGAGTGCTCTAAATTCTCTATATTGCTCTTCTTTTAAATGTCTAAGTTTCAAATCCATAAGAAAGACCTGATAAAATCTTTCTTTTCAATATTTCCATTTAATATTAATCTATTTCTAACAAAAGCATTCCAACCTAGTTTGATTCTATGATTAATTTTATCCATTATGTTTTTATATATAGTAATAATCTGACCAAGATATTTATAGTTGTTAACTTCTGACTCATCATTGTCAATCTTTATTTTCTTCTTTTGAGAAAATCCACTGAACATTATTTTAGTCTTTTTTAACATTTACCTTTAATCCTACTGTCTTACTTTCATATGATAACTCATGTAACATTTCCTGCAGCTCTAAAACATTATTTCCAAAAACAACTATATCATCTGCAAAATCTAGATGACTTAATTAAATAATCTTCATTTACTTTATTCTCTTAGCTTCTATTTCAATTCACAAAATATTTTTTTGTAAAACTGCTGTAAAAAGTTTTTGAGATATAGTGTCATCCTGTCATACTACCTTTCTTAGTGTTAATTGTTTTAGTATTACTATGTAATCTAATTGTTGCTGTTGCAGTTTTATAGATATGTTTCAGAAAATGACAATATCCTGGTTCTATACCTTGATAATCCAATGCTTTAATCACTGAAAAATACTTATACAATAAAATGCCTTTTTGTAGTCTCCAAGTCCAAAGCATAATGGCAATTCATATTAATTGGTCCACTTGAATATGATCCACTGTACTAAAATCAGCTTGTTCATTTGGTTGCTTAAAATCCAAAGTTTGATGCAGCCAAGTTGTAATAATTTTGGTAAAAACTTTGTATACAATTAATAAAAGACTGATAGGATTGAAATTTCTAATATCTTTTTGTCACCTTTTTTAAATATCAATATTAATACTGCAATCTTTCAATCATATAGTTCATATTTATCATTTAGATATTTGGTATATAACTTTGCCAAAAAAAAATTTCTATTTTTTTTTTAACTGCTTCTTTTAAGATATCGATTATAATTCCATCATTAGTTGGAGTTTTTCCCTTCTACATAGATTTAATTGCATTTCTCATTTCTTTATTTAAAATCCTGTGCTATTCAGAAGATATAATAATTAAAAAAATTATTTTTCCTTGTTCTTTATCGCTATATAATTCTTGGTAGAACTTCTCTACACATACATGTGTGAAATTAATATAAAACGTGAAGGTAAAAAATAATTACAAAATTTATATAAGGAATATATTTTAAAAAACATTTTCACCATTTCAGAGATATTATACACACACACACACACACACACATCTTTTGAATGATATTATGAATTATAAAAATGTACTTCAAACTGTTGACAAGTCATTCAAAAAGTTTCATTCATAAAGCAATAGTTAATTCTACAGACAGACAATTTTCATCACATACCAATATTTGCTAAGTGCACTCTCCACCCATGTCCACTCTTTTTGCTGTTAGTTTGGTATTTTTAAATAAAAGGATTGACAAAAACTAAAAAGATAATTTTCTTAAAGTTAGCGATAATAAGAGAAAAACAATTTTGTAAACCAATGACTTGACAAATATGGTAATCAACTTTTTTTTTAAAAAAAAAAAAAGATTTTCTGAGACATTTATCAATACTAAAGGAAAATTTATTTTGATGTTTATCAATACTAAAGGAAAATTCAAAAGCTTTATGCAATTAAGTTCTACTTGTTTACATCATTTCACAGTTATCATAATTTCTAAAATGTGTTATTATCACGCGCGGGAAAATTCAATAAATGAAAAAGGTTAATGATTAAATTAATATTCTTAATGTTACAAAGATTATATCGTTATATACTTAATAAATTATATAAATGTATGAAAATATTAAGTTACCCGTTAAAAATATACTTTTTGTAATAGTTTTAAATATAATAAAGATTTAAAAAAATAAACAGTAATAATATAAAGTTTAGGTAGAAGTATTTCCCAAAATGTATATGGTGAATATATATGTGCTTCAGCGCATAAGTTTGTATCTATTTATATATAATATCAGTACAAAATAATTTGTAGTAACAACTAATGATATTAATACATAATTAAAACTAATTATTAAGCTAAAGTTAATAACTCCATTATCATCTATAGTATATGATGAATGATATAGTTATTATATGTGACTAAAAATGGAGGACATGTCTCTCTAATTTAATAATTGATTTAGTAAATGTTTTATGGAGTTAGTACCAATACTTGTTATATTAAACTAACTAATATCATATGATGATCTCTGCTTATGTATAACATGTGCCATTAGAAATAATTCTTATCATATCATTCTAGAATCCTTTACTGCAGCAGATTATTCAATGGATATTAAATGGTAATGTTTTTATATCTGAATTCATTGCTATCCTATCTATATAAAAGAGAAATTAGTCTGGGGATATGAATAGTATTTTATCTAATATCTACTGATTACTCAGGTTTGCAGTGAATGTTTCTGAAGTAAAATAATAAGAATTATTCTAAACAGCCCATATCATATTTATATTGTTTATATATCACAGGGAAATTCTCTACAAATTCAAGTAAGCCTGAATTTTTGCAAAATCAGGGCTACATAAAGGAAATTTTAAAACAAAACCAAAAGGGCTGCTTTTTAATAATTTATATTATTTATTTTTAGTTTGTTTTAAGAATATATATCTGTTTCAATGTATATTAAAAATTAAGAAGAAATATGAAAGTTTTAGGATAAATTAAATGTATTTTCTTTGCAGTAATACAGTTATACATTACATGATCATCATGAAGAGTTTTGCCTGTTTAATAACAGTTATCCATCTTAATGATGGATTTATGATGTAGTCTACCTTTTGAAATACTAGAATAAATTACATTAAGAAAGTATAAAACAATTCCCACCAACAAAGATTAAATTATATTGCTTAATTAAAGAAGTTACTTTGATTAATAATCTTAATAAGATTCATATATAAAATAATATAATAAAATCAACATCTGAAAATAATTCAGTGATTAATTTTTATTTTTGGTTTAAAGAATAAAGACATTTCTACATATAATAAATTTAATATAAATAATTGTCTGTGTGTCCATTTACATGTGTACTGTTATAAGTATATATGCGGTATTTAAGAGTTTATAAATGAAAATATATTATGTGCATACATTTATATAAAAATTTTATACATTCATTATCAATATAAAATTTAGCAAAACTACAACTTTTTAAATTTAATTAATAGTATATTTTATTTTATATTTGTTTATGCTGTATCTATTGCTAATGGCTAAACGAAAGTGAAATTACCGTTTTAATATGATGTGATATTGATTTTAAAAATTTTTTAGTTCAATATAAACTTTAAACAAAATATTAAGCATCATATTAAATATTACAATCATAATCAAACTCCAAATATTTTTATATATATTTAACTATTTTTATTTTTTATTTTTTTATTTTTGCTGTTTTTTATATATATTTAAATTTTAAATATTTTAATTCCACATGATATAATAACTATTTTATATGACAAAGTCTTTATATTTGAAACATTTCAAGTCATATAAACATTTATTAATAGTAATTAATTGATAAATTCTACATTGTGATAATTACTTTTAATAATATTATTTGTATTATTAATGTGTGGTTATTTATTCATTTTTATTTTATTTTAAAATTTAATTATTTACACATGTCAAAATACAAACAATTTCTGTAATAAATGGTTATTTTTTTTACTTTACATGAAATTACCATGCTAACAAATTATAATAATAATATTTTTTATAAATATATTAACTTTATTCAGATTTCTGATGTAATATATAAAATCACTGATACTTTTCCCCACTATGAATATAAAACAAATGTAAAATTATCATTTATCTTAATGTCAGCAAATCAATATAATTATTAAAATGAAAGCTAATCATAATTTTAATTATTGCAATTACTATTATTAATATTTTTAATTATTATTTTCAATTTATTTTGATAAATGTCAATAGCTCTCATTTTTCAACTTTTTCTAACCTTATTATTTTCAAGTGTTTACATTAAAGTGAATCCAAACAAATAGAACATAATATATATGACTATATACAGTGGTATAAAAGATTTTTTTTTTTTTTTTTAAAAAGGAATAAAAATACATAATAGAAATAATCAAAATAGGATTTTCAACAAAAAAAAAATCAAGGAAAAAAAAAGGGAAAAAAAACTTATATGTTAAATAGTAGATCTTTTGAGTTATTAGAGAATGGGGGTAAGGGGAGACTCACATTATTATTATAAAGAAAAATGCAAGCTAGCATGACTGACATTCTCAAACAATTGTAGATTCTTCATCTACCTTTTTTTTAAAAAAAATTGAAGGAAAAAAAAATAAAACTGTAATGCTGTATAATAATATACAAAAGAATTCTAAAAAAAAAAAAATTTTTTTTTAGAAAAAATAAAAAATATAAAAAAAATAATAAAGAAAAAAATCTAGATGTTTCTTTGGATCCAGGTGATGGGATATCCTTCAAGTATGTTGTTTAGCATGCCTATCATATAATGATAAAACTTAAATAAACAAAAAATATATACGATAGCAATAACAAGAAGATGAAACTATTTCAAGGCTCAACGTTAAAACCGTGTGAGGTCGCCAGGTACTGATACAATAATAAATTATCTTTTGTTATATGCAAATGAGTCAGCAGTGGACAAATATTTTAAAAGAAAAAAATATATATTCTTTGTTAAGAGTCAATATAGAGCTTTAAAAAAATGCAGAAGATAAAAGTTTAGTGCTTAAACTAGATAACTGTTAAAAGAAAAAAAAATGTTTGCAATCTTAAATTTTAATACTCCTGTGACGTCAATTAATGCCAGTTACTATGGAGACTTTAACAAAGACATCGATAACTTTTAGACTATCATCCATTGTCTGATTTAATTTTTTTTTTCAATTGTAAAAAAAATAAATAAAAAACACAATGATAAAAATAAAATTACAAAATAAAAATGCAATGCAAAAGGTCATGAACAAACAACATAATAAGGTCAAGAGGAAAACAGATTTAATTTGTAAAAATAATCATAAAGGTGCATCTGCTGTTTATTTTTGCATTTGTTTATATATGTGCATATGTATAATATAAATATGTAATAATTTGTTCAGAAATAAATGTGTTGGGTTAATTAATGTCTCCAGGTTTTTGTTTTTTTAAGGAACTAATATTTCTTTCTGAAATTTATTCTTCATAAGCAATAGTACATTTTAAATCAGTTATGAAGAGCAATTAGAATATTAAATCAAATGTCCAGGTGAAAACTAAATATCCAAAAATTGCTATAACAACAATAGTCTAAAATTTTGCTTTGTTCTTTAAGACAGCTGCTTAAATTATATGAAAGTTTCTGTATATTGCAATTTTTCAAAACAACTAAGAACTTTGTTTATGGGCAATAAAACCATGTCATCTTCCAATTTAGGATTCCTGTTAAAATACCTAAGGATTAGTAAGGGCACAGCTGCACTTAAATTTTGATAGAAAAATTGTTTTCAAATTTTGGCATAATAATAGAGTTCTTTTAAAGATGTTTATATGTATGAAATCACAAAAAATGGGACAAATTTTGGTGAAAAAATAATATTAGGAAAAAAAATTAATAATATTAATTGTACATGCATAAAAAAATATTTTTTTATAAATACTTTATATGTTTTAAAAACAAATTATTATTAGCCAGTATTTATTTTTCACCAATGTTTTTTTTCTTTTTTAAAAAAAGCTGTTGATTATATATTTGTATGTACCAACAAAGTAAAGCTACTGTATGAGATGATATATAATTTATGGAATTAAGCTTTTCAATTACCTCTTATATATATATTCATGAAATATTTCTTTTTGTTTTTAAATATTAAAGTTGTTGTTTTTTTATAGTAAGAATTTTATCTAATTAATTTCAGAATTATTAAGATTTACGTGGAAGCAGTAAATATTAAATAAAATTACATAATACTATTAAAATTTCTTTAAAAAAAAACTAAATAGATTTTTCACGGTTTTTATTGAATAGTATGAATAAATAGAATGTAAACTAATACTTGCTATTACTTTAGGTAATTAGCTAAAAAAAAAAAAAATTCTTTAGAAAAATTTTGCATTCTATTTTTATATATAATCAATGTATTTCTTATGTTTAGATGTGTATCATTATATATTAATTGCCAAAAAATAAATTTTACATAACATGGCAAATCAGTTTTTTCAATTCTTTCTATCCTCACTCTACTTTTTAAACTCTCATCATTACCCATTCTTCTTAAGATCTTCTGTCAGATTCTCTTTGCTCTGAGGGGTTTAGTACTTTTTTTGTTTCTGCTTTTCTTTGAATCATCTCATCCCTCACAATTACTTTATTCTTAATGCATATAGAATAGATAAAATAATAATTTTTTTTATTGTCCAGTAAGATAAAATTAAGAACAAACTTTTTTATATATTTAAGTTGCAATATATTCAGAAATCTCAAGTCCTTTATCAGTCAGAGATGAAAGAAAAATTCTCATCAGCATTTTAATTTGGATATTTTGATGGAAAGGTTAATTTTGATGCTGAGATGCAAAATAGATTCCAATGGATTTTAACAAGCTAAACAAGTGTAATTAAATTAATTATACTTAAAGTTGTTGTTTATCCCAATTTATGGTATGGGTGTGAGATCTGGATCTCTTGTTGTCATAATAAAAGGCATGTAAAAATAAATGCTTCATACAATTCAAAAATGTCATGGAAAGATTATATTATGTTCAACATTTGCTGAGTATGATTGTATTGAATCTATTATTCTAAATGTTCATTTTTGTGATATTAGTTAAGTGAAATAAATGAATAGTAAATAATTTTTTTGAAAGTATTAAAAAAGCATAAACTTCTATTTGCAATATAAAGAGTAATAGTAGTTTTTATTAGAAAATAATGACAGAGTATTGAATATAATGGAGAATTATAATTAAATAAAATTATAAGATTGTTCATAAGTTTGCTGTAGAAGAAATTAAAAAAAAGCATAACAAGAAATCAAATAAATAATATATATATATATATATATATATATATATATATATTTATTTATATATATAATGATGTATATATATATATATATATATATATATGTTGTGCCATTACAATTTAGTCACTAGCTAAATTTATAGTAATGTGCATGTAGGAAAATGTAAAACAAAATCATCATCACATTTTTATATAAAAGGAAGTTGTAGGGCATCCAAGTTTAAACCCTACAAGGTCCAGTTCTAAAAGCTTTGGATAGAAAGAGAGTGGGTCAACAGTTATATACTTTAATTGTTTGTGTGTTGATAGAAAGGTAATACACACATTTAAACTATTCAATTTTTAATTTTTCTTTAAAAAGCAAAGTTATAACGCATACGTATAGGCAGTGTATGTGTAAGCTATTGAATTGTTTTATATTTCAGATATTTAACTTTCTTTAAAACTTACCTATGCTTGATCAATTTTGATATCTTATTCTGTTCCTATTTTGCTTTTCTATAATTGTAATTGGGATTTAAAAGCTAAGGATTTAATTTTAAATATTAGGGTTATAATTACTAAGCTAGCAATTATATTATTTAATGTCAGTTTATGAATGATGTGAAATGATAAAGTATGTGTGTACATTACATACAGAAATTTACATTTATTAAATATTGAAAGAAAAAGAAGGGTTAAATCTGTCAAATTATTTTTTTTTACAATTTTATGTTAAGAGAGGAAATCTGTTGAATCAGATATCTATTTTTGTAGCAATTTTGTTTTTGTAAATGATTGTTTGGCACTTTGGGAGCTTAAGCTGGGTGGGAACTCTAATTTTGAAATTGTCTTATCTTAAGATTAAAGAAAAGAAACTCCAATTTTAGATATTACAGATATACGTGAAAAAGGAAAAAAAGGATTAAGTCTATCTTTAAAGACAAAAGTGGCTGAAAACCAGATGTATGATTTTTTTTGGGTTGGTCAAAAATAGCAATTCACACTATCATTCTAATTGGGTGAGTTGACTCACAAACCGGATATAAAAGCAGTCTGGAAAATCAGTTGAATGATTAGATTAGATTATTGTTATTATAATATATTGTGAGAGAGACTTTTTAAAATTTATTGAAACTAAAGCAGACAAACATTTTTAGTTCTGCTAGATAGTTGTTTTTTTTAAATCATTTTTTTATGAAGTTTTGAATGTTGAAAATATAAGAAATGACGGGGTAGAAAAATTATATGTGTGTCCCATCAAAACCTGACCATTGTGGAGCTGCAGATCATATAGGAAAGAAAAGATGTCTTGTCTGAAAAATAATATTCTACACCTTTCAACTGACCAGAGAAATAAGATGTTTTTAAATAGAAAGAAGAAAACATTCACCTGCATTCAAAGATCAGAAAGATGAATTAATCTACTGATAAATATTAATCATCAAGTCCAATTAATTGTTCCAGCAACTGAGTTTAAAACCCAGGAAATTTATAAACGTGAAAACAACTGTTGTATTTCATCCACTAAAAGAATCATGCTTGACAGGAAGAGAAGAAAAATTAATATAAAGATTTCCAAATTGTCCACTAAAGCAAATAACCTCAATATGATCATCATCATCAAATAATTATACACTTTAAGAAAGAGATTGTTCCAAAGAAACACGGAAATTGTTGCTGCCAAAGATACACATTAAACAAGAGAAATTTGACTCATTAGAAGTCGCTACAAAGAACTGGTAGTATAAAAAAAATTTTTGATATATTTTCTTTATGATAGCAGAGTCTTAATAAAATTTTAGCAATAAAGTGGTATATTTTATTTAAAGAACTTTTAAAGACAATTCAGATCGATTAAAACAATAATTTCTTACTAATAATAGCCTTGAGCTCCATAAATGATCTTGAATGTATCAAAATTATTTGTTTATTAATTTACAATTATGAAATATTAATGTGTAAAATAATTTTTTGTATTATTATTTTAGTTTTAAATAATATGTTGTTATTATGGGATAAAACACACACATACATAATAATATTTTTAAATGTGTATAATTGCAGGTGAATGTGAAGTAATAAGTAGTACAAAATATTAGATTATTTTGTTTCAAGTTAAAGTATAGCATTTCAGAGGTAGAAGAGAGGGGGAGAAAATAATTTAAAACTTGTTTCTAAAACTTGCTCTTTCCAATTTTACTAACATTTATTTTTGTCATTCTACTTACATGTTAGATTATAAGGTATGTGTGCCAATGAGTGAATATTTTTTTTATATGAAATACTTTTCTTGTGGATGGAACATTTTAACAAATCGGTTACCCAATTTAATACAATATACTTTTGAAATACATTTACGGGAAAGGGGGAAGAATTTAAAATTTAATGTTATGATTTTAAAACAGTCGATTATGATTACTGTTGTTATTGTTAATATAAATTTTCATGTAAATATAAAAAATTTTATGTATATGTTAGAAATGCAGTAATAAATATTAGTTTATGTTATTAAACTAGGTGTATATATTTCATTAAGAGTAGTCTTTATCAAGTGTGATTATTCATCATCAATGGTTGAATATTAGTGGTTTAAAATATGATTAAATATGCTAAGATTAACAATAATTATTAATTTCTGAATTTAAATTTTATGTTTAGGCTTAGTCCTAAAGCTGTGGTTGAAACCATTGTCTTTATCGTTATCATTATCATCATCGTCACGTTTTAATTAATGAGCTGTTTAAATGTTCAAAGGCCATAAATAAATATTGATTTCGTAATTTTAGTGATTTCTTAGTAATATTATAACTACCATTCCATCATCTATTTCATGCAAGGATGAGTGAATTGCCATCCTAAATTAATAGTAATCTGAACTAGTAAAACTTATAAAAAAATATTGAAACATATTTGTTATGCTAAGATCAAAGAAATGATTTATGTCTAATGAATTCCACTTTAGTTTAAAGATGTTTTATGCTTACTTAGATATTATTGCATACAATGATATGGCTCTAAAAAGCAAAATCTTCCATGTTTATTAGAAATAAAGTACCAAAAAGGGATTCAAACCCGGTACATGTGAAAAGGTTATTAGATATAACTGTGTCTAGATTCAAATAATCTAGTGGCGCCCTGCTAGACCATATTCACTTGATATTTGTTTGGATATGCACTTAACATCAAACCAAGAAATGAAAGTGGATAAAATCTACTGTCTATATACCTGAGCAGATATTTTATTGAGTTACTAGTGTACTCACCTCACGTGATTTCCATATACCTGAGTTATAATAGTTGTTATTAATAATTTGTTTATAATTATTGATATTGTGATATCTTGAGGAATCTAATTATAGAAGTATGTTTCATTTAATTCAATGACCTTTAATATGATTGATAACTCAGTCTGACCTTTTTGTTTAACAGCCACTACTCAGGTATTCTTCTCATAATTTAATTTAAGCTACAATGCTTTTCGTTTATTAGTTACAAGATTTATATTTGAATCTTTTCTTAATTATTTAATACATTTGGATCATTTGATCATCTTTATTAAGATACAATGAATACTTGAATATTTAATATTTTAATAATATTTTTTTTGAGCTCCTTTAATTTTGTTACAATGGATGCCCAACTGAGGCTATGATATATTACCATATACCTGAGATAAAAGGTAGTCTATAGAATGATGGGAGATGTGTGGTTAAAAATAGAGAAATTTTTTTTAGTAAATTTTTTTTTTCAGTAAAAATTTTTTTTGTCTTACAAAATTTTCTTCACCATACAGTCTTATTTTACATTTATATGTGATGATGTTTAATATGATCTAATTTTTCATTGATGATGATAAAATGGGTACAGCCATAAAACAGCTTAGTTTTGTTTTTTCTCAATTTTGAAAATAGATGAATATCACAACTTAAGACAAAGGTGAAATAAATAATAGAATTTTTTTTGAAACATTAGAATAATTTAGTGCCAGATAGGATAGGCATAGTAATTGTGATGAATTATGGGATGGTAGTCTCATGTGTGTTTGGGGAGTTCATTTTGTAAAAAGTCTATGATTTTAGAAGTTGGATTGGATATCTGATCATTGGAGTTTGGTTGGTTAGATTGCAGTTTTGATGATGGGTGGAGAGTTTTGTCATTGCCTTGAGAATGCTAAGTATTTGTGTAACTCATGAATGATCAAACCCAGTCACTGCTTCAACCCAATTTATAAGTTATCTTTATTTTATCATGAAGCAGTTAACAACAGTCCTGCCATGATATCAGCCCATAAGTCTCCAAGAGAGAGAGCATGGCATAGTTTTCCAATCCAGTTTATATGTTATTTTTATTTTATCATGAAGCAGTTAACAGTAGTCCTGCCATGATATCAGCCTATAAGTCTCCAAGACAGAGAGCAAGGCTTAGTTTTCTGTAGTCCTTAATAAGCAGGGCATTCTTTGATACTAGCCACATAAGACTCCAAGAGAGAGAGCAAGGCATAGTTTATCCATTTTAGCCCCTAAGACTTAATACTTCTTTTATTGCAGCAGAGTTTGCATCATTCAATCAAGGGTTATGATAGTTAATAGTGATTGAATTGGGATGATCATCTGAGTGCTCGTGATACATTGTGTGATTATAGTGTTGTGACTGAATTCTTTTATTTATCTCAAGATTGTGAACTTCTAGTCATTCTGTGTACTGTCAATATCTGTCGGATTTCTAGGAGAATGGATGAATGTATAATTTGGGCTATTGCAGACAGACATGCATTATATAGATTATTGTTGTGTGGTTCATCAAATAAGGACATTAATTATTTTTTTTGTATTTGTAATGCATGATAAGGTGAAAAGCAAATCAGTCAGTTAGTCAAAGAGATAGGTGTCAGACAAGGAAAGGATGTGTAGGTTTTTGATGGTCAGGGAAAGCACAGATGGGATATATATAGTTTTGAAAAACATGAGTGAACTAAATAATAGTATGGAAGAGGTTATGGAAGAGGAAGGTGTCCCAATCCCAGAGATCAGTGATAGTTTTTATACTGAAGAAGATGATGAGGAGGTTTCCCTTAAAAACAAAAAGGAAGAGAGGAAGTAGAGGAAGATGCCTCTAAAGTTTATAGCAATAATAAGACCTCAAATGTGGAAGTAGATGAAGAGCCAGAAGCTGGCCAGACTCAGATAGCAAAGATGGCACCATCAGACATGGACATGATAATGCAGATGCTTAGAAGTATGAGAGAAGATAATAAGCACAGTATAAAAAGTTTAAGAGAAGAACTAAGAAAAGATAGTAAGCACAGTATAAAAAGTTTAAGAGAAGATAGTAAGCAAAGTATAATAAGTTTAAGAGAAGATCTAAGAAAAGATAGTAAGAAAAATATAGAAAGTCTAAGAGAAGATAGTAAGCAAGGGATGGTAAATCTAGAACAAAAGATGGAGAAAAGTATAGAAGGTTTAAGAGTAGATCTAGGTCACTCTATTGACAATAACAACCGAATGATCATGGCTTTGGAAACTAGTATTGAAAAATCCAACATAGTGTCAAAATAGGTTTGCATCATTAGAGGATAGGATAGAAGGAGTGTGTAGATCTATGGAAGTGGCCAAACAGGAGGGCTGTCAGGGATTGCAGTCATTAAAGTCTCAAGTGGAGCAGTCTCTCAAAGAAAATAAGAGAGAGATTGAGTTAGTTAGGAATGAGGTCCATGAGTTGGTCTTCCAATCCATATCAGAATGCATAGAAAAGAATGCCGAAATAACCTCTGCAGGAACTAATATACTGATAGAGGAGAGTATATCACAAGAAGTGGAAAGGCCAATAGTAGCCATCATACCTAATATCTCAGTAAAAAGAATACATGAGGTGATGGCCAGAGAGCAGATGGGGATAGATCATGAAGTGAAAAGAAGGAAAAGAGAGTTGGAGGAAAAACTACATACACCAGATAAGGTGATTGAGTTAAGAGAGGCAACAGGGGAGATGAAACCAGATATTTTAGAAAAAGAACAAAAGTTTCAACAGTCTGTAGTTCATTCAATAACAGAAGAGAACAGCAAGCCAATGCCCAGTTGACAGAGCAGAACAATCATATAAAAACTGAATTTTTTTTCCAGTAAAAATATAATCATTGACAATTTAATGTGGTGATAGAAAAGTGTTAATAATATACAGATACAATGGCATTATCAAAAGTATAATAGTATTTAACATCAAAGAAAATCACAAGATAGTCTGTCATACATTACAATATGTACAAAAAATACAATCTTTAAAAAACATTTCACATTTGTTCATCAAAGAGCAGATCTCTTCATCTTACTCTTGAGTAAACAATTGTAAATTTAGTAATCAAAGGACATAGTATAGTGCTATAGCAATGTATCATTTAGTGTCTAATGATTACCCAAATGTACAGCAGATGATTCTAAATAGCAGGAAGAGAATTGCTCTTGGTAGCCATGTGATCTTTTATATGAGTCATAAAATATTTTGTCAGAATTATTTTGTCATATTACCAAAAAAAAAAAAAAATGAAATAGTTTTTATAATCAATAATTTAATAATACTGTAATTTAAAACAATATTGTTATCTAAACAGCATTACCCTTTTTAAAAGGCTTAGATGAAACATATTTTTTATGCAAACAATTTAATAGAATTAAAAGTTCAGAGTTTTATATAAACCAATGTTTTAAAGTAAATTTCTTAGAATTGTTTTATTATTTGTTTTTCAACAATATAAACTTTTTAACATATTTTTTTAAAATAAGTTTGGTAAATTTGAATTTGGAACACATAAATTGTTAAAATTCAAACCCAAAAGAATGTACCCGTTTCATTATATATATGTTGAAATATAAATCTTTTTTCTATATATATATGTTGAAATATAAATCTTTTTTTCTATTTAATATTACATTAAATTTATTTTAATTATATTGTACAGAAATTCAAAATTTTCTTTAAATATAACACAATATTAGCATCATAAAATATTACTTCAATTTATATATATGTTCACTAGATGGAACTTACCACTAGCTCCAAACAAGCTTTAGTAATAAGTGTCAACAGAGAAAAAATTCAAAATCTCTAACATACTATCCTCATATCCAGACCAATGGATTTTGAGCTTAATGGCTCACCTCAGTGAAGAAACGATCTGAAAAATTCGAGTTTTCAAACTGATAGTAACGGATTAAATAAGTGCTCTGAGTTGGAGTTTTAGATATAGTTTCTGAAATCCTAACTCTTCACTGAGGTGAGCCATTAAGCTTGAAACCAATTCATGTGGATAGTATGATAGAGATTTTGAATTCTTTCTCTGTGGCACTTATTATTAAAGCTTGTTTGGAGCTAGTGGTAAGTTCCATCTAGTGAACATTTTAGCACAAGCTTAAAGGCAAGTTGCACAATTTGTGAATTGTTTTATTAATTATTATAAGTGTACCCTTGAAGGCTTTTGTTATGTAATATTGCTTTAGCTATTAATATATGGTGAAATTGAACTGAGTTCCAACCCATATAGCTATCTGGTTTGTAAGCTAGATTTGAAGAAATTTACGTTTCTAAAAAATTCGAGTTTTCAAACTGATAGTAACATATTAAATAAGTGATCTATAGTTGAAGTTTTAGATCTAGTTTCTGAAATCCTAACTCTTCACTGAGATGAGCCATTAAGCTCAAAACCAATTGGTCTAAAGATGAGAATAATACGATAGAGATTTTGAATTCTTTCTCTGTTGGCACTTATTATCAAAACTTGTTTGGAGCTAGTGGTAAGTTCCATCTAGTGAACATTTTAGCACAAGCTTAAAGGCAAGTTGCATAATTTGTGACTTGTTTTATTATATATATATAAAGCGAGTCATATATAGTATATATATATTTATATAGAATAAATATATAACTTTCAACATTCAAGAGCAGATCCTTTGACCTTACTCTAAGCCATCTGATATAAGTTTGAAATAATTTGGACAAGAGATGTTATAATGCCATAATATGTCTATCCCCAAACCAGCTTTTGTATTTGTCAGTGAGAAATAGCATTCAAAGCTAGAACTAATGTACTTCATCTAAAATCCACCTTTTCTTTCTTTATACTATGCAAGCTAAAATACTAAAATTCAATAAATAACTAGAATTTCTGTATATTTTAGAAATCTATGTTTTGCTCTAACAGTAGATCATTTTATTTTTTGGCTTAGAATTAGTTTTATTACATTTCAGATTATTAGCTTAAACAATATGAAGTTATGAAATGTAATTATTAGGTGCTTAATTGCATTAGTTCCAGATTTGAATCCTAGTCTACATTGACAAAATCAAAATCTAGAAAGCAGTCTTGGGATGGAAATTTATAGCACTATATCAAGATAGGAGTAAAGTGGTCTGTTCTTGAAAGCAAATGAATAGGCATATAAAAAAGTCATGTGTAGTTATAATATTTTAACAATAATAATGAACAAAAAATAATGATTAATTGCTAAATTTGCACATGATGTTTGAAAAATCTATTTTAGGGCCTAAGAGTAAACCTAGTCTTGGGACACAGGTAGTTACTATTTTTAATAACTACCAGTATTTATTGTTTTATTATAAATAACAATTTGCTTAAATAACATTCTTATTTAATCTTGATTACACATACAGTAAAATTAAACTTTAAAATAATCAATTTAAAACAAAATTGAAACAAACAATTCTCTATAAATAAAAAAATTATTTAATACATCAAACCAATTTTCATTCCTTGTTGCAATCTTATCAAAATATTTCTTTTTACAAAATCACATGACCATCTAGCTATTCTACTACAACTCTATCTAAAGAAATTTATTTATATTATATTACAATAAATATAATTATTAAAATGCATACATGTAAATAAAAATGATTAAACTTATTACAATTTCTTATTTTAAATAATACATTATTTACAAAACCATATATATATATATTATAAAAAGGGATTGTAATAAGTTTAATCATTTTATGTATATATATGTATTTTAATAATTTTATTTATTGTAATGTAATGTAAATAAGTCCATTGGATGGAGTTGCAATAGAATAACTAGTCATGTGATTTTGTAAAAAAAAACATCTTGATAACATTGCAACAAAGAATGAAAGTTGGATTGGTATATTAAATAATTTTTTTATTTATAGAGAATTGTCTGATTCAGTTTAGTTTTAAATTTATTATTTTAAATTTTATATGTAAATGGAAACATTATAGACAATTTTAACATAGAAATTTGTTCATAAATTAATAATTCTAATTGGCATGAATGCCATGTTTCTATTTTGTCTTTTTTAAGCCAATAACTTTACTCAATTCATGATTTTTATTTTTCCCTGAGAAAATAAAAGGCCAAAATTTTTACTATCAATTTTTAATATTTACTCTAATAGTCCTTTTAAAAATCTTTAATCTTTAGATATTATACTAGCAATAATTTATATTTTTCATGTTTTTTTTTTAAAAAAAAAAAAAAGAGTAACTTTTTAATTCCTAAATATTTTAAAAGATTACCAAAAATAAGTGATGGGCAAAAAAAAAAATCACTAAATAATTAATTGCATTTTACATGAGAAAAAAAGGGGAAATGAATCAGAAAGTAAATATTATTTTTTTATTACTGCTAAGATTAAGTTGATAATAAAAACTATTTATCATGCAGAACATATTGTAAATATATTTATAATAGCTATTAAAATTAACAATTACAGTACAGTTATTATTTAATTCTTAGATTTATTAAAGCAAAAAGAAGAAAACTAATTGATAAATATTTTTTTTACTACATAAAAATAACTTTACCAATGTAAAATAAATATTCAGAAATATTGCAATTAATATTTTATTTGGTAATAACATGAATTCTTTAAAACATTGGGGAATTTGTAAGAGAATAAAAGGTATATTGTTATAATCTTTTATCTGATAAAATCATTAATTCAAAAAATCTAGAAAACCATTGCATAATATGAAATGCAAAATATGAAAATGCATAACATGAATATGTTCACAATCTTAAAAGAATTAAATTTATTTTAAAAAATAACATATCTATTTTTCACTTTCAAATTTTAGCCATTTCTTCCTCAAATACAAGTAAGTTTAAAATCTTATTCTTTAATATATAATATTTCAAATTATTAGTATCAATGTGCCATGTCAGGTTTAAGGTAATTTATTAATTTTTTTAGTCCAGATTGATATACAATCTTCATCCTATATCAGTATTCTCAATATCTCCATTTCAATAAACTACAAATGGAAAAAATAAATTAAATAAAATATTAGAAATTAATAAAAAAAAAATTCTCAATTACAATTTTTAAATTTATAGTGCAATATCTGGAACAGTGGCTGCTATAATTTTTTTTCAGGCAAATATAATAATTTGAGTTTTATTAATATTATGTATCACTTAAGGATTGAATTTTTTTGATTTTCATTAATAATTTGCATCATAAAGGGGAGAGGGAATACAAAAGTTTTGTTATTCTTTTTTTTTTCATACTCCCTATGATATTATTGGGTTGTTGTTTTTTTTATAATTTTACTTACACTATTTATGTATTTAAAAAAATTCAAATTTTATTTATATTCAATTTATAATTGGCCTACAGTGCCAGGAATTGTACATTAAATAAATAATTGAATTGAAATATTATTTTGCAAAAAAGTAAAAAAATTTTTTAATTAAATTTTATCATCAGGGAGTATATTTACTATAATACAATATATATATAATGTCTGTGTATTATGTGATAAAAATATATATAAAATTGTTATTATTTTTAATTATTATTGTTGATATCTACATGAGCATCATTTATAAATTAAATTGTATAAAAATATGCATTGATGTGTGTATGTATGTGTGTTGTAAATATCAGCAAAATATAAGTGTGTGTGTTAAAGATATATAATATTCATGACTATCCATAAATTTTGTTATCTATGTAAATAAAGGCTAGAAACCAAATGATATAAATATTGAGAAACTAATATGCTATGAGATATATACTTATAAAAGAAAAAATAACTAGAATCTCATGTAAAAAAAAAATCACAATCTCTTATTGGTTGAAAAAATTTATTACAAAGCATGCTGATAGATCCCCATTTGATTACTAGATTTTGAACACTTAGAAGTATTTAAAAGTCATCCATCAATCTAAGGATGAAATGTTACAGAAAAAATTGCAATTTAAATGTTTAATTTATAGAATAAAAGTATATTTGTTTTCTGGCTTTTGCTAATTCCTGTTTGTGTTTGTGTGTGTGGGTGTATATATATATATATCACTTATTCTCATGAATCAAGATGGAATTTGGATATTTATTCAGCTCTCTGAAGATTTCTAAGTAAAATGCCTTCAAATAAGTACCCCATTAAAAAAATAGTCATTTAATTAGCTATTAGAAAATGGATAACTAAATATTTTTAGCTAAAAGATAAAGCAAGAAGAAAAAACTCTCATTCATCATTCTATAACCTGGTGAATAAAATCCTAGAGATTGTCTTGCAAAGAAATATTTATTTCTATTTTATTTGTAAGATATTTTTAAAGATTCAGAAAGTGTACATGTAAAAAGGACAAAGATAACATCAGTACGATGTTGTCTTCTCAAAATTTTATTTATAATCAATTATCAACATTATTGTAAATCAGATCCTGAAGATGGAGTTTTAAAAACTGGAAAATACTTATTCAAATAATAATAATAAAATGTATTTGATTTATTTAAATTTTAATTAAAACATCTTTACACCATTGGAATACTAACCAAGTGATTAATGAGATTTTGATAGCGCATATCTTTGTCAAACCAAAAATGTAGTGAAAATTAGTAAATACATTACCATATCCACATGCATATAAACATAGACCAAACTAGTCATTGATTACCACAGATTAGTATATTTGCATGTGTAAATTGATCTAGAAATTAGCTATGTCATTAGACTAAATAACCAGAGCTTATTGAGAGGAAGGCTATTGGCTCTTACATTTATGGAAATTCTTAGAATTAATTATGTGTCAAGCTTCTTTCATTTTTCATTTATTATTATTATATTCTAAGCAAATAATTTTAGCATCAGCAAGTTTAAAGGAATGACCAGAGGGTCTACAAACACCAAGCTATAAGAGTTGTTGCATTTAGTTCTGTTATATCAATAAGGATGTTTAAAAATCTGGTCATTCCTCTAAATCTACTGATGCAAAAATTATTTGCTTATAAAGTAATAATAAAAACAAAAAATAAAAGAAGCTTGACACATAATTAATTCTAAGAACTACATAAATATAAAAGCCAGTAGTATTCCTCTCAGCATGCACTATTTAATCTAACTGCTAAATCAATTTACACATGGAAATCTATGATAATCAGTGACTAGTTTAATGTATGTTTATATGCATATAGATATGCTAATGTATTTGCTAATATTCATTATAGTCATGCTTTGACAAAAATATGCTGTATCAAAAGCCTGGCTCATATTAATGAGATTCTATGTAAATATGCAATTTTTTCTTTAGAATTTGAGTTATATTGTTACTATGATTTTTTAAAATTTAAATGTGTAATAATGGAAAGTAGTAATATTTGACTGTAAAATATATTTAATTTTGTAATTATGCAAAGAATAATGACAGACTATCTCTGATCACAAGAAATTATTTGATCTCAAGATGACATATAAAGCATGATTTTTTTTTTCATGCTGTATCTTAATATTTGAACTTTTGATACAAATCTGCGATGTCTTAAAATGTTTATTATTCATTTTATTACTAATTTAAATTTTTCTTAATGAAAAAACAGTTGAAGAAAAAAAAATATTTCAATTTTATTATCTTTATATTGCACTTATTTACTAGAATTATTTTCAGTCGTAAATTTTTTTAATTTAATTCATAAGTTCATGTATGAGTTTGTATAATATTTTTTAAAAAACATTTTTTCCAATGGAAGAGATTTTAATTAAAAATAAATTTATTTTTCTTTAATATTCTCCTGAATGCAGATTTAAATTCATTTAAGCAATACTATAATCAAATAATAGTATTTTATCATCAGTGACAGGAATTTGAATTTCATAGTTTAATGAAATTTACTTTAGAATTCCATTTTTAAAGCTACAACTAAAAAAACATGCAAGCCTACCATTAAAAATTTTGGTTGTCATCTGATCCTTCGTGTCAGCCACTAGAGGCATGATTTCTAACTAAAAACACATTAATATAATGTTCCCAGGCTAGCGATTCTCTATTAATATTGACTTTTTTTTTGGTTTGTTTACAAAGTTTACTTTCTTTCATTTCTGAATTATTTTTCCCAAATAATATTTTTGACGATGGGATAATAATAGTTGTTTTTTTAATTTATTTTTTTTACCAAAGGGTCTTTTTTGGTGTGTGTTCAAATAGTAATTTGTGTTTTTTTGAAAAAATAATATTACTGTTTTTGTAAAATTGGATTGACAAAATTCAAGAGAGAATGGGTTTTTTTGATGGATCTTTAAATAATAATTTATGTTACTTTGATAGGTTTACATTTGACTGCCGACAACAATTATTGGGAAAAGTGGTTTTTTTTTTTGCGTGTGTGTGTATGTTTAAATAAAAATTAAAACCTTTTCTTTTATCGGTTTACATTTGTTTGACGACCGATTGGACTTCCTTTCATTTATAAATTATGGTTTTGGTTCTACAAATAAATATTTTTGACAGTGGGACAATAATAGTTGTTGTTTGTTTAATTTTTATTGACAAGAGTGGGTGTTTTTTTGGTGTAGATTCAAATAGTAATTTGGGTTACATTTAAATAATAAGTTGCGGTCTTACTTTGATCGGTTTACATTTGATTGCCGACACTAATTATTGTGAGGGGTGTTTTTTTGTGTGTACAATTGTAGACAACAATTATTGGAGAAGAAGTGTAACCGTTTAAAGAATAGTAGTTTACGTTACTTTTAGTAGTGGCAAACATTTGATTGCTGACAATAATTAGTGAGAGGGGTGGGTGTTTTTGGGTGATGATTAAATACTAATTTACCTTCCTTTTATTTTACATTTGATTGCTGACAATAATTATTGGGAGCTAAAGAGGTTGTTTTTTTGTGTATGTTTAAATCAAAATTGAAGTTATTTTTATTGGTTATATTTGATTGATAACGGTTTTGACTTTTTTTTTTTTTTTCGTTTATAAATTATGGTTTTGGTTTGCCCAAAACCTAATATTTTTGACAATGGGATAATAATAGTTGTTGTGGTTTTCTTTCATTTTTATTGACAAGAGCGGGTCTTTTTTTGGAGTATGTTCAAATAGTAATTTGGGTTACGTTTATAAAATAATCGGTTTACCTTATTTTTAGTGCTTTACATTTGATTGCCGACGACAATTAGTGGGAGGGGTGTTTTTGTTTATGATTAAAGAATAATTGTACATTCCTTTTATTTTTTACATTTGATTGCCGACAACAATTATTGGGAGAAAGGGTTTTGCGTTTTGTTTTGTTTTTTTGTTTGTGTGTATGTTTAAATCAAAATTTAAGTTACTTTTATTGGTTACCATTTGATTGAAAACCGATTTGACTTTCTTTTTTTTTTTTTTTCGTTTATAAATTATTTGGGTTTTCCCAAATAATATTCGATTTGACAATGGGATAATAATAGTCTAGATTTCTTTAATTTTGATTGATAAGAGCGGGTCTTTTTCGGTGTATGTTCAAATAGTAATTTGGGTTATGTTTAACTAAGAATTTACTGTCTTACTTTGATTGGTTTACATTTGATTGCCGACGAGAATTAGTGGGAGGGTTTTGTTTTTTTCTATACGATTAAAGAATAATTGACATTCCTTTTATTTGACCGTTTGATTGCCAATGACAACAATTATTGGGAGAAGAGGGGTTTTTGGGGCTATGTTTAAATAAAAATTTTAGTTACTTCTTTTATTTTACATTTGATTGCCAATGACAACAATTATCGGGAGAAGAAGGGATGTACGTTTAAATAAAAATTGAAGTTACTTCTTTTATTTTTGATGAAGGCCATTTAGAATCCCTCAAACAAGCTTGCCTTTACGAAGTGAACATTTCCATCGGCAGATGTTTTTGGACCTCAAATCTGCATATATTTGCTGCACAATCCAATCTTTTCTTTCAGCAGCAGGATGTTTTTTCCTTTTTTTCTGCTGTAGAAATATTCCAGCGCTGGCTTCCATTGTCTGGCAATTCCCATCTTTTCAAGTTTTCTGTTGTGGGAATTAGCCATACTTTGTGTCTCAGAAAATTTCTCGCTAAAATGTGACTCAAAGCATGATTTTTAAATTTTTACACTATTCCACCCTAATCGAAAATTTAAGAGGAATACAAATTTATGAGGAACAATCACGATACTGTTAAAATTGATAAAATGTACCAGTACATCAATTGGTCTTAAAAAAAGGCACTGATGAAAATTTAAATAATTTTGACATGATCAAATTAACACACCCTCGTACAATATTGATACATAAAATACATAATGCAGCATTATGATATAGTGCGTGACACAAACAACTACGGCATTTTCCTCTGCTTTTAGCATCGGAAAAAGCCTAAGCCGAGTTAACACTCTTTCTAGATTTTATCGTAGAAAGGAGACTTAACTTCCGAGTTAACACTCTACCTTTTTGTGTAGAAAGTAGACTTAACTCCAAGTTAACAATCTTTCTAGGATTTATTTTAGAAAGAATACTTAAAGGCTTGGGTGCGGCCGTGGAAACAGCATATTTCTAGAAATTTAGCTAGAAATTGCGCCTCTTGCAGCTGACACGAAGGATCAGATGACAACCAAAATTTTAACATAAACTGTATAACCAATCTTTCAAAATAGAATGAAAAATAGTGTTTCTTAAGTCTCAGATATAATTTCACATTGTAAATTTAAATAGTACAATTTAACCTTTAACTAAAATGATGAAAGAAAAAAGGCAATTTCAAATTTATTTAATTGGTTCATATCTTATCACCAATTACTTAGAACATCATGCTTTATTTAATTTGATATATTCTTTTAACTTAATTAATTTCTCAGTTGTTTAATCGTTTTAAAGTCAATATTATTGATTATTAAGAATTATCAATTATATATAGATATATAGTTTCTAATAATCCTTTTTTTTATTTTTAGTAATCTATAGAGATATAATAATATTAATCTAACATATTTCATTACTTAATCTCCCTAGAGTAAATATTTTGATTCAAGAGCAGAGCACATGTGGTAATAATTTAACAATAAATGTATTTTTAAAGCATCCACATTTTATTGAAAACTTAAACAAATATTAAATAATCACTGTTAATTTAATAACATCAATGTTTGAATACATATTATAATCTGTATACTAAACTTATTTTATATTATGTTTCAAAAAGGCAACTTTATTGGGTCTAAGTAATTTTACAAGTTATGTAGATTACATTGGCATATTTGTTTACAAAGTACTTTTACAGTCATTTACAATTTTTACAAGTATTGGATAATTTTATATGTATTTAGATTACATTCATATTTTGATTACATATTTATTTTCCAACTGTTATTTTTGACATGATGTCACTGAGTTTTCTATATGTATTTGTTTCCTTAAAGTAATTTTACAAGTTATATAGATTACATTGGTGTATTTGTTTAAAAAGTATTTTTTTAGAGGCTTTGATAATTTTACAAGTATTCGATACTTTTACATGTGTTTAGATTACATTCATATTTCAGTTACATGTATATTTCCCTTCTGTTATTTTTTGGTATGGTGTCTTCAAGTTTTCTATCTGTATTTTTGTCTTTATTTTGATATTGTTCATTTGTGCTTAGTTTGGTTGTGATTCCTTAGTATGTTTTGCAAAGTTTGTTTGTGCTGATTCTAATGTCTATGCAACTACATATATTCGCATAGCAACATGTATGTATTGTTTTTGTCCTTTGGTTTAGTCAGTGTTTTTATTCGATTAATGATATTATTAGTGCACCATTAATATACAGTAGTGATAAAAACTAATCCTTTATCAATTGATCTTTTTTGTTGATTTTATTAAATGTATTAAATAATAACAATATTATAACTATTATTTTTCAAATCTATTGAATGTATATTTACAATATGATTTGTGCAATAAACATTATTTTTAATATTGATATATCATAATAATAATAAAAAAACTTATTTTTATTCCCTTTCACAGTCTTGTAAAATATACGTCAGCTTATTTAACAATTCATTTCTCTTCTTATTTCCAATAATATTCTGAAAGATTTATAAATTGAAATTTGTCTTTTTAAGATCAATTACTGTTTACATGTTTTTTTTAAAAAATCAGACAAAATTTTCAGTTAGTATTTTATAGAAAAAATTGAAAACTTTGACCCAATGAGAGCAATTGGATTAAGAAAAATAAAATACAAAAATGAAACTGACATCAATTGGTTCATTAACATAACATATTTATTAAACTGTATATTGGCTTTAATCGTATTTTCGATTGAGCATATGTTAATTTAATCACTGTTCTACATTTATTTATTTTTATGTGTTTGTATTTCATATTAAATTTCAAACATTTTATCTAATTGTGATACAAAGGTAATCATCTTTCATATATGCATCATATTTTAATATTCAATTAATGAAGTTAAACACTATTAAACTCTCAATCCAAACCACAAGATAAAAACTTTAGAAAATTAATGGAATATTATCTTTTGTACCTGCATGCAATTATGTAGGTCAATATTAAACATATTGTACTGAGAGTATAAATATATCACCTTATTCACTTTACTTACATTTCTATTTTATTATGTATTAACACTTGTGGAATATAAAAATTTACTATGTGTTAATATTAGAAGATGTTTTACTTTCAATGTAAATAATCTAGAAGTTTTTACTAGTGCAGAGTCAAGCTGTAATCCTGATATGAAAGTAATCATCCCTCACACATGCACCATACTTTAATAGTCAAATAGTGATGTTAAATACAAGTAAACTCTCAATCCAAATGACAAGATAAGGCCTTTTGAAAAGATAAGAATGACTATCTTATCCTTTGTATCTATGTGTAATTACATAACACATCCATTATCAAATTCTAAAAAAGTTTTGGCATTAAAGAAAACATTTTCATATTTTCTAGGTAGATCTTCATGTGGTGTTCTACTAAATATCTATAAGTATTGATTCATGGCTATTCTTGATGATGACAAACCATATGAATTGCTTGAGTACACTCTATTTTATAATTGGTATTAATATTGTACCTAATATTTTTCAACTCAAAAACAATGCCTTGCTTTATGAAATAGAGGATAACCTTGGTGATATTTTGATCATGATCAGCTTAGAAATAATGCTAAGATTTCTAGAAAATATAACAGTCTCAAAGAATTTTTTGTAATCCTGAAAGTAGATTTGGAAATATAAAGAAATTAAAATTTGTAATAAATATTATTTCTGATAAAAGAAAAACCCCTAACTCTTATAAAGCAATAGAAAATGCCCCAAGATCAAAAATGTTTTTAAAAAACAAGAATTCCTGGTTTGTTCTATTATTTTAAAAGTTTGTATTTAAAAAAAGTGCATATAGCCAAACTACTGTATGACTTATTTTTTAAAAAAATCAGAAATAAGACTAATGCTTATATAAAACAATGCTTTTGACAAATCAAAGCTCGCTTAACCTCAGAAAAACTGCTAAGGCATTTTGATAACAATTTAAATGTAATACTATTTAAGAAGAACATTGACCTTTGATGTGTCAGCTGTCTTAGATCATTCTATATTTTATGGAAAATACTAATAGCCTACATGTAAATGATAGTGACAATTACAAAACAATTGTGATCAGTTTAATAAGAAAATGCTGAATATAATTTCAGGACTAAAAGTTTCCCAATATTTAAATGTCATTCTCTCTACTATTCTAACAGATTAAAAACTTTTGTTAGATATATTTTCAAGCCTAAAATCTATTCCTCATCATTTGAGACCACTTATGTTTTATTAATTGAATTTCCTTTCTGTATATGATTATGACATAAATTATAAAGGATCCTGGCAAATCAGAATCCCAAAAGATAAATGCTAAAATTAATTATGTTAACACATTATACTCAGGGTACTAAATAGCAAAACTATAATATACTGAATCATAAATGTTGCATGACACCTAAAATTAATTAGCTTAATATGGGATAACCTACAAAATGTTCATACATTTTGCCTTTGACTTTTTTGGAACATTCATGAAAGTATTTCATTATATAAAGATTGTATATTACATGTAGATAGAATACTAATATCTTCCAAACATCATGAGAAAATATTGGACTTTTACAAGAGTTATTCTGGTGCAGTGCAAATCAAGATATTATACAGACACTATTGCTGGCAGTCACATATTAACACTAATATCAAATGCTTTATTGAAATTTATTTAGCATGCCAATCTACTGTAAGATGTTCTTTAAATCACACAGAGCATGCTGGACCTTCTCAAAGTCATAAATTTTGACAGTTATTGATGCATATTCTTAATGGAAAGAACATTGGTTTGTCCTATGTATGCCCTCAGAAAAACTATCAATAAATTTAGAGAAATTTTCACTGTACAACATCTTTCTAAGATATTTTTCATCTTTCTTGAAAAGATTGTGTTTTTTGTTTACTATTCAATTTTTTTTTTAAAAAGTAGCATCTACAAAATAGAACTAGAACAAAAATATGACAAAAACATTCTGTGCAAATTCTATATCACATTCAATTCAGATGAAAGGTTACCTTATTTATTGTCAATATTAAATAACTTTTTTCTATATTTTAAAATCAAAAATCAAAATATGTGATACTATCTCTTCTATTTTTTAAATGTATATAAGACAAATGGTCAGAGAAGGTCAAGCTAAGAATCCAGAATGATTTGCCTTGATTACCACAGCAAATTTTCTTATTTACTATGCATTATAAAAGAACAAGAAAAATTTCATAGAAATCTCCAGTGTAAACCATAAATAAAAATATTTTGTTGGGAGCACATATTTATTACTACTATAAGAGACTGCCCCATTAAAGAAAATCCATAAGGGGCTCTCTGTACATTCAAATGATCATTAAAAATTAAAAACATGAATAATTTTTTGTAAATATTTTAAAATCACGATCAAAACAAAACAAAAAAAAAGGATTTAATAATGCTTATTGACATTTTATTTAATTTTATTTAGTTATATTTATTAACATTCATAGATCGCATATGCATGAAAGTTTTATTTTTTCCCAAGAACAAAGATTATTAATGCTTTATTGCTAAAAAGATCTAGCTCAAACAAAACAAAGGGTTTTCCTCATTTTTTAAATAAAAGAATGAATATTTAACATGAATATAATATTGTTTGGGTTTTTAATGATAGGCACATTAAATTTAAATTATAGTTTCCAATGTTACTAAAAGGTTAAATAGTTAAGGTTTAAATAAAGCTTGTAAAACAAATTTCAAATGTCCACCCAAGATGGAGATCATGTGCATGCTCGTATGTCATATTTTGATTGAAATTCTTATTAAGAATTATTGAATTACTGAAATTGATAAGCAGATATTTGATATATATATATTATAATGGTCAGGGTGAATTGGAAGTTGGAGTCTTACTGTATCTGTCATACAGGCGCCACCAGGCTATTAGAACCTGGAAAATGTATATAGTAGGCATATACGCACTGTTAAAGATCCAATTTTTATTTTATATTTTATTACGACCATCAGCCCATGCCACTAGCTCATAGAGTAGCAGAAGTTTAAAACATATTTATTAAAATATATTTTTAATAAAGATTAAAAAAATAAACTAGATCACTGCCAGTACTAATAACACAAAAGATTTTATTCACGTATATATAGGTGACAACACACAAACTTGAAAAATAATTAGTATAAAAAAATTATGCTTTATGTTTCATTATTATTATTGGTGCACCTTATTATTATTATTTTTAACTTTAATTTTTAATCTTAGAATGTTGAGCATAGACAGGCCACCTAAACGATGCACTTAAAAGATTTTCAAAACATTTGACTCCAGGTTAAGACCACAGCCACACCAATGCTCACTTCCAGATATATATCCACAACCAATGCAATGTGAACATGCTAACATAAAACCACGCTGACAGGAATGTGCATCTGACAGCATGATATTATTTGAAGAACATGACCTTCATCCAGTACAAGAATGTATGTCTGTCTGGCAAAGGAATCATGCATGTAAAATAATAAAGAGAAAACACTACGTATGGATGGGAGAGTGGTCTATCTTGCCAACTTATAGTCCCTATCCATAGAGCTGAAAGGGAGTCAATGTCATGGGAAGTACTCCATGTCCATTTCAACACTGTGATTACCTCTTTGGGTCATGCATTCAGTTGGGCATGTTGCCCTGTATGCTAACACACTTCACATTACACTGATATAAACATCCATATATCCCTCCACCAGCCCTGACACAACTATGAAACAAATAGTCCGAAATCAAAACCCCTTTAAACTAACATATACTTAAATGAGTCTAAGCAGCTATCTACACTCAACTTAAATTTAAGTCAATTTAATAATTTAATTGTTTAAAACAAAAAAAATCTTTAATTTAGGGTTTTTAACTTATTTTAAAATCACACATTGTATTCAACTTATTTTTACCACAAATAACATATTTGACCTATTTTTTTAAATCTAATAATGCAAAAATAATGATATGTGTTTGATTTTATTTTTAAATTTGTTTGCAACCGCAAACTCCTGCCCTATTACAAACAGACCTTATACTAAGCACAAATAAAAAAATATATAATACTTTTTTTTTAAAAGATTACGTTTAAACTCTAGATAAGACTTTTAAAATTGCCAAGTTTATAAAAAATAAAGTTCAGATTTGATCAGGAGAGACAGTCTATAGTTCATATTTAAAGGAAAATAAAGTTTGAAGATTTTAAATTAAAGAGAGGTTATATTTCATTTTTATCACTTATAATTTATATTTTCCTTTCTCTGGGCTCATTCCTTATCTGAGTTTATGCAAGGGCCATTTCTTGCAGACGATGATGATTTATGAAGCTTTACAATGATTTCTGAAGATGTTACCAGTGGTTCGATCCTGGGATCCATAGAGATGAAAGCTGCCTTCGGCCGGCCAGTCTGAGGGAAGCGCGATTAAACAGATTACATTTTTGGTAATAGCAAGAATAACATTTTTTAACTTTTCAGCAATGACAAACGAATTCAAAATTCTAATCTTCTAATTAATTATTTCTTTTGAATTTTTCCTTTTATAGTCCTGAAGCGTCTTATCTAGGAATGCGCAGATCCATCGGACATATTAAGTAGATTTTCCTCTGTAGTCTGTGAATATATCTTGGGCAGGAAAAGCAACTCTTTTGTTTCTATTTCTCGACTTTTATCTATTTAGTAATAATTTTTTAATGGTCATTTTGCCCTAAGGATCTGTTTATAATCTTATTTTTGTTAAAAATTCTCTTCATTATTTTTAAGATTAAAAGGTTTTTATTATATTTATTTAAAGATTAGAATCTTTGCTTCGATTCTATAATTTTTTAAGCTTATTTTATTTCAATATTTAAACGAAACTTATTAATAAATTAATAACTCATTATTTGTGCATTTTGAACATCTGTGGTTTTAATTCATTATTAGATATCTACAAAAAAAAATTTAAGTACTAAAATTTAAATGTTACGTATATATATATATTCCGTTACAATATACACCTAGGTCTCGTTTTACGCGGTAGATAGGGTCCTCAGAAAACACGCGCAAACGAAATCGCACAAAAATAGATGTAACTTACATTGAAAAGGGGGGGATGTGGTTTGTGATTTTTAAAATTTGTGTAAAAGCAAAGCACCAACGTAAAATTACTTTAAAATTCGCGCAAAAAAAAAATAAGGAAATAAAATATGACTAATAAAAAATTTCAAATTTGAAAAAAATTGATACAAGACAAACTTTTTTTAACTATAAAATTTAATTTTATTCAAAATAATATATTTTTATGCATAATTTACAGTACACTAATTTACATTTTTTATACACATTTTAATTATTATCGCTATTTGCCGAAATACACATTCATTTGCAAACTGGTAAAAAATCAGATTCTCACAAGAGGAAATATAACTCTCATGTTGTGTTAATGATTTTCAGTTGACAACATAATTAGTAATTAATCTCTGAGACGATGATTTATTAATTGTTTATAAACTTAGACTTATGATAATAAAAAGACATTTATTCACCACTGCTGGGAAAAATTTAATTAAAACTAACAAGTAAAAATTAAATTCTTATTTTTGTCTTTAATTATCAATTCCATTTAAAAATCAAATTTCGTTTCACTGCTATTATTATCTTTTAAAAATAAACTTGCGGACACTAAATGATTAATAATTGATTACATTCTTTTTTAAAAAGCAAAAACAGAATGTGATTTAAAATGTAAAATTAACACGCACAATGTTTGAACAAATTTACATTATAATCTTGTAAAATTTAATGTGTGTATACATAAAATGTGGAAATCATAATTTTAATTTCATTATTGCATAAAATCTTACTATAATAAAGCACTGAAAATATTGAAATTACAAAGATGAAAGTCGAATTCCAATAATGTGCTATTACTTTCAATATAACGTAAGTGTGTGAAATTTATTATTTAAAGTAATAGTGCATTATCGGAGTTCGACTTCCGGTGAAACATAAATTGCATAACTTCAAAATTGTGTTAAATAAGTCCACGTAAAAAGAGACTCAGGTGTATTAAACAAAGTATTATATAATTATATTTCTGGAAGAGACATGAATTTTGACTTAATCTACATGCATTTTATTGATAGAAAAAAATAACTACATTGAATTAAATAAATTTTACTAGAAATAAATTGTAGTACACATACAGCCTTCCCTTCTAATGTAGTCATTATGTAATATATCAATATTGCAGTAAGAAAAGTATTTTCAAAGTTAGCATTATAAACAGGATTGAACATACTAAATAATTATTTGTTTGATCAATATTATAATAAGCTTAATATTCAACAAAATTTTATGCATAAAGAATTGGCTACGATAATTTTCATTAATAATCAACATACATATATGTCTGTGATGATAGAATAACAGAAATAAACCAAATTAAATGTTATTTTAAACTATCTTATTTTTAGATATACCTTACACAAACAAATTCATGCATTATATCCATAAATTATAAAATGTGATATAATGCAGATCTTTTTTTATTTTATTTTGTAGATGGAATAATATTCATAATATGGATAAAGTAAAATGATTTTAATAAAGTGATACTCACCAAACATTATTGTAGTCACTTGCTTATGGTATATTGAAAAGGGGAGATGTATAAAGTATTATAGTTCTTTTTTGGTTGTAGCATTTTATGTTTTAATTTTATATTGTTAATAAATTTCCTATTTTAATTAAAGTCTCTGAAACATTTTTAATAATTTATGCAGACTTCAAGTTATTTAACTACTTATGCAATTTAATAGCTATTTCAAACATAAAAACATAAATATGTACATAAGAAAGGTAAACTTTTGTGAACCATAGTAGAATCAAGCCACATGAGTCTATACTACATTCTGAGTGATCTAGAGGGCTTTCAAACAGAGAAAATGCAGTCCAAGATTTGATTTACAGTCAATGAAACTCAAGAGTATTATAGTGAAGTATTTCCACTGGAGAGAGGAAGATATTATTGATTTATTATAATATTAATAGTACTAATTTAAATGTTATATGCATTCATATCTTAACATATCATGTTCGGTTAAAAAATTTATTTATAATTTGGAATCAAATGCATGATTCAACATGCTATTTCAGATTAAACTTTAGATTAATAGCATCTTACTATAGTCAGAAAAGCCTTTTACACTGTGACAACACTCTATATTCACACATCTTATGCTTACATAAATAACAGGATAAGTATATACACTCTGTTCCTACTATAAATAGGTTTGTTTATCTTTAGATAATTCAGGTGAATGATTTAGATCACCACAATATATAAAAATCTAAAAATAATTTTATATTAAATCAGATTTTATATAAATCTGTAAAATATCCAAATAGTTTGAGTTTTAACTTGATTACAACTATGTTAGTATATTTAATATAAATAATTATCCACTAATTAAATTAAATGAAGTAAATGTTTGAAACTGTGATATAAGAGAATATTTAATTTGTCAAGATTTCCTTCTTTATTTTATTTCAATCTTTTTGACTTAATATACTCCAAACTCAATAAGTGCAATTAATTCCATATGTTTTGATATTAATTCAATTAATACTATAATTTTTATGATTTCATGTATACATTTTATTATGCAAATATTTTTTACACAGTTTTTTATACACAAATGCATTTATAGCTGAAATACACAGGCTTATATATACCTGTGTCTATATATGTAATAGACAGAGTATGAGCACAGACTTTCACATGACCCACCACTCTCCACACTATCTGCATTTAATATATCATGCTACTAACATTGAATTATTTTGTATTACCAAAACAATAATACATTGTGAGCTTATTATTCAACTAAGTATGACATCTTCACAAGCAATATTGAAGGTCATGTGATAATACTTTTTTTCTTTACATTCACTATATTTTATTGAGCAAAATGCATTAACTTGAAACCTTTATTTCCTATCAGGTGGATAGGTTACTTTTTTTTAAAAAAAAAAAAAACTAAATTTATTTGGAACCTGAAAATTTTCAAGTCTCAATTTATGGATATAGCAAGATTTAGACATCTATTGCTGAACCAGAAGAGCTCTATACAAGTATAATATCACTAATATGGCTCCCTATTTTCATCTAGAGGGAGATATCTTTGAAATAATTACTGCATTATTATTTTAACAAAAAAGGAAAACTTAATCGATAAATAACTTAAATTTATAAGTCAGACTGATATGGCCCTTTCTTCTCTCTCTATCAGCTAGTGGTCTCTGGGATTCGATTTCTTTTTTTTTAGAAAATGGCAAGTAAATAACTTTAATGCTAACATTTAAAATGATTTGAAGTAGCTGCTTAATTAAAAAATATAAAAACTAATTATAAAACTTTACCAATCTAATGATGATAAACTAAGACAGAATAAAATAATCAATAAATATTCAGTGTTTTGAAATAGAAATGTTTAAAATAATATTAGTTAATAGTTACAACGTTACTATTTATATTTTTTAAAGTGGAGGAAAAAATTTAATCAGGATTTTTTTTTTTTTAATTACTATCGTATAAATATTCAAAATGATGTAAAATTAAACATAATTTAAACAGTTGCATATTGTTATTAAAAACAAATTTAATGTAAATATTAAACCTAATAAATATTTAATGTTTATTTATATTTTCAACAGCATATGGATACTTTAAATTCAGAGTTAATACGAAGAAAGTGAACGATTAATTGTAACCCGGCAAATTGTTAATCTAGAAACAAAACAAAATGTCAGATTAACTGGATTGTACTTATACTATTATCATATTTAACTACTGCATAAGTTATCTTCAAATAATTACAAAGCATAATGCACATGATCTAAAATGAATATTTATAATATATAGTATAATAACATATATGGAAATATATAAATAAATAAAAAATCAACTATAGTATTAATATAAACAGTGCACACGCAGACGTTTATATGCAATTATTATTTCACATTAATAATTTTATCTTTTCCACTGTAAAATAATATTTTTAACATCTACTGGCATATCTATGCAAATTATACTATCTGATTAAAATTGTTATTCTCTGATCTCTCGTCTTCATAAATTAAAAATCTTTAATGAAAGTTATAACTATATTAATATAAATATTTTATTAATATGGACTCACAAATTATGAGTAAACATAAAATGGAGGGCATGAATATATATATACAGCATAAATGCGTGTGTGTACATAAAGTACAGTGTTTTAAAAAAATCAATGATCACATAAACTTTTATGTGAATAAATTTATAAATCGTAAAAAATAATGATAGGTTATTAATTATCAAATAACCCATCATATGGATAATATTTAAAGAAATCCGCCCTTTATTAAACTTAATTTTGTTATTTTAAGAAGATAAAATGTGAACAAAGCATGAATCAGTGTGATTAGGCCTACGACTAAAATTAACAAAGGTCACTGAAGTGAGGTAACTAAACAGTTTGGATAAACAGTTTAAGGTCCATTGCTCTTCGAGTTTAAGTGAACAATAACCATCACATTATTCAATTCTCCCCCTCTGTTCTGCCTACTGATAATTTATAAAAGCTCACTATTTTGCTAGTAAACTGCAATAGATGGCAGTAAACGCAGTAAAACTACTGCTATCTACTCTAGCTAACCAAATGTTTTAAATATCCATAATCACATAATTTACTTGGGGGGGGGGGGGGATAACTACATCTTTGGTTTTTAACTATTGAGAAAGAAATGACATAACTTTAAAATAATTATACTATTACAAAATGGCATTTGAAAACTGGTAAATAAAATATATATATATTAAACTTTCAATAAAATTTATTTAAATATTTCTTTCTGGTATTTAGATAAAAACAAAATAACAGGGGAAAGCTAAATTCTCGCAAAGATTTGAAATCATTGGCGAAAGATTCAAAAGGAATTATATATATAGTAATACATCTTACAGTCTATTTAATTAGGTAATAATAATAAAAAAATAATAAAAGGAAAATTGATAATTTTAAATAATTAGCTGAAAATTAAAATTATATAAAGAAAAATACAAAATATGTATTATATACATCTGATATTGATGTACAGTGTATTTACTCTTTCCAATTTTAAGATAGCTTTATCTGAATATAAATAGCAATAGGATTAGCACAACGATATGGGACTCGAATCCAGAAAAAATGTTTTTTTTTTTTCGGATTTCAAGATAGATTCGATTTTTTTTACTCAAGTATCCAGTTCATAATTAAGCCAGAAAGCCATGCAATTATTGGTCGGTAAATTAATATCTAGATATATAGATAGACCGAATACAATTCAAAAAAAGTAAACCATAACCCTCCCCATATGATATTTGATTAGTCTAATGAGTATTGTCTTCTTCATCACGTATTTCTCAGCAGAAATATGTTTTTAAATAAATTATATTAAAAGTTACCTTAACTTACCTATTAATAAAAATGAAGGTTAACTGTTTTGTTTTGTTTTTTTATAAAAATAAAAAAAAACTAAACTAAGCTCAAAGAAAAGTACGAATCAAAAAACACTTGCTCATTATTGTTATTATGCAGACGAATACTGGATTGACACGAAGAATTAAATGGTAAACATTTGGCATTTTATATCAGTCCAATGTTGATCAATTGCTCGGTATTATATTAATAAAATTATATTTGTATAAAAATTCTAATTGCTTATATACTGAGAGATATTTGTGTATACATGCAAAAATATCATTGTCATCTTCAATTCAAACATTTTCAATCTATTAGATGATGAAGATCTCTCTCATTTTAATCCTGTCTCTCTAATCCATAGTTTCTCTCCTTCAAATCTCTCCAGAAAATATTCTTATCTCATCCATCCATCTTACACATGATCTCTAATAATTTCTTGGGATACACTTTTAATTCTTCTACATTTCAGTCTTTTAATTCTTTAGTTAATGTTGTTGTATTTCTCACCCATGATTTTTAATAATGATCTTTCAAATTTCCATATCATTCTCAATATACAGCTTTCCATTTTTTTTACTGTATTGTTTGCAGTCTCTGCATTTCTTTTTTTATTAAATGTCCCAAGAATCTGATTCATAAGTAAAATATTGTACTACACATTTATTAAAATATTTGACACTAAAAACAAATAAATTCCAAGTTCTCATACAAATGTAATTCCATCTTTGAAGAACAATGCAAGTTTGATCCTTTTAGTGACAAATAATTAGAAAATAGTGATATTTATTATGATGTAAAATGTATTGGCATTTAATATGTAGAAGCAACTTGGAGATTAAGACAAGAAGAGAATAGATTTTAATAATTATTCAGTTGACATTTGTTACAAAAGAAAAACTTGGCAATATTAGAGGAATGGTGTTATTTAATTTTTTTATGCTAATTTTTCTTGTTGTTTTCTTATTATTAATATTTGCTACATATTCTTTTTTGATATTTGATTTTTTTTTTTCTTTAGCCACATGGTTCATTAATATTTTTGTCATTTTTTAATTACTAACATTTTTGATAGTTGATTTTGAGGGTTATTTTGGGTTTTGGTCACATGATTACATTTATTTCTATGACGGTTGTGTGTTTTTTTTCCTAATGAAAAGTGGCAAACTTTAACTGTATTAGACAAAATAACTGGAACACTTTGAATCACTGCTATAGAGTGTTATCAATGGTTTTGGGGCTCCCTTATAAACCAAACTAACGAAATGATATTCTAAACTAATATCAATAATTTAAAGTGATCTTATATAAAACTGATGTAAAATTGATAACTTTGTAGTTTCTAATATCTTTGTTTTCATTTTTAATTAAATATCAAGATCTTTATACTTTTTTTCCAACCATCTTATACATCTTTATCATTTAGAATTTGACAAATAACTTTGCCAATAATTCTTTTATTTTTCAGCTTGCTTACTTTAAAATATCTGCAATAATTTCATCACCAAAGATAATGATATATCTCATCTCTTCATTTTAAATTTTTGACATTTCAAAAATTGTTGTAATTGTAAGGGCTATTTTGTTTTATTGTTCTTTATAACTGTATTTTTTTTATAGAATTTCTTCACACACTTTATGTCATCCTCTTTTTAATGCCATACTTTCTTCACACTGATGAAGCAACCTCATATTTTTGAAACATTGGTTATCTTCCATAGTTTTCCTTGCTATTACCCAATTATATTTTCTTATGTTATCATTAAATTTTTTCATAGACTTAAAGACATTTAATTCTGAATAATTGAAAATATTTTCACAAATCTTTGCTTTTTTATACATTATCTTGTCTCAACTGAAACTGTACTGTAATTTCAATCTTTTTAACCTTTTCTGAGGAAAAATATAATTCAATAAAAATAATACATACAACATGTATACTAAAAAAACTTGTTTAAAATAATATGATGAGTATGCTTGTCACTAACTGGTAGTCATACACATAGCTATAATTATGCAAGATGATTGTGAGATTTATAGAAAAAATCAACAAAAGTGGTGATTTACATAAAATGTTATTATAAGATGGAAATGAATTTATTTAAAGGAACCACTTTTTTGATAGGGGAGAAACAGAGTTCTTTTTTCTTGATTACAAGTATGCTGATGACAATGTGCCAGGTCTCTAACTTTGCATTTAGTATCAGTTCTTTCATAGTAAACACTACTGGTGGATGTGGGTTCAAAGTTATGATCATGTTTAGACTCATGTTTGATGAAAATAGATTTAATGTATGTATTAGTCTTAGCTCGATTGTATTGATATTTGGGTTGTGCAATTCTTGTAGAGAGTTTGGCATGAGATTCTCCAAAATAAATTGTGTTGCAGTTAGTGTAGTTGCATATAATTTTATACATAACTTGATAAACCTGATGTGACAGCAGCTTATCTTTCATGTTGTTAATTAGGTGATCAGGGTGGGAAGGATGCAGATTTTGTTTATACTGTGGATAGCCCCTGGTATATATAGAAATGATATCCAGGGTTTTTCATCAGCTTCAGTAGGTCTATTCCTAATTTTAGCACAGAATGTTTTAATGATGTGTTGAATCTTTATATCCAATATTACATAAATCATTGATGTATGTTTCAATATTAATTTTTCTATCAGATTCGAATTTACAAAGATTATACTTACTATGTAAAAACACTTTGAGGCTTGCAAACTTATGAGCATTAGGTGTTAATGATTTGGGACATATAACCTCTCACATTTGGGTGGTTTTAACTAACATTTTGCAATTGGGTACTTTTGAACTGACTAAATATGTCTAAAAATATTATGACTTTGAGATTATCTTCATTTTCTATAGTCCATTTTAATGAAGCCTTATGTATAAGATCATACTGTATTTCATTAATTTGTGCCTCTAGGGCACAAATAAGGATATCATCAATGTGTCACATGTATAACAGGAATGAGGTTTGATTTGAGTATTTAGGAATGTCTTCTTCAAATTTATTTAATATACTGGATATTATGCTACTCATAGGAAGACCTATAAGCTACTTCTCTTCCATTTTGTAAGATTCACCATTAATAGGGCTATAATAGCTTATTTAATCCAATTCAGGCATTTAATAATAAATTCAGTTTTTTGAGAATTGTACTCAGATTTAACTAGAGCATCTTTAGATATTTGAGTGGATAGTTTTCAAGAAATGGAACTATATAGTTCTGTAATGTCCAATGATGTAAGATGATACTGATTACTAATTGTTATATCTTTAACTCTATCAATACAGTCTACTGATGATTTGACATTTAATATTTTTTATTTTAAACAAGCTTTTTTTAGTATACATGTTGTATATATTATTTACATTGAAAATTTATTGATAAATGGCTTTTTTGTTCAGCTATGTATAAATCCAGCTGTAAAATATCTGTCATTTTATTGATCTCATTTGATACTGAGCCATTTCAACAACCAATAATATTTTAAAATAATTTACAACTTTTATCTTAAATTTACTAAGAATAAATGGCTAATTTAATGTTTTGTTTCTTTTTAATTTTGCATTAACATGTGTAACAATATGACATAAACATAAAATAAATATTTCTAATTATTTCAGTACATTATGTTTCCTATATTTCACTAAATAATGATGCTTTTCATGTTGAACCTATTAAGAACATTACAGTTTTGAAATTTGTATTTCTGTTAAAATATAACCTAACTCTACTGGACCTACATTTGGATGCTGTCATGTTCATTTTGGATTTTTTCTAAAAACAAAATTCATAAAGCACATTTTTTTCATTTAGCTCTAGTGATCACAAAGTAAACTTTCTATATATTACTTTTGTAGTATATACATATTGAATTTGTAGAAATTATAATAAATACGTCTGTATTAATTATATTTAAAAACTTACAACGTAATTCTGCAGAAATTAAATAAAGAAATCAGAGTGTTTGCTGTATCAAGCTGTTCCTATTACTACACAACTGTAATTCTCATTATATTCTCATTATGTTATTACATTTTATCTGGAATTTTACAAAAAAAAAAAACAATGTTTTATATGACTATGATTACTATTTTTACTTTTATTTATGCATTGTTATTTTTCATGAAAAATATGCACGAATTAAGTTATTTGTATGAAAAATAACTAGGCAATAAAACTTTATAATCAGGTTATAACAATTGATCATCAGCAATAGAAATTTACCATTGATTGCCATCCACTTACACAATTTATGTTAGCTTCTTAACTTTAAAGCTGCATCATAAACTTTAATAAGTCTTTGCATCTTTAAGATGCTAACTGCCCTTGAGCTGATTCCTATATCCAACCATGATAAAAATAGTTTAACAAAAATACATTTTAAATCAATAACTTTTCCTTTCCTATAACATTTTACATATGCACTTATTAGCATTATGTTGACAGCTTGAATTATACATTAGCTTTTATCAAAATTATAAAAATACAATTTTATTTTACAAATATTTTTTTAATATATAGTCGTATACATATAAACACAGATATATATATATATATATATATAATTTATTTTTAACTGCCTTTATTTATTTTTCAAGCTATTATATTCATTAAAAATAAAATATTTAAAAACAAATTAATTCTTAACCAACTAGAAGTTTCATGTATTGAGAAAAATTATAATTAAAATATAGATATTTTTTTATAAGAGTACACATAAGCTTTAATTATTTCTAATGCCAATGTTTGCAAACCTGAGGCAACTCGGGAGATACTTCATGGGTTACAGGAGCAGTCTATGAGATAACTCAAAAATTGTTATGAAAAGATTAATAGTTATTTTAATAAAAATTATTTAATAAAAAAATGGGTTAAAAAGAGAATAAGTAAAATTAAAGGATCAAAGAAAAGTTAGGATTACACATACATATATAAAAATATTAATTAATAAAAATAACTTTATATGAATGAAGTTATGTTTAAAAAAATAAAATTACATATAAGAATTGATAAATATTATTTAAAAGGTTTTATTAAAAAAATTAATTTTGTATGATATAAAAGATTAATTTAGGAGGTAAGGTAAAACAGTATAGGTAAAATAGGTACATATATATTACCAAAAAGCTAAAAAAAGAAATTATTATTTTTTACTTACATATAATATTGAAAATATTTATGTGTACATATTACACAATTATAAGATTTTGATATATAATTTGAGATGGAAAAAATGCACTTTTATAGGATTATCTTTATAATGCCGCCCTAAATGAGGGGAATATTCAGTAAATTCAGAAGAATGTTGATGACATCAATCCAAAAACATTCTTTTGATTTAGGAATCTCTCAAAGATCAATGCAAAGCATCTTAAAATTTTTGAAACTGTTTTAATACAAAGTTTATTTGGTGCAAGATTTACACTGTTTGGAACAATTAGTCAAAGAACAAAATGAATTTATTCATTATTTAATAATGAGTGATGAAGACTGTTTCTATTGGAATGGATTTATCAATGGACAAAACTTCAGAAGATGGGGTACCAAGAGCATTCATTCCATCAGAAAGAAATACACTCCTTTAAATGCAGACTGGTGTGCAGTCATACCTCAAAGAATTATTGGGGTAATAGGGGAAATTCTGTAATCATGACTGGTGAAAAATATCACATTATAATTCAAAAACTTTTTAAGATTTTCTACTGCATTAATAACATATTTGGAAATTTGGTTTCAACAAGAAGAAGCCACTGCAGACACTTCTCTAGACATCATGACACTTCTAAGAGAAATTTTTGGTGAATGTCTAATTTCCAGAAATTCTGTATTCAACTAGCCACCATGGTTTCTAGGTTAACAGCCCCTGATTATTTTTTGGAATTATCTTAAGGATATATTAATAAATCAAGATCCATTCTTCAACTAAATTACAGCCAAAATAAAAGTCTTAACACCTAATGTACTGACGAAAGTAATGCCAAATGCTTTAGAAAGAGCTCCGGTTTGTAAAAGATAAAATGGTGAACATTTAAATGATATAGTCTTTCATACATAGCATTTTAAAAAAACCTCAAAAAATTGTATTTTATTGTTTGAATACGTAATTAAAAATTAAATTGTAAGAATTTACATATTTTTAAAATCCTCTTATGATTTTTATTTCAACTGAGATTTTTTTAGCATTAAATTGGTAAACTATTTAGTATTTTTTTATTATCATAATAGTTTTAAAAATATTATTAATTATATATACATTTATAAAAATATGTGATTAAAAATTCTTATTTGAAGTACTATTTCTAAAAAGATATTATACTGCAATGCTGGAGTTAATAAATTGACATTAAAATATACATGTTGATGCACCAATTTTATGTATCAAAATGTTGAAATCATTGCCAAACCTCCACAAATTCAAAACATAGTTCAAGTATCCCATGTTTTTACATAGGTATATAAGGAGTTACATAGTAAAATCCAGTTCTGATTTATTTTTAGTTTGACATTAATTCCATGAGGATTCCACTAGAGAGTTTCTTACAAAATCTGGCTCTAATCACATCCTGGTTTCTTTCTGACTGCAACCATCTGGCTATTATTCTTAACTGGTTAACAGACTTTTAGAACAAAATTCTTTGATTCAGATGACCATATATTTATATGTATATAAAAATGTATGACCTGGTATAAAATATACTTTATAGAATGAAGATTATACACAACTTTAAAAAATAATTTAATAATGAATGATTAAATGCATAACAAATATAAATTTATCATGATAAATACTGGTTAATAAATAACAAGTTAAATATCTATGCTAGTAATGGTAAACAGATATCTACATTTATACATCATTATGCACCAAAATTATTACCAAAACGAAATCTAAGTTTACTGTTTTAATTTATGAAATGGGGAGGAGGTGAGGTATATACATCTTACTCATTGATTTCATGTTATAATTTAACATGCACTTCACAAGTACTTTTATTATATATATATATATATATATATATATATATATATAAATATATATAGCCAGAAAATATAAATATCAAAAATTACATTCATAAAAATTATTCAAAATTACTAAATCCAAATAGCAAAAATTATTTAATTATATATATTTAGATTTAACAATGAATAAATTTCCACTTACAGTATATATATATATATATATATATATATATATATATTATAACAGTCAGGGTGGATGTGAAATTTTTTTAGTCTTACTGTATCTGTCGAACAGGGTGCCACTAGGCAACTCGAACCTAGAAAATTTATAGAATAGGCAGATATGCGCTGTTAAAGATCCAACTTTTACATAGATATTTTATATTGACTGTCAGTCCCATATCACTAGCTCATGGAGTAGCAAAGGTTTTAAAACTATATTTATTTATTAAAATATATTTTTAATAAAGAATAAAAAAAAATTTACTAGATCACTGTCAGTACTCATAACACACAAGAAATTTTATTTATGTATATATAAGTAATAACACACAAACTAAAAAAAATAATTACTATAAAAAATTATGTTTTATGTTGTTTCATTATTATTATTTTATTTGTTTTAACTTTAATTTTTAATCTTAGAATGTCGAGCGTAGGTAGGCCACCCAGACAATGCCTATAAAAGATCTTCAAGGCACTTGACTCCAGGCTAAAGGTCCACAACCATGCCAATGCTCGCTTCCAGATATATATCCGCAACCAATGCAATGTGAACATGTTAGCATCAAACCATGCTGACAGGAATGTGCATCTGATAGCATGATATTATTTGAGAAAACATGACCATCCAGTACAGTAATGTATGTCTGTCTGGCGAAGGAATCATGCATGTAATATAATAAAGGGAATAATGCTTTGTATGGATGGGAGAGTGTTCTATCTTGCTGGCTTATCATCCCAATCCCTAGAGCTAAAATGGGTCAATGGTGCAGGAAATACATCTGCATCCATTGCGATGGTATGACTACCTCTTTGGGGTCATGCATTCAGTTGGGCTCATCACCCTTATGTGCTAACACACTTCACATTACATTGATGTAAATGTCCACATATCTCTCCACCAGCATTGACACAACAACGAAACAAATAGTCCGTAGTCAAAACCCCTAATTCAAACGAGGCTAAGCGGCTACCCACACAACTTACATTTAAGTCAATTTATTAATTTAATTCAAAAAAAAAATCTTTAATTTAAGGTTTTAAAATCATTTTACAATGACACATTATATTTAACTTATTTTTCACTACAAATGCTATTTAACCTATTTTTCCTTTCTTTTAAATTCAATAATGCACAAATAATGATAAGTATTTTCATCTTTAAATTTAAGTTTGCAATCGCAAACCCCTACCCTATTACAAACAGATCTTATTAAGCATGAATAAAAAAAAACAATACATATTTTAAGAGATTACGTTTAAAACTTTAGCTATAACTTTTTAACATTGCAAGATTTAAAAATAAATAAGTAAAGTTCAGGTTTTCTCCAGTGAGCTGATATTTTAAGTCAGCTTATATATATATATATAAGCTCACATATTTATAATTTGTCATAAATATTTTGAAGTTAAATAGTTTGTAAAATGAAAAAAAGAATTAATTAACAAATGGTTTTGATTTAATGGAAAGGGTAGAAATTTTGAACTTTTATTTTGAAATAAACAAATAAAATTGAATATAATTTATTAAAAAAAAAAAAAATGTTAAAAGTGTTTAATTAAAAGGGAGAAAAATTCGAGAGATAAAAGGGTGGGGAAAAGAAAACAAAATTAGATTCTTGGTAGTAATTATACTCTATTGTTGAAACTTTCACAAAGTAAAAATATTTGGTTAGTAATTGCTATTATGCTAATTAAAAAAAAAAGATAAGAAAGAGTGGAGATAAGATCGCTTTTAGGAGTTAGATCAGTTGACTTGACTTTAGAGACCAGCAAGGACAATAAAGAAAGCAGCTGTGTTTCGAACAATAAAAATTATTATTATTGAAATTTAATTTTACGGACTCTTGTCAAATGTATAGCGGCTAAAGTTATCACAACCTTCCCCTTTGGGGAATTGACCGCCACTCCATCTGAATGAAGCTATCGAGAGAGTTATGGAATGGAAGAAATGGATATTGCTAGCCGGACAACTAAAGGAACACTCATGGAATTCGCATGTACAAGGACAAAGGCACGACCAATGGAATGTAAAACCTATGAAAATCAGGCCACTCCGCTCTGATCGATCAGGGTAATTATAAACTTTTAATTAATGAGAACTCTAAGTAAAGCGTAATAGAACTTTATCTTTAATTTAATTTTCATTTATTATGTTTATTACAAATGTTTCAACAATAGAGGGGGGAAAATAAATTTGTTTAATATTGCAATCTATTAATGTTAATTTTCGTTCAATATTTTTTTAAATATTGGAATAACTGTATTTTAAATTATTTAATATCTATTCGATCTAGAGAGTAACAACAGGGTGGGGGTATAAAAGTGCGTCACCAAGTAACAGAGAACCTTGGGGCGTTACTCGTTTGTTAGTAGAAAATAAGGAAAGAATTGAAAGTATAAGAAAACGAAAGACACTTATACGTTCATTGTAAGATTTTTGCAATTTATTTATTTACCAAAGAAAGTGGAGTTTAAAAATAAACTTCAGGGAAGATTAAAAATACTATAAGTCGTCTTATATACATGTCTGCTAGAATTCGCAGTATTAGTGTAGGCGCGAGTAAATCTATGGTAAATATTTGGGAAGCATAATTAGAAAGTAAACAGAGGGAAAATCAGAAATTGTAAGTCAGTTCTTTCTGGATCAGATAGAATTATAAGGTTATTAATAATAAATAGTAGTAAAAGAAATTAAAAGTTTTTTTGTCCAACGTATTCTTGAATTCTTGAATTATTTATAATAATTAGTTAGTGTTCTTAAAGGAAAACCCCTGTGAGATTATAATCAAAGTTTATAATCAGTGAATCGTCATTCGAAAATAAATAAAGACCAGGTTTATGTAAAGTTACGTGACCAGATTCCAAGAGAGAAATCATTGGTGGCGCCCTCGACGACGATTCTAATAACTAAAATTCAGTTAGTAGGGGAAGAAAGAAAGTTGTTGTGTCACAGAGGAGTGAGGGGGGGGAGTTAGAAAATAGCGCTTCCAACGTGTCGGGCTCGTTAACAAGAGAAACGCCCAGAGACCAGAGTTTTAAAAAAAAAAAAATTTAGTAAGGGTGGTGGATTTCAGATGGTGGTGGTATGTCAGTATTCTCGTAGGGAGGGTTATGAGTTCGAATATAAAATTTAAAGAAAACAAAAGAATAAAATATGATTGAGGACGAAAGTAGCATGGAAAGCCCGGTGGTAACATTTAAAAACCCCGAGCGTTGCCAGTTACAAGAAATATTGAGAGCTATCGCTGAGCTCAAAGAAATTGTAATGGAAGACCGTAAAGAAATAAAAGAAATGAAAGGCATGATACAAGAATTGAGGAAAGATGTGAATGAATTAAAAGAGAGGGAAAAGAATAGGAACAATGAAAAAAAAAGGAAGTCATAGACCCAGCGGACCATAAAGTCAGTAAAGAGGAAGAAAAGACAGAAAACAAAGAGACAGAGCAGTTTACAGGGGAAACTAAAGAAATCCCGAACAAGAAGGCTATACAAATAAACCGAGAGAAAGAGGTAATGGAAAGAAAGCTCAACGAATCTGGAGAAGAAGAGTTCGATAGGGTCATGTTGGCGAAATTTATACACATAAAAACATTTAAAGGGGAAAGGGAGGAAAGCCCTTTTGACTACTTGGACAGTCTAGGTGATTTTTTCTATGTCCATAAGTCGAAAGAAAAAGAGAAGATCATAATAGCAATGAGCCATTTGAGTGGTTCCGCTAGGGAATGGTGGAAGGCGGTAAATTACAAACCCCCTACATTCCAAGAATATCGAACTATGATTTTGCGAGGGTTTTGGAGCGTGGAGAAACAAGAAACCATACGTATGAAGATATCGCAAGAAAAGTATAAAGCGGACAAAGACGGTACGTATGGTCAGTTTTTCCAATGTCAAGTGGCAAAATTGAGACCCTTGGAGGCATATCCGATGGATCAATTCCAGATAGTGCGAACTATCAGATTTAACCTTCCGTCAGGTGTGCAATGTAAGTTGGCCAAAAACCATCGGCTATCCATTGAGGAAGCGTTAGAAATATTACAAGATATAGAATGGGAGGACCAGAGGGTAGGTGGAGAAAGTAAAGTTAGATGGGAGAACTGTAACGAACCCATGAGTACGAGTAACTATAACCCCAAGAAAAGTTGGGACAAGTCACCGTGGGGCAATTAAAGTTTTTTTTTATTGTTTTTTTATGACAAATGGGGCAATGAGCTGATATTTTAAGTCAGCTCATATATATATAAGCTCACATATTTATAATTTGTCATAAATATTTTGAAGTTAAATAGTTTGTAAAATGAAAAAAAGAATTAATTAACAAATGGTTTTGATTTAATGGAAAGGGTAGAAATTTTGAACTTTTATTTTGAAATAAACAAATAAAATTGAATATAATTTATTAAAAAAAAAAATGTTAAAAGTGTTTAATTAAAAGGGAGAAAAATTCGAGAGATAAAAGGGTGGGGAAAAGAAAACAAAATTAGATTCTTGGTAGTAATTATACTCTATTGTTGAAACTTTCACAAAGTAAAAATATTTGTTTAGTAATTGCTATTACGCTAATTAAAAAAAAAAGGATAAGAAAGAGTGGAGATAAGATCGCTTTTAGGAGTTAGATCAGTTGCACTTGACTTTAGAGACCAGCAAGGACAATAAAGAAAGCAGCTGTGTTTCGAACAATAAAAATTATTATTATTGAAATTTAATTTTACGGACTCTTGTCAAATGTATAGCGGCTAAAGTTATCACAACCTTCCCCTTTGGGGAATTGACTGCCACTCCATCTGAATGAAGCTATCGAGAGAGTTATGGAATGGAAGAAACGGATATTGCTAGCCGGACAACTAAAGGAACACTCATGGAATTCGCATGTACAAGGACAAAGGCACGACCAATGGAATGTAAAACCTATGAAAATCAGGCCACTCCGCTCTGATCGATCAGGGTAATTATAAACTTTTAATTAATGAGAACTCTAAGTAAAGCGTAATAGAACTTTATCTTTAATTTAATTTTCATTTATTATGTTTATTACGAATGTTTCAACAATAGAGGGGGGAAAATAAATTTGTTTAATATTGCAATCTATTAATGTTAATTTTTGTTCAATATTTTTTTAAATATTGGAATAACTGTATTTTAAATTATTTAATATCTATTCGATCTAGAGAGTAACAACAGGGTGGGGGTATAAAAGTGCGTCGCCAAGTAACAGAGAACCTTGGGGCATTACTCGTTTGTTAGTAGAAAATAAGGAAAGAATTGAAAGTATAAGAATACGAAAGACACTTATACGTTCATTGTAAGATTTTAGCAATTTATTTATTTACCAAAGAAAGTGGAGTTTAAAAATAAACTTCAGGGAAGATTAAAAATACTATAAGTCATCTTATATACACGTCTGCTAGAATTCGCAGTATTAGTGTAGGCGCGAGTAAATCTATGGTAAATATTTGGGAAGCATAATTAGAAAGTAAACAGAGGGAAAATCAGAAATTGTAAGTCAGTTCTTTCTGGATCGGATAGAATTATAAGGTTATTAATAATAAATAGTAGTAAAAGAAATTAAAAGTTTTTTTGTCCAACGTATTCTTGAATTCTTGAATTATTTATAATAATTAGTTAGTGTTCTTAAAGGAAAACCCCTGTGAGATTATAATCAAAGTTTATAATCAGTGAATCATCGTTCGAAAATAAATAAAGACCAGGTTTATGTAAAGTTACGTGACCAGGTTCCAAGAGAGAAATCCTTGGTGGCGCCCTCGACGACGATTCTAATAACTAAAATTCAGTTAGTAGGGGAAGAAAGAAAGTTGTCGTGTCACACCAGAGAGAAAGTCTATAGTTCATTTTAAAGGCAAAGAGAGTTCGAAATTTTTAAGTTTAAAAGAGTTTATATTTAATTTTATCATTTATAAATTTATACCTTCCTTTGTCTGTGCTCGTTCCTTTGTGATGAAGATATAATTTATGCAAGGGCTCTTTTCTTGCAGATGATGATGATTTATGAAGTTTGATGAGGATTTCTACGTACGGCACCAGTGGTTTGATCCTGGGATCCGTGAAGATGAAAGCTGCCTTCGGCTGGCCGAACCGAAGGAAGACCGATGAAGCTGATTACATTCTCGGTGACGGATAATATCTTTTTTTTAAATTTTCTTTCTTTTAGCAAAGACGAATGAATTCAAAAATTTTAATTTTTCTAATTCTCGAACTAACTACTTCTTTTGGATTTTTCTTTTTATAGTCCTCATGTACCTTATCTCTGGAATGCACAGATCCATCAAACATATTCCATATCTGTATTTCATTGATTCATTGAGTTTGTGGCCAAGTAGATTTTGGGCTTGTGGCTAAGTAGATTTTGGGTTTCTGGCTATGTGGATTTTTCCACTGAAGTCTGTGTTTATATCTTTGAGTGGGAAAAGCAAGTCTTTTGTTTCTACTCCTCGACTCATCTATTTTATAATCATTTTCTTTTCAATGGTCATTTTGCCCTAAGGATCTGTTTGTAATTTTTATTTTTAAGGTTAAAAACTCTCTTCGTTATTTTTTTAAAATAAAAAGGTTTTTATTATATTTTATTTAAAAATTAGAATCTTTGCTTCAATTCTATAATTTTTTTAAAGCTTATCTTATTTTAATATTTAAATCAAACATATTAATAAATTAATAATTCATTATTTGTGCATTTTGAATGTTTGTGCTTTTAATTCAGTATTAGATATTTACAAAAAAGTTAAGAATTAAAATTTAAATGTAACGCATATATATATATATACATATATATCCCGTTACAATATATATATATATTGTAACCTCACAGGTCAGTCAGCAACCAAATGATTGTGCCAACACATTGGCCACCAAAGCACAAACCTATTGTAATCTTATAGTTGCTAGCTCTAAATAAAAGGTTTCACAAATCTCAGGTTATTAATAAAGATTATTCATCTATAAATCTAATTATACTCTTCATCTTAGGTTTTTATCATATAAGTGAATGTATACTAGTGAACAATAAGATATTATCCAAATCCTTGTGATAATATTCTAATACAATAAATAATTTTAATTTTAATTAATAATGAGACTCTTCTTTTTAATAATCTAGGATAACACTCATGAATCTGTGAGTAGGGAAGGGATTGCAGCAAAGGATCTTTTATAATCCAAAATAAAATAATGAAATAAAATAATCTTAACCATGGATGTTACTTTAACATCAAATAACATAAAATTTAATGAAGTGACGTTAAAATATTATTGTACTCATATTTTAAACCATATAATATTTGTGTGATTTAGATTTTCTGATAATGCAGATAAAGATACTGATACAAAGTCCAAATTTAATAATCAAACAAAGATTTTAATAATACTAAAAAATATAGCAATTATATTTGATTATAATTTTAATATGATTAAAATACCATTATCACAATATTTAAATAATAAATTTAAATACAGAAGGAAAACATTATTAACTATGAATACAGAAAGCTCTCACATGTATTTGATTAATTTATCTTTCTTCCCAATATGATATAAGTATTAGATGATTTATTGTACTCATATTTTAAACCATATAATATTTGTGTGATTTAGATTTTCTGATAATGCAGATAAAGATACTGATACAAAGTCCAAATTTAATAATCAAACAAAGATTTTAATAATACTAAAAAATATAGCAATTATATTTGATTATAATTTTAATATGATTAAAATACCATTATCACAATATTTAAATAATAAATTTAAATACAGAAGGAAAACATTATTAACTATGAATACAGAAAGCTCTCACATGTATTTGATTAATTTATCTTTCTTCCCAATATGATATAAGTATTAGATGAAATACACAGGCTTATATATACCTGTGTCTATATATGTAATAGACAGGGTATGAGCACAGACTTTCACATGACCCACCACTCTCCACACTATCTCATAACATTGATACACCTGAACACACATATGTCGAAAAGATAAATAATCACCAATATACATATTTCATGCTAAACCAGCAATCATCAGTTGGTCCAGATTACCATCTCTACACATATATTCTACAAGTGCTCAGATATATATTAAGATAGCAAATCCTCCTACTTTAATGGACAGGCTTCAATGTACTCCACACTCCAACTCTTCAACTGTCCATCCAATTGAAAATCTGATGATGGAATGCTCAAAGGCCACCCTTAGGCTGAGATTGTTGTCACACCCATGTTGACCCAAAGGTCAATCTAAGCCCTCATGTACAGGACATAATCCATTAAATACATGTACAAGGGATAGGCAGACATCTCTAATATGTAATAGATGAAATACACAGGCTTATACATACCTGTGTCTATATATGTAATAGACAGGGTATGAGCACAGACTTTCACATATTGTCAACAATATTATAACCTTGAATTTGGAGAGGATGCATAATTTTACAAGCCAACATAAAACAATTATATAAGTTTAAACATATAATATTTTATCATGATTTTTGCACATCTGATTTGCAGGATATGCATATCAACAGCATCAAAATCCTCAAACTACTCTGATAATATCAAGGGCAAAATAAAGACATGGTTGTTGGTATTATGCACGACTTTAAAGTTTTCTTCTAAAAATATCAGGGAATACAATAGGCAAAATGATGGAATAATAAAAGTACATACTTAACCATAAGTGCAAATAAAATTAGGATAATATTGCTAATCTTAATAAATTTAATAAGAGTAAACCATCACAAAAAATTTGCCAGAACAAAGGGATTTTTAACTACATGTCACCTAAGACATACTACACTTCAAAAGCATAACTAAAACAATATATGAAAATAGCTTCAAGACATAGATTATCTATTATAATAATACTAAATATATGATGTGAAAAACCAATAAAACATATAAAATAATTATTAGGCATATAAATTATAGTTTGGCAATTGTAATAAGAAAAACATTCATCAACTCCAATAATCCATTTTTTTCATTTTCATACTAAATGAATATAATTTCTTTAATGATATTACAATGTAAAAAAATATTCTGAGAACTCCAATACTCATATAACATAAATTATAAGCAAACCATATTATAAGCATAATAAAACATATAAATAAACGTATATGTAAAATATTATATTTGGATATACATTATTTTAAAAATTGTTTAGTCCTGAAATCATTGAATCCAATACAATTCTCCCTCACATAATTTGAATAAAGATTTCATTGAAATTTAGAACATTTTATTAAAATATTCTGAATATTTAAATATCACCTTTGAAAAATAACTAATCAAAATCTGAGACATAAAGTTAAGTGTTGATACAAATTAAGCCATTCAAAATAAAGATAGCACAGTATTATTTAAAGCAATATAAAGTTAATAGGTTGTTTTACAATAGCGTGTTGAAACCACCGGAGGGCATTATTTCTATGCTAGCACACAGAAATATGCCGTTTAGGTGGCCGCCTCCGCCACTATCGAATGTTCTATTTCTAACACATAAGCCTAGAAATAGTCTGTTGATACGAGGAAGGGCACCGGCTGACTGTGTTTATTTCTATGCCAATGCACAGAAACATGAACATTTAGCCAATCTTGCCGCAGAAGCTATCGTGTCAGCTTATGGCTTAGATTCGGGCTAAGCATTTCGGACTAGCGATCATATTTCACTTTTGTTTACAGTATTGTCTGAGGGTGGCTGGAATTACGATTGTCAAAACTATTTTAATATTCATTAAGACCACCTCCCCCTCTATCTCTCATCTTTTAGGAAGGTCTATTAACAATTATCAGCAGAGTCTCATGCTTCCCTAGCCCCCATTTCCTGCTGAAAAAATGGGCCAAGTGTAGTTCAAAGCACGCTTCCCATCAAATCACGCTCTAAGTCACGTTTCGTGCGACAACAACTGCGAGCTGATTAATCGAATAGCTGCAAAAAATAGGACAACTTGTTTTGCCGAATGTCAAAGAAAGAACAAGGATTCTTCTCTGACTTCTGGAACCAGTGGTGGTTTATCAAACAAAACACCTTGAAGCTGCATGCCTGCTGTGTTTTTTTTTGCCTGAAGAGCCCAAAAAGTTACTTTTAATTGCTGTATAGATTGATGTTTTTTGAGGGGGAATTACCATCAAAACTTGGTCAATCTTTGAGTTGTTGGCATTCCATTCTGTTAGCAATTGCAAACACCCTTCCCTTCCCCCCCCCCTCTCCCAAAGTTAGACTTTGGCTTGTAAATGTTACCATTAAACGGACAACAGATTTATTTATCAAAATAAAAACAAAACAAACCGAAAAAAAGAAAGAAGAAGAGGTAGTTGAATCGGCTGATTTTTTGTTTGTCGTACAATACCGAACCGAAAATAGAAAAGGGTTTAATGAGAATTAAATCAAAACAAACAAAAAATCGGTTAACTACTTTTTAAAAATCATTGGTTTTAATCGATCCATTTTTTTTTGTTTTTGGTTTTAGTTTTTGTTGTTGTTGTTGTTTGGGGTAGCCAAAATAGATTTGATAGCCACCATATTTTTATTTTAAATGTGATAAACAACAACAACAACAAAAAAAAATATGTAGACAGTAAAAAAAAAAAAAACCCGTCCCCTTTGAAAATATAAATAATAAAAAAAAGAATCAAAAGCCAAAAAAATGAAGTACTTTTTTTTGTAAATTCATTTACTTGTAATTTTTTTGTTTATGCATTTGTTTATTTTTGTTTTTTTGTTTTTTTTGGTCATGTTTAAACAAAAAAATTGATTTGATATTACTTTTATAAATGTGATAAACAAAAAAAATCAAAAAACCAAAGCCAACCAAAAAAAAAAAAAGAAAAGAAACTCGCCCCGGCAACATTATATTTATCTTTGTTTACAAACTGAGCCTGCCCTCCAGCGGTTTCAACACGTTATTGTAAAACAACCAATTAATATAATATCATTTCCTTCAAACCAATATGAAGTTTAAAATAATGACAAATTTGATAGAGAGCACAATGTAAGTACTTTTGAAGCAATATGAAGTTTAAAAAGAATATAGCATTATTTCAAGAAATATGAAATTTATAAAACAATACATCGATTGGAGAAAGCACTGCATTAAATTATTTTTATTAGCAAGTAAAAATATTAAAATGAAATGAAGTATATTTCAGCACAAATATTTATTTTTATCTTCATAGTGAATAAAAATATTCCAATAATATGCAATATATTTCGGCACATATATTTTATCTGATGATAAAATGAGCATACAGAAAGTTAATCCTTTCATAACATATTTTAAAATAAGATACAGTTCCTTGAAATGCAATATTTCTATTTTTTAATTATATAGTAATTAAAAAAAACATGTAGTTTATTTTAAAACTAGTATAGTGCTATTTTTTTTTTTTACAGAATGTCATTTTAATAAGGAAAACATAGTATTATGAAAATAATCCACTTTTACAATAAAGTAAAAGCATTTTAAAATTTTCAGAATTATTATTAACATGGATTCTTAAAATTGCAAGGTAAATTTCCAAGCCACCACCTAATAGTCAATTTAGTCTAAATAATCTATCAAGATCTCTTCTCATGTACTCTTTAACTTTGACTTTTATATATATATCTGTGAATGTAATTTTGCTATCAAATGATTTCTTTATATCTAATCCTATCTCATATGCTTTTAACCTTCCTTAATTTTGGTATGGTCATTTATTTATATATATTTATTATTTGATTTATATATCTGCCTTATTATTATGTCAATCTCACAAACTGGTGAGCTTAATTTCTAAAAATCTTTTCTGTCATTTTTAACTAAACCTTCATGAAAAGGTTATTAACATCCCCTTTAAATATACATATATAATGCATTGTAAATTAATACGTTTGCCAGATTATTTTATGAATCAACATTTTAGGTTCGTTTTTAATATAAAAATTGATGTGTTTAACTCTGGATTTTCTACCTGGGGAAAATCCAGAACTCAAGCTAATTAACGCTCTGAAACATTTATTTTATAATTATTTATTAAATTCTGAAAGGGTGACTTATAATTATTTTCTATAACTGCCAGTCTTCTTATATTTTCCATACTCTTAAAATTTCAAATCTTGTATTTAAATATTTCAGTTATTGTAAAATCAATGAAGGTGGGATTGTTTTGTTTTAAATAACAGAAAGGGAAAGGGGTAAATTTTAATATTTTACTATTTTAGTTATTAAGTAAATCTTAATGTTTCTTTTACTAGGTAAAATCTTAATGTATATTTTGTTAAATGAAATATTCTCTCTATATATATATTATAATTGCATGGTGTATTATAGTATTCAAACAAGGGTCATTTATTTTAAAGCAGTAAAATTTATTCAATGTTGTTAGAGACATGTATCATTACTGCATTTCTGTCATTTAGCCTATCTTCGTATATATATATTATGTGCTTCTAATCTGGGGGTGGCAACAAATTCGAACCTATAGATTTCTTTTCGTACCTCGTTCCATAGATAGTTGAGCCATCTGGAACCACATTTATTTTGTATAAAATGCCTCTGGCAGTGATCCCGTAAGTTTGGCACATGCTATGCATATTCACTTCATATAGATAAAAGGCCTCTCATGTCGGTTATATCAGCAAAAGTCTGGGCCATGCCATGCCTATCCACTTTTCTCTAAGCACTACCCAAGAAGGGGGTGTGAGATTTCGTTTTTCATCCAGAAGCATGACCTTTTCCTCTTAGTTATTTTTAGGCTATTATGTCAGCACCGCAAACTTCTTCGTATTTATTATTCCTTTTGCTTCATGACCCAGTTTTAATGCTCTAATATTAAAATTAAGCTTTGCTTAAAACATATATATAAATGCCAATTACTCCTATTTTATTAATTAAGTTTATTTCAATCATATACAATCTCACTGTCATAATTTATATATCTATTTAAGAGTATCTATATGCCTTGGGGAAAATAAAGTGTTTGTCTTACTATTGTTAAAATAATTTTTCATTAAATATTTTGTCATCTAATCAAATGTTTTCAAATGTATTTTGTTTATTTTCATGACCTCAATGGTGTGAAAATAGTTTATATCATATGTATAATGAATTTCGGAACACTCCTAGAAAAATATATGTTAGTCACCATGTTTCTGAACCGTAAATCAAAGTGTTAATGGCAGTATTATTATAATTATTTCTAATATTCGATTGGCATTTTAATATTAGACCCACCAAAGATGTGTGTTTCTTTGTTATATATTATTTAGCTAATAAAGAGCATATGAGAAATAATAGCATGAATGACACTATGTAATCATCTACTGCTTGCTCATTCATGCACATACTAATGTACTTAATTTATAAATGTATATAAATAATTTTCATTATATTAAACTATATTTTTATTGTCTAACTTATTTGAGTAGTTTGAATTCCTTTTCCTCCACTTCCACATATTACAGCCATGCTTATGTATATTTTAATATAGTCATAGTTAATAGATGTCTCATTGTTTTGCACTTTGCTAGTCAGCCAGATTAAGATTAATTCTCATGTGCCATCACTATTAGGTTATTCTTTAGGTGTTCGATCTGGAGCTTAGAGAATGGGTTCGAATCCAGGCTGGTCCCTGACCTAAATCTTGGGCTTGACTCGGTTTGAAGTACATTTTGTGAGTTTCAGCTCATGTTAGATGGATAAACATGTTTTGACCAGCACAATATATATATTATCAATTTTTTTTATAATTATAACAAACTTTATTTTCATGATAAAAAATAATTTTAATTTCAGAATAATAAATTTTTTAAAAAAATATTGAGATAATTCAGTTCAGTATTGTAATGGGATGAAGTGGGTGAAGTGGAATGGAAGGAAATAGAAAAAAGTGAATATAAGATGATGGGAAAATCATCATCACTCCCAGCCAAATTAAATACAAAATCAAATTTATAAAGTATCTATAAGTAAGATATATTTATAAGAACATGAGATATTTAAGAATAAAATGTGATTAAAAGATCTCTGTGATCATTGTGAGATCAGCTAGCTACTACAAAAGAGCAACTAAAGCATAATTATTTATTAACCAACATTATAAAGTAAATATCAGTATAAGTAAAACACTCAAGAAATAACCATCCATCATCATCATCAATGGGAACAAACAAATCAGTACAATAAATCATATAAATCAACAGTCAACCTTGTGACTGGATCGAAAATGGGTCTTCTGTAGACCAGGCTAACAATTGAGCCTTTGCCAGCTTGGGCTATTGTATGTAAACATAACTTGGATGCACCAGCTTAGTGCCCATCCATTAAAATACATAACAATCAAAAATCAAAACAATAATGCTGGGACATTTAAAACATGCTGATCATCATCAATGCTCTGGCCACTTAGTACCATTAATGTACTGGCCACCTATAAAATTAAATTTTTAATAAGACTAAAGTAAAATAAAAGATAATAGTGCATGGGCTTTAAAGAGTATAATCTTATGTGCCAACCAGGATGATAATTGATCATCACTGGATGCTCAAAGCACTAAGTACACATCCCCATTTATCCGTGTCCGAATCTACCCCAGAGAGCACAAGATCTATTACTGTATGTGAACAAGAGATGATGAAAAAAATTTTTAACAATTAAATACAAGTTTATTAATAACAAAAAAAAATGATTAAGGTCTTATAAGGGTTCTGATTTTGAAAAGTATACAATAATAAGTCATTACACTAATTTACAAGATTACTACAAAATTCAAGTTATCACATTAATTGCATTATTTCTTAATGGGTATATATATATATATATATATATATATATCTGTACACAGATGTGTGTTTTATAATACATGATGAAGGCATTTCAATTAACCATAAAATAATTATTACATTTGTGATTTACAAAATTACTATTCAAAATCCAAATTTTTACATTGATTTACATATATGTGTGCACAGACGCATGATTTCTAATATACAGTTAATATTTAAAATGAATTGACATTTAATCAAAAAAAAATATTAAAATTTTACATAAATGAGTGTGCTGTATATACGCACACTGACTTTACCTATTTAAACTTGTTATAATAATATATTTTTCATAATTAATTCGTTTGGAAAACACATAAATTTCATGCATGTACATGTGTATAAACAAAATATATAATTTAAAATTTAATTTCAGTTCATAAGTTTTTTTTTATCAAACTAAATAAAGTCAACTTTTGTTTGACAGATACTTATTGATTAATTATCAGCATTCTTAGACCAATTTAAAAGAGTTGCTTTTACGATTTTAATTCAAACAAAATTATGTTTGCATTTGTATATTCTTCTTTTAATGTCTTTTTTTTTATAAAGATTTACCAAAACAATTTCTTTAAATATATATATCAAATCATCTTTCTTTTAGACATTTGACTCAAGCAAATTATTTACTTTTTCTGCTTTAAGTCATTAATTTATAATTTTAAAAGTCATTTTAAAAAATATTATGATAAAATAACTCACTGTATATACATGCGACATGTTTATCGGAGTTTCCCTCCATGCATAGATAAACAGTAGCATAAGTACATCAATTTCTTCATGCTTTCTCTTGTTAAGATTAGTTTCTAGTCCTCACAAAAAATACAATTCCGGGCTTGTTGTCAACATCAGGGAAAATTATTCAAGTAATTAGTTGGCATACCATGTGCTTACTTTTGTAGTCCAAGCAATTGTCAAGATGTCTTCTAGAACATATTTAAGCAGCTAGTTAATCCATTTGAAGTGACCCTGGCTTCATGAATAAAAACTCTGCAGCAAACTATAAGGCAGCTATTGGTACTGTGCTCCCTTAGATCTTCATAGGAGATCTGTATGAATCTGCTAGCTATTTGACCTCATTTTTTAGGCTATTGATTTAAAAGTGACCCAGCTTCAAATAAATCAAAACTCCTGTGAAGGAAAATATTAGCAGCTCTGGATCTGCTCTCCTGTCTTCAGCTATATCAATTCATGGTAGGTGGACTGCTAACTCTACAGTTAACTAAAACCAACTGCTGCAAACTTCAACAAGCTGCAACAAACTATATAACCAACTTTGCAGACTGCTCTCTTAAAAATCATTATCCAGACTGACTGATATTTTTTATCAGCCCTTTTTATAAAATCATCTGAGGTGTTATAACAACACCTTGATTAAAAACAGAATTTTATTTTTATCTCTCTAATCCCTTGGAATCTATATACATGTTTTTACTTAGGGGATTTTTAATAGATAAAAAATTGTTTAATTAATTAAAAAATTCCAAAAATAAGTATGGTGTTTTTACATTTCAAAGAAGTAGTAGTAGCAGCAGTAGCAGTAGCAGTAGCAGTAGCAGTAGCAGTAGCAGCAGCAGCAGCAGCAGCAGTAATCAAAATCAATTCAATTCAATTCAATTTATTCTATGAAATAAAACAAAGTACATCACAAATATTTAAAAACTCCAAACAAGAAAAATCTTGTCTGTGGAATTTACATGTAAAAATAAATTAAATAAAAATACAATCAAAAACTCAAAAGAACAGTTTAGGAAATAAATAAAATTAATTAAATAAATGCCAAAATTAATACATACTACACAACCATTGACACAATTATTTTTTGAATGATATATAAGAAATATTATTCAGATCAATTGAACATTCATATACAAATTTATTAAACAAGTTTGACCCAGAATAAACATATTGTCTTCTACTAGATTCCTTAAAAAAATTTGGTAAAGGTAATTGAAATTTATTAGAAAGACGAGTATTTAGAACATAAACTCTAGAATTCAGGAAAGGTTTAGCACAAAAAATATCAAAAATAACTCTATATTGATATAAGTGATTTACATCAAATAAACCAAATGCAATATAAATATCTCGAACAGAAGAGGAATGAGATCTACCAAAAATAATGCGCAAAGTATAACTTTGCAAAACACGCAAAGAAGATAAAATATGTGGAGAAGCATTACCCCAAATAATATATTGTAAGATAAAATACTATGATAACAGGCAATGTAAATAAAAATGAGAGCAGACCTAGGAAGAAATTTAACTAAATAATAAAACATATAGTTTAAATTACGTAACCGTTGACAAAGATAGGTAATGTGATTTGTCCAGGACAATCTGGAGTCAATATATATTCCCAAATAACAATAATTATCTACCAAAGGAATATTCTCACAAGTACATATACTATTATAATGCAAAATATACTTACAACAAATTTTAATCTTAAGAGAAAAAAACGTACGCTTGTAAGAAAAAAGAATAGCTTTTGTTTTATCTAAATTGACCAACAATGAATTATATGCCAACCATTTACCAATTGTGTCCAAATCCTCATTCACTAATTTTTCAAGATTATAAGAAACAGCATTGCAAGATAAAGCAATATCATCAGCAAAACCAAAAATCTTAGAATGTAACTTCAATGAAAATAAATCATTAATATAAATTAAAAACAATAGAGGACCAAGTACTGAACCTTGTGGAACTCCAGAATTAATCAAGACCACATCACTGATAGTACCATAAATATTAGTAAACTGTTTCCTATCATTTAAATAACTCTCCAACCAACTACCAATAGATCCACGAAAACCATACAAGTAGCAACGCTTAATCAAAATATTATGATTAACAGAATCAAATGCTTTAGATAAATCAAGATAAATAGCCAATGTTTTAAGTTCCTGATCCAATGAAGATGTTAAATACTGAACATGATGTTTTAAAGCATCTAATGTACTTCTTCCAGGAAGAAAACCATATTGATAGTCAGATAAAATTTTATTTTTAAACAGAAATGACAACATTTGATCCCTAACAATCATTTCCAATAATTTAGAAAAAACAGAAATAATAGCAATTGGCGTATAATTGACCATAAGAGTAGAATCACCCTTTTTATAAACAGGAGTAATAACATTAACTTTCAGACATTCTGGAAATGATCCAGACTGCAAAGATAAATTAAATAAATGAACTAAAACAGGCAAAAATGCAACCTTATTTTCTTTAAGCATCTTAGGTGTTATACCATCTAGTCCAAAAGAAGTGACATTTTTTAAACTATCAATTGCTACAGACAACTGAGATTCAAAAACATCAGAATATAAAAAAGAATTCAAACTTGAATAAGAAGACAAAATCTGCTCAGGCACATCACGCATCGATAAATTTACAAAATACTCATTAAACCGATCAGCTAAATATTTTTCATTATTCTGTAACTCAATTAAACTTTCATTATATTTAATACATTTAATACGATCAGAAGAAGATTTTTTTAATCAAAGAATTTATTGTTCTCCATTTCAAAGAAACATTTTTATCACTAAGAAATTCTTGATAATATCTAAACTTCAACTTTCTAATATCAGACTTAATTTCAACATTAAGTTTTTTTAAAACATCTGATGAGCCATCCAAAGCTTTTAACACATTTCTCTGATTAATTTTACATATCAGCGCATCTGTCACGCAAAGGGATCTTCTTCTATTCTTACTTGTCAATTTTAAATGAAACTTTGCTTTAGCAATTAAATCTAAACAAATAGCTTGGAACCCCAAAAATGCATCATTTACATTATCTATCATAAAAATCTCATCCCAATTCTGACCAGATAATAAATAATTCAATTTAGAAAAAGATAATTTCTCAACATATGCACAAACATTAATATTATCCATACAATTAAATATTTTTAATTCAGTAGCAAAATGATCTGTAAGAAATAATTTGAAAGAGACGAATCATAAAATAAACCGCGGTTTAATCTAACAAAAATATGATCTAAAAGAGATTGAGATATAGGAGTTATACGCATAGGTGAAAAAAGCGTTTGACTAAATCCATAGCTATAAAGTAAATGTAAATAATCTATAGTAGACTTACAAGCATTATTTAACAAATCAATATTTATATCACCCATTAAAACAGCAGATTCTGAACCCAAATCTAATAACAAAGAATCAAGTTCAGTAACAAAATCCAAGACTTTACTTGTACATGATCTATATATAGCCAAAATAGAAAGCACACATTTAGAAAGTCTCAAAGTTAAAAAAATACATTCAGCAGTATTAAATGTTGGAATAATGAACGAAAAGTCTAAACCGGCTTTTATAAAAACCATAACACCACCAGATCGTAAATGCACACGAGGAGAAAGTATACTCGTATAGCCATTCAAACTATATAAATTTTGTTCTTGTAAAGAAATCCAAGTTTCCGTTAAAACAATTATATCAAAATGAAATAAAGGAAAATTATTTAAATAAACTACAAGTTCATCAAAATGACATCTAATGCTACGTATATTTAAATGAAATAATTTAAGTGAAGCAAAATCTTTTTCCTGAGAAATCAAATCAGAATTTACATAATAAATTTCAGAATGGCTCCAAATCACTTTCATTTCTAATTAAAACACGAGAAGAATTATAATCTTTTCTCACATACACTGATCCATTATGAATGAAAGCAAAACCTTGACCAAAATGTAACTTCTGTTTGCCAACCATAAAAGCCTTCTATTGAATGGAGTCAAACGCTGATTAATATAAATACGTTTGTTATTATTAACCCCAGGCAAAATTTAAGAAACTGTTAAAACAGATTTTTTTTTTATTAAAAACTGTATGGCAGAATTTCGTGATTTAAATCAAGCTACAACAAAACCTGGAGCTCCTGATTTATTTTTTGTACAAAAAACATTTTCCAAATCAATAGCGACATCTGAAACACCGAGCTTGTCTGCCACGTTAGTTAAAATTAATGGCAAATTTTCATAATCTTGAAAAGGCAAACCCTGTATTTCAACTTCATGATCCAGATTAAATCATTCCATAGAATGTAATTTATCTTGCAGTAACAAAATCTCATTCTCATTTGAAGTACAAGAATTAGAAAGACGAATTATTTCTTGATTATTCCGATCCACATTTTCATGTAAAGAAATAACTTCTGTCCGCAAATTAGCAACTGCTTGAGATAATTCTGAAATTGTGTTGTGAATCACCGGTATCCAAACTTTCCTCCAAAATTAAATCAGGTGAATTTTTAGCAGTCATAGATGAATCCAAAACATCACTAGCCTTAGAAAAACTAACTCTACAAGCAGCACACCTCCATTCTTGCTTCTTTTTTATAGACATTCTTCGGTAAGTAGTATCACTCAACGATGCACATGCAAAGTGCATACCGGACATACAACCAAAGCAGAATATGATATTACCATTTTTTGGTAAAAGTTCATTACAAATAGAACATGAATCCATCATTAAAAATTTAAAAAGTTAAAAAATCAAGAGAACAAGTAAACACGTCTTTACACCAGAAAACCGGTAGTAGTAGTAGTAGTAGCAGTAGCAGCAGCAGCAGCAGCAGCAGCAGCAGCAGCAGCAGCAGTAGTAGTAGTAGTAGTAGTAGTTGTAGTAGTAGTCTGCAAAAACATTCAAGACTAAATGACCTGTCATTACACTGCATTTCAACATTCTATTACCAAAAAACTCATAATGCAATAATGAAACTTTATATGACATATGAAAATTTCCAAGTGTTTCTTCCAATATCATCTACAGACACTCCACCTCCTATTAAAAATAAATTCATTAACAATCTAATAAAAACAATATTCAAACATAAAGTACCTGCTACAAACCTTTTCTCAACTAAAATTAAGTGTTGGGAAGCACATTACATAACAACATTCCAATCCCTTTGAAATTCCCATTAGCTTAATTAATATCACAAATAAATCTATAATCCAAAAATTTAAATTCTGGTACTTGGAGCCTAAGTACTTAGATTTTCTAATAAAAATCATCATTAAAGCTTTACCTACCAATGCTTTTCTGGCTGGAAGATGGAGATCTCCAAATATAGATGCCATTTGTCAACTATGTAATAAAGAAGAAGAAACAACGGAACATTTTATTTCTCAGTGTATTTCTCTCAAAACATATCGAGAACTAATTGCTGATATAACCCATAATCCAAAATGCTCATTGACAGTATTGATAGAAAATATTCAAAGAGGGTTGTTTCCAACAATAAGACTGACAATCTTTATACTATATAAACTCTGGTTTATGAGATGCCACTTTATATTCAATCCCACTTCTCGTAAACTTAAATCACTTTTTCTCAATAAGTTAGCAAAAATTAAAACAAGAGATCAGGCACTAGCTCCAACTGATATTATCAACACCACTGTGAAATATGAATCACATATTTGCTGTATGTAAGTGAGTTTTGTTGTCATATATGTATTTAATATTGTTACTGTTATTGATTTTTTTTTTCCCTCAGTTTTTCAAAATTATTAATGTAAAAATATTTCATGTATCCATAATAATAATTTTGTTAATAATTTTCAATTCTAAATTGTAGATCAGCTCTTGTTGTTGTTGTTGTAGTAGTAGTAGCAGCAGCAGCAGTAGCAGCAGAAGCAGCAGCAGCAGCAGTAGTAGTAGTAGTATATAGACAAGATGGCGGACAAGCAGTAATTCTTGCTAGCATTGCTCAGTTTTATTTGCTTTTCTTATACATCTATTGTGAAAACTGTATCCTGAAAACGTTTGAATCAAGTTATAAACCTATCACTGACACACTGTGAGGCAGTGGGGTAAGTAAACCCTTGTACTATTGTAGATAATTCTTTTATTGTTTTGATGGATTACAACGATCCATCAAATACGTTACAAATGGCTGCTTCTAATGGCCAAGTTGAAAAATCCAAATCTAATCTTACCTTAAATCATCCTACTATTAATCAAACTTCACAATCTTTAGTTCATAGTAACCAAATGTATTCCGTGTCAGCTAAATCAATTAATAATCATGATCTCTTTTCCACAGAAAATTCGGATGTTAATGTTGACTCTGATGCAGAAATACGAGGGCCTAGAGACAACACGCTAAACGTTTCTGCGTCAAGCAACACAACACAAAATTCTATTAGTTCGTCATTATTCATAAACTCTATACAATCAAATGCGAAAATAGGAGGGCTCATGTACAACAAGCATGAATATCCAGAGCTTGCAATAGCGAGTCAAGATCAAGTGAAAGAAAACAAGGAAAATAGTCAATCAAAATCAGAGCCTATAACAACGAAACAATTTCAAGTACAAAATAACAATAGAGAAAATAATCACTTTTCACGAAACTCAATATACAGTAGAACACCTAATGAAAATAGTAATACTTACGCCAGAATCGTTAGGTCCTCCCCTTCATCGCCTATCGCCGGTGGTATTACCACTTCTGATTCTTTGGCAGAGGTGATGGGCCTTGATGATGAAATGGAAGTTTGCTGTTTAGATGACGAATCTACAGAAGAACAGCCTCAAAATATTACTCCTGAAGTATACGATCAAATTAATACCAAATTTAACGAAACAATACCAGCTAGTCTTCTTAACTCGTTCAAAAAATTTGAAAACAATAAAACAGTCATTATGACAATTACTAATTCTAAATGCGATCTTGGTCATTTTCCTTTTGATGAATTCTACCAGATGTTAACAGATAAGAATCTGTGGTCATACATATATAAAGTTCTAATGCATCCGAACAACAGATACCTTTGTTTGGAGTTCCACAATAGGACTCAACAACAAATCTTCCGAAAACATATTAAATTTCTGGGGAAAAAAATAATTTGTTACATTGACACCAGTCGCCCCCTACATTTGTACGGGAGAATTAAAAATTGTCATGTTGATTTTAATGAAGCTGATTTACAGTTGCTAATGAAAGATTATGGCAAAGTTATAAATTTCTCATATCTTAATCACAGAAAAGCAGTTATTCCCATATTTTCTAACACCGCAATATTTAGTTTAATTATGAAAAAAGATATTACTCCATACGACATTCCTACGATGCATGACACTGAGGCGTCACCACTGGTAATAACGTTTAGGGGCATTCCACCTCAATGTTTTGAATGCAAACTTAGAACGCATTTGGTTAACGACTGTCCTAATAAATATTGTAACAAATGTGGATTCAAAATCACCAAGCTACACGACTGCTCAAATAATATAAATGCAAAAAACCAACTAACCACATACCCGCAAAAAAATAATGGTAATTGTATTGTATCACAAACAAATCAAATTACCACCCAAGAACCAAATACACACACACACTCGGCAATAATTTCACATACTAATACCGGCTCTCTTACAACATATAACACAGTCCTAAAATCCACTCTTGAAACCAGGTCAGAGTCTATACCTTCTTTTAACACTGATCAACAATCAAGTATGGAAAGTAGCGCTGGGTTGCTAACATCATTTAATACTGATCAGCAATCCATGAGTGAGGCCAGTCCACTAGAATCCACTAACCATTTAGAATCTTCTGCTGACTCCATGTCAACAATGACTGAAAGTAGTAATTCTTTTCAAAATGCTAAGAAAAACAAGAGAAAAAATAAAAACAATGGAGCAATTCCAAAGGTCGATCCCAGTGAAAATTCAAACTGTGACAAGGATCAGGCTAACCAAGCCCCTAAAAATAAGAACCAAAGTGTAATTTCTGCACCAGTCAAGAAAAAAATGAAGGCAACTAACACATCCCCAGTTAATAATGACAACACTGAAAACCCTTATTGTACTAGACAATCAATGCAGGAATCTTCTGATGAAGTTAGTCAACTTGATGTCTACAAGGAAGGCGTGGACATACATAGGAGAGCTTCCAGAGGTTCAAAGGGTGACTCATCAGTGGCCACCCAGATAACCTAGCAATTCTAAACTTTATTATCACTATGGAATCAGTTATTCTGGTAATGATCTGTTATTGGCTTGCCGATTTGATTTATTTGGACTCCTTCTTCCTTTGCCTTGTTATGGAGCATAACCGGTCCATAGTTGGTAATCAGGTCCTTAAAACCCTCAAAAACACTCTATTGATGGGTATAACACGTGCAATAAGTAATAACTTAGAAGAAATATACCAATTGGCATTTGCTGATGGCCCTTGTTGTACCATTCCTCTAACTTCCTAATCAACTAACATGCTTTTTTCTATAGTAGCTGTTAATGTCAGAGGGTTAAACTCTCTCCAAAGAATCTATGCAATATCCAATTGGATTGAACTATACAAACCGCATCTCTTTCTATGCACTGAAACCAAATTATCGGTAAACTCAATAATCAAGCCTGACCGATACTTTCAGAGGTTTGGATTTAATAGATTTTCCAACTCTAACACCTCATCTGCAGGAGTTGGAATTATCAATCACTGTGCTTCTCCTTTTCAATCAATAAACATACTATACTTGGACTCACATATGTGCATAACAACTTTATATAATCAAGCTTACACAATTAACATTATCCTAGTATACTTATACAACCAACCGAGTCTCATTTATCAGCTAATAACTAATATAAATGCAATACTAGCTACCAATCCCTTTCCCACAGTCATGATTGGGGATTTTAATATGCCATACTCTAAATTCACCTTCAAATACCTTCACCTACTAAATAAAAAACTTATGAGTGGTGAAGGATTCTTCTCATCAAACTCTATCTCGTATTACACTAGGAAAAATTCCTCATTAATAGACCTTGTATTCTACTCCCCAGAATTACATTTTCTAATACAGCCATCTCTAATACCAGTTGTTTTCTCAGACCATTTGGCACTTACAGTCACTATTAAAATAAATATGCTTGTATTTGAAGCTCCATTACTAACTAATACCACTAGACTGCTTCTCAAATCCAGTGCACCAGAAGCCATCCTCTCTGAGATTTACATTTATTTTAATAAAATTCATATACTTACTCTTCCACCAGAAGAAGCATGGTTCAGCTTCATAAACATCATTTCATCCATGATTAAACATTACACATGCAGAAATCCGACACCTACACATATGATGAAGAAACTGGAGTTGCTACACCAAAAAATTAGAAGCACACCAGCCAATACCTGCTCTATACCTTCAATTCTACTTCTCAAGCAAGAATACAAGCAAACACAATTAGTTTTGGCTGATTACTTAGCTACCAAAAAAGCAAAAATTTTTTTAAAAAATACGCATAACTGGTCTAGAGATTGCATATGCTGGGCGCTAGGATATACTAGTAAAAAACTCACGCCCACATCAATTCTGCACAACTCAAAAATAATAACTGGAGAAGGAATGATTGCACCTTTGCTTGACTATTTTAAAAATAAGCTCCAGTCATGCCGCCATCCTAGCATGACAAATCTCAAGCTCAACAACTTTAAGGACAATCACAATATTACTAATGAAGAAATAATGAATAAAATTAAAAAGTACCCTAATAGTGCACATCCTGGAATACACGCAATTCCAAAATTTATATTAGAACACCTTAACTACTTCACTGTACCAATAATTCAAAAGATGCTCAGCCATCTTTCAAACCAAATACATATTATTCCACAATTATACCCTATCTCCCTTGTTCCCTTTCTCAAAAAACCCATTCATCCTACACCACTAAGCAATATCAGGCCAATTTCCATGTCTCCACTGGTTATTAAAGTAGCTGAAGCATTAGTTAAAGACAAAATTCAACCACTCATCCTGCAAAAAATCTTGAAGTATCAATTCGCAAAGAAGGGAAGCTCCATCCCTGAAGCACTCTTCCTTTTCAGAGCCATGATTGATCAAATCAGAGTTAATAAAAAGGCAGCACCAATAGTGGTCCAGCTGGATATTGAGGCGGCTTTTGACTCCATTCCAATTGATAAGCTTTTGGGGGCTCTTGAACAGTACAACATCCCTTTATCACTTAGATGCATTCTGGCAAATCTATTGTACAATAGGTCCATTCATATTACATTAAATGGAAAATCATCTGTCAGTTTTGTTCCACACAGCTCCATTCCACAAGGCTCGCCACTTAGTGCCCTCTTATTTATTTCCTATATTAACCCTTTGTTGATTGAGATAGAAAAAAAATTGCCACCTGTGGTTCTATCTCAAACTAATCTCCCTATAAACCACATATCCTTTATGGATGATATAGTAGTCTTCCTACCTTCCAAGAAATATATACCCATGCTAATAGACATTCTAAACAAATATACACATGACTACTCACTCAAGTTCAACACTGGTAAAATGGCAACTTGGAATATTCTTACAGGCAAACCTAATGATTCTCTAACTAAATCCCCTCCACATTCCTTTTTGGGAATCCCTTTCCACCTGTCAGTGGGTGCCAGAAGGACAGCCATTCAAAATCAGGTAATGGCATCAATTACTAAAATTATGAACTCTCTTTCTAGGGCCTACCTTTCAATACACAGTAAGACCACACTCATTAACATGTTGATACTACCCAAAATTAACTATTATATGCCAGTTGTTAGTTTTACCAAGGCTTTTATTCGAAAAATAAACTCATTATGTTGCAAATTGATCTGGAATAAGAAAGCCATCTCAATAAGCATCAAGAACCTGCAGAAGCATACAAAGTTTAATGGATTATCATTGCACTCAATAAACACCTTCTATTACCAAAGAATACATAATACTCTAGTTAAAATTGCCACCAATTTCCCTATTTTTCAACCATACTTAAAAATAGAACCAACTGATACACCCCCACCTAGCAAGAACAAGTTTTTAAATAAACTATTACAACATATTAACAGGAATCCAACAAACAATGAGTTCAGCACAAAGATTGATTATTGGACTGCACATCAAATCCTGAACAAGATGGACACTCAATTATCTCTTAACAGTTTTCTCAACATAAACAATAAAGCAATTATTACTAAATATAAGTACTGGAATCTCGAACTGAAATACCTAGATTTCATGATTAAGATCAATTTAGAGGCCTTGCCCACAAATGAATTTTTCTCAAGGAAAATGCGATATGCAAAAATAGACCCTGTGTGCTCCATCTGCAAAAGAGAGGAAGAAACAATGAATCATTTTTTGCTGAACTGCTCATCACTGACAAAATATAGGCAACTGATTACCACAATCTCACACAACAATAGAATTACCATCAATACCTTAATTGACAGTTTTTCAAAAGGCTTTTTCCCAACAATCAGGATTTCTATTTATCTGCTATTTACATTATGGTTCATTAGATGCCACTTTGTATTTAACCCCACTTCCCGCAAATTGGAGTCACTGTTTCTAAATAAATTGGAGAAAATTAAAACTAGGGACCGGCTCATTGCCCCAGTTGACATAGTGTCAGCAACCTGGAGTCTAATAAAACTTCAGCTCTAATCAAATATAAATACATGTAGTAATCAAAAAAGAAGAGTCAAAAATTGCTTCTACTAACTCAAGCAAAAAAACACCAAACTACCACAAAATTAGGAACGACTAGTTGCAATTCATTAACGGGATAATAAAAACATAATTGCAAACAATTGTAATACTGCAAGTAACAGTGACTATCAAACATATATAAAACTTAATAATCACACAAAACTTTTATTTAAGATGAATAAAGGAAAAAATGTGAAACCAGATTGTAAAATAAAATTATGCACACTTTTCATTGGAAAATCAAATCATGTATATCTCTCATTGTAGAATCAAATCATGTATATCCTTCATTGTACAATCAAATCATGTATATTTTTTGTGTAATAAATTAATTTTAAAACTAGCAATAGCAGTAGCAGTAGCAGCAGCAGCAGCAGTAATAGTAGTAGTAGTAGTAGTAGTAGTAGTAGTAGTAGTAGTAGTAGTAGTAGTAGTAGTAATAGTAGTAGTAGTAGTAGTAATAGTAGTAGTAGTAGTAGTAGTAATAATAATAATAATACAATATTTATATTTATTCAGACCTTTTAAAAGTTTAATTTATAAAACAATATTTTAAATCAGAGTTATTATTTATTTATTTCTATTTCAGTAAATATAAAAAATATATACTATAATTTTTGTCTGTGTTTATTTCTACTTTTATTTTATGTATATATGTGCATATACACTATATTAGTGTATGCTATGTAAGCCAACTGGTTACAGTATAAAATATACAGAACTGAAACATATATAAAAATTTGTAAGTATTAATATTGTACTTATTCTGAAAATCACAATTCATTTTTAAAATAACTGCATTTGAATTCTTTATGATTTATTTGTTTTCTATAAAATAGTTTATAAAAAAAGTTTTCACAAAAAATTTTATAAAAAAATATCATAAATTGTGAAAATAACATGTTAAATATAAATGAATTATCTTTATAATGATGTATTTGTACACATGCATAGTGCATACTATTATTTTTCCATATTTATTGAAGTATAAATTGTTTTCATTTAGATTTCTGAATGCAAACATAATAGAAAAAAATATATAAATGTTGAATTTATACTTTACAATAATGAAATATATATTTTTATTAAGGATGTATATCCTGAATATATTTATAAAGTAGTCTATTTATATTTTCCACATTATAAATTTCACAATTAATTTAGCAACTAAAATATTTTCTTTATTATTTCTTTTCTCCATTCTTACTGTGTCTCCCAATCCAATAAAACACTTATATCTTATTTAATTCTGCCTCTAAATAATTATTTAAATTCTATATCTAAATAATTACCCCAAAATAAAAAATTATAAAAGGCAATCATCCTTTTATATTCATCAATATTTAATGTATATTGATACCTCACATTCATTCTTTTACATAATAATTTGTATATAATTATACAAATTTTTCAAACATGGTAATCAAAATAAAAGAAAAAATTTAAATAATTCTCATAGCATGTAACTTCAAGCATAAAAATCAGTGTCAGTCTGACTAATATTTTGACTATCATTTCACTACATGATGCATGAATGGTTTTGTCCTTTGTTGATGTCAACCACCAGTGCTTTTATTTTCTAACAAGAACTCATTTAATTAAGGACTGTACATGTAGGATTTCTGGTTTATGTGGAAATATGTTGGAGTTAGTTACAAGATCTCATAATAATACTGAGCTGAAGCTGGCTAATCTCAATAATATATTTAGGGAGCAGCCAAGCACTGGGCTTATAGAGAATAAAACACATATGAAAGTTATTAACTTAATTCAAGATGAAAGTTCAAAGAAACCTAAAGGAAACTAGAATTCTTCAAATAGATTCCTGGTGTGATGAAGCAGCCGATACCACATATTCAACCAGTTCGTATAAAGGCATGAGAAAGGCCATATTTCCGATGAAGAAAATCCAAGACTCGGATATGACTATAATGCAGAAAGATCATCAAAAAGGGGAGCAGGTCAAAAATCCGGAATTATCTGAGATTCAGATGGTTTTGCTTTAAATGAACAACAAAGTGCAGCGACTTGTTTACCTCCAAATGACGGTGTCAAAATAAAAACTAAGAAGAAGTAACAGAAAAAAAGAAATTGGAAGACTGATAAAAATAGCAATATGGAGATGGAGATGGATATCCAAGATGAGATGTCAACTAAATCTCACAATAGATCAAATTGTCAGGCTCAGAAGAAAAGGAATAAACTGAAGGAACTAAAGTGGAGTGGCAGATCCAGTTCTGGAGAGGATGAGTTGCCAGAGCAAAGGAATAATCATAACAATGGATTTCTCTGAGGAGGCAACCAAATAGAAAAAAAGGTCATAAAATTGTTAGGAAGAAAGTTTTCTTGTGTTTTCTAAATTCACTCTTCCCTTCATCAATCTTCTAAAATATTAATTTCAATCATTGGGATCAATATCAGGTGCTTAAATTTTCTGGCAAGACTACACACATTAAAAATTGGTTTAATCTTAATTCACACAGGTCATCTGCATGGCAGAGACTAAAATTAGTCAAAGGTCTAGTTACAGAATCGAGTCTTTTTTCCTCCCTTGGTTACTTTAAATATTCAAACTTTCTCATTGCAGCTGGAGGTGTTGCAATATAGATTAATAGATGCAGAGCCCCTTCGGACTTCAAAGTCATTCTTATTGATTCCAATTGTAATACCATTAACATGCATTATGGCAAACTTCATTTTAATCTGGTCTATCTATACTTAACAAAGCAATGAGCTATTAATCAGGAAAATTAGACATTATCAATGTATTTATGTTTTCAAACTCCTTTGGCTTCAAACTCCTTTCCCCTGCTGATTTTAGGGGATTTTAACATGACTTATAAGTGATTTAATCATCAATACATGCATTTGCTCAATAAGGGGGTCATGTGTGGTAGGGGTTTCTTTCCTCCAGAGGTGTTGAAGAATTTTTATAGACCTTTTTTACTACATGCTAGACTTACACTTTCAGCTGAATGTGGTGCTAAGGTTGGTCAGTTTTTCTGGCCACTTGGCACTGCACATTGACATTGAAGGGGATGTAGTGGTTGAGGAGCACTTTAAGGCTGGTGAATAAGCAAACTATTCCTGCAGGTCTCATTTCTAATATATATATATATATATATATCTTTAAAAATCAATATTTTGAATTTAGCCCCCTTTCAGGCCTGATCTGCCTTCCTTGAAGTGATGTAGGCTATTATAAAAAAATTCACTTGGAACTCTCCTAGCCCAGAAAAATTATTATTTGAGCACTCGACTTTCTGGCAGCAGTCACAGTGTTGATGAAATTCTATGACTGAAGAAACATTACTGAAACAGTGAAAGGGCCTTAACAGAACACATTGCCATCAAGCATACCCTTAGGTTCCTAGGGAACTGGCACTGTTGGACCAAAAGTTATTTGAGGTGAGTGCTGGGAAGAAAAAAGAAGATTACCCCCTCATCAACTGCCCTTGGTGGGCAGTCATATATCAGGTATGCTATGATCCTGATAATCAGCAATTACTTTATCTTCAAGTTGCAGAGTCAAAAGACGAATATTAATAGAGCTAAGTGCTGAGTGGATTGCTCTTTGGATCATGCAATCACTAATCAAGATATCCTTGGTAATATCTTAAATCATTCTGGGAGGTGGCCCACCCTGGTCCACATGCGATTCCCAAGTTCCTCCTACTACAGCTGAGTTACTTTGCTATGCCAATCATCTTGGGGAGTCATCAATGAGTTGGACACAGGGTGTAGGTCAGTTGAGGGTCTACCTGGTCTCACTATTACCCTTTTTAAAAAAACATAGTTTGCCCTTTGAGCTCTTCTCTGGTCATCAGGATTGTTGAGTCACTTCTTAAGGACTACATTCAAAATACAATTTATCAAAATTGTCTGCTGCACAGTTCACAAGAAAAGGGCTAACTAAAACCAATGCTGTTTGTTTGTTCAAAATTTGTACTTGAGCATGTGAAGCGTAAAAGGTGTCAGGCCAATTGCTGTCCAACTAGACATAAGTCCAGCATTTGACTTGGGTGAGGATTGATTGGCTCATCGAGGTAATTAGGTGTTATATGGTCTCTGAGGCCCATCTTTCCATAATTGAAAATCTTAGTAACAGAGATTCTCATCACTTTGGATGGAAAGGTGGCACTTGGCTTTCATTTGAATATTTCTTTCCTGCAGGGCTCCCTGCTCATTACTCTTTTGTTCACAGCTTTCATCGACCTGCTACTTGTTAGACTTGATAAGGACCTACTGGGTATTCATATTCCAAACCTGGGAAAGTGGTGAAAGTGTCTCACATATATTGATGACATTGTGATGTTTTTTTCATTGGAGAAATATATTCCTGGTCTCAAGAAAATCATGGGCTGGTATCCTGAGAACTATGGCCTCAATTTTAATCAGGAGAAGTCTGTGGTATGGTGGCTATTGACTGGGAAGAAGACTTCATCTAATTTTTTAGCCGTGCTGCAGAATTTTCTTGGTTTCCCCCTCATGCTTTCTGCAAAAGATATGAGAATTCAGGTTCAAAGAAATATGCTTGAGGTGGTTAAAAGCACAGTCATTACTTAATATGCTAGCCTTCCCAAAAATAAACTATTTTATGCTTGTAATAGTGCCAACTAAAGGTTTCCAAGCAAAGATTAACACTCTTTGCTCTTGACTGCTCTGGAATAAAAAAGTTGTTGCGATAAGCCACAGAAGGATGTGCCAAGCCAGAAAGGTTAATGTGCTTGTCCTTCACTCTATTCAAACCTTTCTGTATCAGAGGACCCATAATATTTTGATTGGACTAAAAGAATAGTTTACATCAACTGTTTTTCATTTTTTAATCCCTCCCCCATTGACTTGTTGCTGCCTATGGATAGATTCCCACCTGTAAAGTGCTGGCTTGGCTGGAGAGACTGTTGCATTGGTTAAGGGGCAAGAATTGGATATGAATTGATGTTGGCTAAATTTAAATATTGGGATGTTCTCCAATTGCTTAACCCTACCACAGCTGCTCCTCAGGGCATCTTGAGACTTTCGAATGATCTGTAAATTAAGAAATTGAAATTCTGGATGTTGGAAAGAAGGTATCTGGATTTCATCATAAAAGTAAATTTGTCTGCACCCTCCCCCCAGTAAATTTTTAGTCATGAGGAGAAGCTTTTCCAATCTAAATTTGATTTGTTAGTTGTGCAATCAAGAAAATGAATCAATGCAGCATCTATTTTTTGGTTGTATGGTATTAAATAAATGCAGAGCAATACTCAATGGTTGAATCACATCCTATAAACAAACAGTTATTGTTAACCTCAATGAATGCCTAAACTTTGGAATCTTTGGATTAATTAGACTGTCAATCATGATGAGATGAACTATGTGGTCTGGACAATGAAATACCATCTCATATTTGGGAAGAATAATGGAAATTTACACAATGAACTTTTGTGAAATATCAGGACTATCAGAAAGGGGTATCACAATCTCACCTGAAAGAATCTATGATACCTGGAAGCTTGTGGTGTTGCCAGAATAGGTATGCTTCAGTGCTGGGGGCTTCCTTCATGGTCTGTCCAAAAGTCACTATACATAAGCCACTAAGATGGCTCTAGCCATGGTTAGGTGTGCCCATTTCAGGGGATTAATAGCCAAAGATTATCCCTCCTATAATGGTTGGAATGCTAAAGAATGGGTACTGTTTCCTTGCTCATGTGTTGTCAAGTAAAGATGCCAAACTTTCAATTTTATAAAAAAGACAATTTGTTTAATTTTTCACTTTGTATTTGCTCTACTATTTTTTCCTTGCATTCATAGGGATTAATAGCCAAAGATTATCCCTCCTATAATGGTTGGAATGCTGGAGAATGGGTACTGTTTCCTTGCTCAAGTGTTGTCAAGTAAAGATGCCAAACTTTCAATTTTATAAAAAAGACAATTTGTTTAATTTTTCACTTTGTATTTGCTCTACTATTTTTTCCTTGCATTCATAGGTTTTAATAGCCAAAGATTATCCCTCCTATAATGGTGTTGGAATGCTGGAGAATGGGTACTGTTTCCTTGCTCAAGTGTTGTCAAGTAAAGATGCCAAACTTTCAATTTTATAAAAAAGACAATTTGTTTAATTTTTCACTTTGTATTTGCTCTACTATTTTTTCCTTGTATTCATAGGCAATAAAGTTACTTTTGAAAATAAATAAAAAAACTAAGAAATCAAAACTAATTTTTTTTTTATCTTGAATATTTAAAAGCTACCATACTAAACTCTATAACTAATTCTAAGTATTAGATATAAATAAAATAAATAACTAAAAATATATAAATAAAATTAGAAATTGTCCAATATACTGACTTATGGTAAATAGATTGTTTCTCTATATAAGGTAGAATTATGTCTGTCAAAAATAGTCAATGGGAAAATATACAGAACCATATACATTATACTTTAATTATCATCTAACCCTATACATTATATTACTATTTACTTAAAGCATTAATGTCATATTATATTATTTATACATACATTATTTTATAATTCAATAGGTCCTTATGTATGCTTCAATGGGCAAGCAAAAGCTGTCTATTGGGATGTCGATTGTAACTATGGCTGATATTTGGAGTAAGGTTTATATTATAAGCATTATATTTTAATTATCATCTAACCATATACATTATATTACCATTTAAGTAGAGCATTAATGTCAATAATATTAATTAATTTATACATTCATTAATTTATAATTCAATAGGTCCTTCATATGCTTCAATGGGCAAACAAAAGCTGTCTATTGAGATGCCAATTCTAACTAGGGCTTATATTTGGAGTATGGTGTATATTATATGCATCATTAAAATCAGAATCAAAATATCTCATATTTAACTAATAATAATAAGAAAACTCTTAGCAATTTATGGGCATATATATGAGATGAGATGTAGGCAGAAGCACAATATAAAAGAACTAAGAGAATACTTCAATTATTATATATTCCTAGAGTTCTGAAGCAAACACCAATTTTTCTTAACATAGACAATACTAACCCAGCATTGCAAAACAAGAATTTCAATAGCAGTGATGTGATGTGATGCACTGTGACTTCTCTTTATATGGAGTCAGGAATCTCTCAGCAACAATGCCCAGAGAAACCTGTTAGCCACTATACTTTCCCTATTCATTCCCCACTCTAAGTTTTCCCATATCCTGCTCCATCCCATTTCCACTACATAATCTTTGTCAACTCCATGGCATTTATATCTAACTCCCCCTTATCTTTTCCCAAACCCAGCATAAAAATCAATAACCCACTTCCAATATGATCACTATTCTTCCACAACTTTATTATTTGTATCCTTTCTGCTTTCAAGCATTTACATTCAATTAACAAATGCCTAATATTTTCTATTCCTTTTTTACACAACTTGCAGCCTAAATCACCAACCATTTATGTGTAATCTCCTGTTGCTAGCAGTAAACAAAATATGTACAAGTGACATCATTAGGAAACTAAGCAAACTATTATTTTAATTGTGAGTTCCTATGTTAAATGTGATTCTAAGCAGGAGAAAAATATGCAACAAGATTAGCTTAGTTAAAAACCCTCTGAGTCAAAAGAAAATATCTATCATGGGATTCCATGCAATATTAAGTAAATACTGACCTGAAAATTAGAGACTGAAAGAAACATATTACTATGTATAGTTAATCAAACATTATATACTAGATTTATATTGAATTATGTGGAAGCAATATGACACAGAAAAACTTATTATAGGAACATAAAAATCACTGAGAAATAAATTGATAAGAAATATTTTAAAAATAAAATAAAGGGCTTTTTTTTCATTAAAGCATTTTGATAATGAATACTTTGATCAAGTTTATGCATTCTATTTAATAATATACCAGTACTTAATATATTTTTTTGAATGAAAAGCATTATATTTTTTTTAAATACAAATTATTGAATTTTATATTTAAAATTTCAATTATGGTATTGTAAAAGTAGCTTACAATCCTGTCTAGACCAACTCTTGTTTATCCACAACAAAAAATTAAACCCATTTAAAACATAAACTAGACAATAGACAATTGGATACACACTATCAATTATTTTATAATGCAAGCATACATATATAACACACACACATGACAAAAGTTTGTTTTATTAAATCTTAAATTAAATAATATCACAATGTAATAATTAATTTTTTTCAAAGTAAAGTAAAAAAATACCATGTAATAAGATGTTTCATATATATACTAACAATAAGGTATTTGTCAATGCATTATGTCACAATTTATGACTTCAACTCAATGGACATACAATGATCTAATGTCAAGTCAATACCTAGGCAACTAAGTGTTAGAAAATGAGAGTAGAATTTTATTAAATAAGTTTAAATTTTAATTACAACCATTTAGGACATGCAACAATAGACAACTACAGCAATGAAAGAGGAAATGGAAAAGCTTGTATACTAAGCAATGGAAACTAGGCATGGTATAAAAGCTAACCATGATATAAAAGCTAACCCAGTTCATTTCTATCATCTTTTGTTATTTACTGAAGGATAGGATAACAACACACAACCAATATCTTAAGATCGAATTTTAGAATGCAAGGAAAGATGGACAATTTGTCAAAAATCCCGTATCAGTTGTATAATTTTCATATCACAATAAGTTGAAAGGAATCGTAATCAACTCTTGAAATAAAGAAAATTGATCATTTATAGCAGTTTAACAAAAAAATTAAACTGATTTTGAGTTGATAATTAAAAATAAAAGACTGTACTAAAGAGTACATCACCAGCTTATATAGATAAATGATGAAATAAAATTTTTCCTTTTATATAATTCGCTAAATACCAAATAATGAACTGAAGAAAATTAAATGTATTATAAAGTGCTAAGCAATGTATTCTGGCTAAATAAACTCACCATATGCCCCAAATGCTATTCTTCCAACCATAAAAGTGTAATGATTTAATCCACTCAACTATAAAATGCCTAAAGAAGCACCAAACATCCCATATGAAATGTCTAAATGGATCCAGGAGGAAAGTAGCTGCAAAAAATTATTGCTAAATTCAAAGACTTTAATCTGGAAAATTAAGGAAAATTTGATTTATTAAGTGTTAGATATATTTATTTTATATGTTTGTAAAATTTCTATTCTTATTTCATTTCTTCACTTACAAATTTTAATGTGCCTACACTTGGAAAACACCAGGGGGAGAATTATTAACTTAGATAAAAAAATTTATGTAAATAAAGTTTAGGTCAGTTTTCTCCATAGTGACTTGACATTTGGATCTGTAACATGGAATGAGGTAAGAGTTTTGATACTATTCCATATTAATTACATGCACTATTACAAGACATAATTCATGATTATTTTAACTAAGTCATTATATTTATTTTCTGTGTGAATGACTAATCTTCTAATGTGGATGTTCTTTTCTGCCAAACAAACCAATCATACTTAGGCAGGGGGTTCCAAAGAAACAGGAACATCAATCATTGGAATTCAATGACAAGGCTATTATATATATATATGTTTGTGCAACATTGCCAATTAGTTAGTCAGCTTCACTGTCGATGTAATCATGATTTTTTTTATTAATTTAATTTGCTTTGTAAATAGTGAGTGCTGAGTTATGTATCTCTACCATGGGTATGGATTGGAATAATGGATACTTTTAATGAGTGATATAGTAGAAATACATACTTGACACATATAACTGCATCTTTTATTATGTTAAATGAGTTTTAAATTTTGTTTGTTATTAATAAGTTAATTTGATATAAAATTTAACTGGTCTCTAGTTTATCAGAATCATTCATACATACATACATCAATTTATTTGATGATATATATGTGCCCACACATCTTTTCCATATATAAAATGATACAGTAATAGGGTTGGATACATCTTAAGTCAATGGGAACCTGTACAGAGGTGCAATAGTTGCTATGCAAAGTAAATTCACCCCTAAAGAGAGTTGAAAGGAAGTGGACAATTACAGTACACCTGGGTCTCTTTTTACGTGGACTTATTTAACACAATTTTGAAGTTACGCAATTCGTGTTTCACCGGAAGTTGACTTCCAATAATGCGCTATTACTTTAAATAATAAATTTCGTGCACTTACATTATATTCAAAGTAATAGCACATTATTGGAATTCTACTTTCATCTTAGTAATTTCAATATTTTCAGTGCTTTATAATAGTAAGATTTTATGCAATAATGAAATTAAAATCATGATTTCCACATTTTATGTATACACACATTAAATTTTACAAGATTGTAATGTAAATTGTTCAAACATTGTGCGTGTTAATTTTGCATTTTAAATCACATTCTGTTTTTGCTTTTTAAAAAAGAATGTAATCAATTATTAATCATTTATTGTCCACAAGTTTATTTTTAAAAGATCAGTAATAGCAGTGGGCACAATTAAAAATTAAAATCTGATTTTTAATTGTAATTAAAAATTTAAAAATTACTTATGGGCGACTTGAAATTAATGTGATGTAAAATGAAATTTGATTTTTAAATGGAATTGAAAATTAAAGACAAAAATAAGAATTTAATTTTTAGTTGTTAGTTTTAATTAAATTTTTCCCAGCAGTGGTGAATAAATGTCTTTTTATTATCATAAGTCTAAGTTCATAAACAATTAATCAAATCATCATCGTCGTCAACAGAAAGCCATTAACACAACATGAGAGTGAACTTGGTGCTAGTTGTATTTCCTCTTGTGAGAATAATTGCTGAGATATTCTTGACTTCATTTAAGGAGAAGTCAAATACATCACATCACAACACATGAGAATCTGATTTTTACTAGTTTGCAAATGAACATATTTTTGGGCAAATAGCGATAATAATTAAAACATGTATAAAAAAATGTAACTTACTGTACTGTAAATTATGCATAAAAATATATTATTTTGAATAAAATTAAATATTATAGTTAAAAAAAGTTTGTCTTGTATCAATTTTTTTCAAATTTGAAATTTTTTATTAGTCATATTTTATTTCCTTATTTTTTTTTTTGCTCGAATTTTAAAGTAATTTTATGTTGGTGCTTTGCTTTTACATGAATTTTGAAAAATCACAGACCGCATCCCCCTTTTTTCAATGTAAGTTACGTCTATTTTTGGGCAATTTTGTTTGCGCGTGTTTTCTGAGGAACCTATCTATCGCGTAAAACGAGACCCAGGTATATATATATATTTTTCTATAAGCACTATTTTGGAAGATCATCTAAATATATTTTTTAGAGTAGGTAATCAATCATTTGATTAGCTGTATTTCAAAAGCCAAGATGTTAATTTATTTGTAAAAATTTAGAATAATTAAAGAATAATTTAACCATGTTACATATACATAAAATTAAAAGTGTGTGAAGCACTTGAAAGAGAAGCTATAAAGAGTGCAAAACTATTAAAAGCTTAGCACTTTCGAGGTGGGTTGCCTCATATTCATAGCAATACTGAGCAATGTATTGCTATGAATATGGGGCAACCTGCCTTGGGTTATGCCCTTTTTTAAACTTGAGTTTAACTTAATTTATAAGTTTTGTTAAAATATAGATATATGCACTATTTATATTCACTTTAGGACTATATATAATATGCCCTCACTAACTGGAAATATAATAATAGGAAAATAAGACTAGCTCAGATAAAATGATTATGCTCAGCTATGATACTGTCTACTTAAACTAGCTCTAATCGATTAAAAAATAATAAATGGTTTGGTTTTATAATATTTAAATAAATAAAATATTAATAAATCATGAGACAATAACATGAAGTACAAGCAGTAAAGAATTACATTGAGCCAATATCCCACAGGATACAATCTCAATGGCATAAGAATACTATTCCCCCTTGTGATTTCAAATAATAATAAATTCATAGCATTCTTATGACTTTAAAATAATAATCAATTTAATATAATGCTACTAAATGAACTCTAATCTCTTTATTAAAATGATATAATTATAATTATCTCAGGTTCTTTAAAATAATTCTAGTCAACTTGTAATCTTCTGTAGTCAAGTATGATAAGAGATTTTGTATCATCCTCAACTACACCTAACTAATAATAATAATAATCTTCAATGAATAATTATCAATCTTATCTACTGTTCAATGTTATGGTAACTATCAATAATAATAATAACAATAAATAATATAATATAATCTTTTAGCTTTTATGTGGCATCTTAAATAGAATATGTGGTATAATCTGAGAATATGTGGCAACAAATAACGTTATAATTCTATGCAATAAATTATATTATTATTATTATTATTATTATAATAATAATAATAATAATAATAATAATAATAATAATAATAATAATAATAATAATAATAATAATAATAATAATAATAATAATAATAATAATGTAAAATGAAATTTCTCAAATATATTATATTCTGAAGCATTGTAATTTCTTAAGTAAATAATTATATTCGTACTGTGCAAATATTATGTTTCTTTTGGTATCTGGTGATCATGTATTTATGATAGTGAATAATCAACACAACACAAAGTTTTATAAAACAAGTTTAACAAAATTTATTATAGACTTTTAACAAAAACTATATACAATATTTACAGTTATATTTTAGATAAATTATATACTTCTTCATTAAAAAAAAAATCAACAAGTAAATAAACCTTTATTCCAACTTATAAACCTTTGCATATTTATTTAAAATAATAATACTACTACTAATTATGAATACATGTATAGTTGAATATAATATCTATTAATTGATGTTATAAATAAGCATTTATTTTTATAGCGTCTGTATATAATTGTAATTACATTCATATCGGCCTTTCAAGCCAATTGTGCAAATGCTTTGCGAGTGTTAAATAATAAATGAATACCCTCTGACCAATACAAGATATAGAATTTATGCAGGAAAAAAATCCCTCTTATTCCTATGACTCAAATATTTATATATGAGCAAATCTGAAGTACTGGAACAGAAGGCGTGACGATAGAACAGTCACTTTAAATTACTATATACAATGTCTAAATGAATGACGCCGATGAAATTTTCTAGAATTTACTAAATGTCATTCCAACTGAAACTTAATCATATATATAAATAAGCATTTATTTTTATAGGCCATTCTATCTTTTCCGAAGACTTTATCATGTGATTGAGTGTTAGTATTCATTCATTTATAGTTAAAATCTTCAAAGCGCATGTGCAACAGCGTAATGCTGTGTTAAATATTACAGTTTACAAACATCGCACTATAAAAATGATTTATTTACATAGCGTCTGTATATAATTGTAATTACATTCATATCGGCCTTTCAAGCCAATTGTGCAAACGCTTTGCGAGTGTTAAATAATAATAGAATACCCTCTGACCAATACAAGATATAGAATTTATGCAGGAATACATTTGCTCATATATAAATATTTGAGTCGTAGGAATAAGAGGGATTCTTTTTATTCCTGCATAAATTCTATATCTTGTATTGGTCAGAGGGTATTCATTTATTATTTAACACTCGCAAAGCATTTGCACAATTGGCTTGAAAGGCCAATATGAATGTAATTACAATTATATACAGATGCTATAAAAATAAATGCTTATTTATATATATGATTAAGTTTCAGTTGGAATGACGTTTAGTAAATTCTAGAAAATTTCATCAGTGTCATTCATTCAGACATTGTATATAGTAATTTAAAGTGACCATTCTATCGTCATGCTTCTGTTCCAGTATTTCAGATTTGTTCATATATAAATATTTGAGTCGTAGGAATAAGAAGGATTTTTTTTATTCCTGCATAAATTCTATATCTTGTATTGGTCAGAGGGTATTCATTTATTATTTAACACTCGCAAAGCATTTGCACAATTGGCTTGAAAGGCCGATATGAATGTAATTATAATTGATGTTATATAAATGTATAATTATCACAAGTATACACAAAAATATAAACTACTGAAGTAGCATTCATTTTTTTAAAATATGTTCATAGATTTTGTAATAAATTAATCAAACTTCTACTATGATAGTGCTGATGTTATTTAAAATATTTATCTTGGTTCATTAAATAAATAAATTGACTTGAATAAAATAAAATGATTGACATTCTTTTATATACCTTGCTTGGCACTACTCTAATAAAAATCCCTATGTGTGTGTTTTATGTGTGTTTTAAAACATAAAATAATATTCACAAAATATAAGTACTCATTCTATTTTATGTTGTTTCTTATGGATGTTCTATTCTTTAAAAATATGCATTACCATGTATAATCAAAATATCCAAAATTATTCAAAAATCTCGTGAATAATTTATTATCTTTTATATATTTTTTAAATAGTTTAATAAAATATGAAAGTATTTATGATTCTTTATTATTACGGTTTGCATTTACTTTCAATCTCATTTGTATTTGACTTCAACATAAATCAAAGCAAGAAAAACCTATCTCATCTTCTTTCAAAATAACGATTCTACAATTCCAAAATTATTCATTATTTTCCTTCATAAATACAATGCTGTATGATGCAATAACTGATGAAATTATGATAGTGATCTGATGCATAGGCATGAAGAACTATCTAGAGTATAGACTCAATAGTATAAAATATATGGATAATCTACATGGCAACAGTGCATATGAAGAGGTATGACTTCTCTGTCTAATGACCTCCACTATAAAAATAATGTCCAGGCTATCTATTCAGCTCCTTTGAACATTTTAAAATATATAATACTAAGAAAGACACTCCCCATAGAAAATATATACAAGACACAGGGCTACGTCATCTGTACTTGCATAAACTACTAAGATAATAATATAAGTTACTTCCTATTCCCATAAATCCTACATATAAGCATCCCATTGGTTTCTTTTCATAATCCCAAGGTCACTATCACTTAAAACTTCATAAAAGATTTATCAATCTACATCTCAAAATTATCTAACATTACTCTCAACAATAAATAAGATTCACGTATGACTTCAATAATCTAAAACTACTATAACAAGAAAAGGTTTATTCTCTTTCAAAATTCAGCAATAGAAATACAAATGATTTTGTTTTCAGATATTAAAATGAATATTTTAAAAAAAATTTTAAAATACGGTTCCTCCCCTAAAGAGTCATATAAAAATTATATGTATCAGTAAATTATAATACATTAGTAATATAACAGAAAAGTATGCATACCTTTTTTTAAAAAAAATCCTAGCTCATATCTTTAAAATAGCAATAAAGTTTAATGTGTAATTAATGCATGCACACATGTTCATACCTTTATATGATAAGGTAATACTATAAAAATATTCCAAGCAATTCTAAAAAAACAATAAAATATACATCATGTAAAATTAGTACATTTTACAAATTTACCTAGTGACAATTTTGCTGGTCGGTCACTCTTAGATGTTTTCTGGTCCAATATTTCATATAACAAATATATTAAATAATAATAATATTCATTCATCACTATCTTACTTAGAAAAATGTTTATAAAATTTTACAAAGAATTAAAATATTCATTACAATATTAATTATGTTAGATTACTAAACATTTCAATGTAATTGTCTTACCTACACTAAATAAAAAAACTCAATACTATAATTAGTAAACAAAATGATAAATAAAATTATATTTACGAAAACTCCAATCCACCATAAAGTTCAAATAAAAAAGTCCTTTTCTTCCTCCTAATATTTCTTCATGAAAAGTCTGCTTCCCGACATTTATTGCTAAGACAACCACAACACTTGAAAACAAAATAACAACATAGTTCTCTTCCCCTTGACGTGGTTGCTCATGAATAAAAAAAAAAAATGAAAAATGAAAATTAAATAAAGTGAAGTCGACTTTTGTATCCAACATTATTTTGAAGAATAATTATTAATCCTTTTATGAAAGTTCATAAAATTATAGTCAATTGTCTATAGCTTTCAGGATAATACTTATTAAAGTGTGATATCACTGGGAAAGTTTGTAAAATAATTTCTGGAGTGTTCCCATTGACTAGGATCCTACATAGGCTTTCAATGCAACAGTGATGACTATATAGATCCATGGAAAATATGCACTTTATATTTTGTCCAAATATCATTTTATGATAATAAAAAAAATTATTTATGAAGTTATTTCAGTCAGGATAATATTATTTTTAATTACCCATTTATTTCCTTTTTGATGAATAATTCTAAAAATCACTTTTTTTAGAATATTAAAATGACTTACGGTCTTTTTTCTACCGACAACTTGTCATATAAAAATTGTTTGCAGTACTATCAGTTTTTATATCTTTATCACAACTTCAAGATGAGTTTATAATAAGCTTTTTAAAATAATATTTTTTTTAATATTTTTTTAAAAAAAAACATATTCACTTCAACTTTTTTAAGAATATCTTTTTTAAAAAAATATTAAAAATTAAAGTTTTTACCATGTAGCTTTTGCTTTTCAACTATGGTTATCTGTCCTGATGATATAATGCATTTAAAATACAAAATTTTCAAAGAATTTTTCTGTCTAATTTCCTTGACAATGTCCAAAATATTAAAATAAATAATGATATATCTTTTTCCAATAATATTTCTAAAATTGTACTTTTATTTGGTATCTGTACTTCCATCCTTACTTTTGTTGAATACATACTTATTTCTGGTATTAAATCCATAGCTTCTGTGAAATTGATCAAACTTTAATAGAATAATGGGTAGGGAATTCTAGAAATTTAACAATGCATAGTTTTAGCTTAGTAAATTTATAGTCCTTTCAATCCTCTTTTTTAAAACAATAATTTCAAGTAATAAACTAGGCAATACTTTGATATTAAAAAAAAGTTATTAAGAGAGTTATTTAGTTATTAACTTATAAAAAACATGTATTAATCACCCCCTTGAGTTATTAAAAGCACAAAGAAAAATGAGAGCATCTACTTTTTATATTAAATTAAATTGATGATTTGATTGGCTATTTAGATCTTCAACTGGTGATCTAATTATACATATCTGTTAAGTTTAGGTTATTAAAATTTAAAAATAAAATCTATGACTCATTAAATATTTAATTCTAAATTAATTTTATACTTTTATTTAAACAAACTAAACACTTTAAAATAACATTTTAAAAATAATACTTTATTAATTTATTCAATATTTATTTTCAATGTATCTATTTTTAAAAATCTAACTTTATTAACTACACATATTAAAATTATCAAATTAAAAAATTCTTATAACATTTATTTTTATCTTATAATAAACAAATGTTTTCAATTTCTAGAACAATTTTAAAGAAATTTTGAAACTATCTTTAGAAAACTTGTAAGCATAAAAGTATGAGTATTTGTGTACCACATGACCTTTTTTAAAAACCAGACAATATGTAACAATTTTTTAATTGCTGTCTGACAACAGAAATATTTAATTACAAAAAATATTATATTAAAGAATAGTAATATAATAATAGAATTTAAAACAATAATTTGTATACTATTGAAGCTGTAATAAATTAAACAAATTTATCTACCACAAAATATTCCATTTAAATAAATAATTTATAACATAAATATTAAATATAATTTTTATTTAAAATAAATTGGTTTATTTAATTCTAAGTCATTGTTTTAAAATTAACTTTTAGCACTTGTTTAAGAAGACTTTTAATACATTATTTGTCTATGGCCAGTTTTCCCAACCATACAAAAATCATAATATTTAGCTTTACTTTATTACTTTAACATATTAAGTTTTTATGTATTTACTACTCTCACTTTACTTTAACAAAGCATTTTAAAACATTACCAACCATATACAGCAGTTATACCAATTAAAATGTATCATTAGTTTAAAATTTTTCAAAAAATTGTCTCATTAAACCTATTTGGACTTAGTAGCAAGAGCACAATATATATATATATATATGGTAATAGAATGAATACTGAACCCTACCATTTGATGGTGCTCTTTTTTGCCCAATGCATATCAATATACTGATTCACGGGCAATCTGTTTGTTTACATAATATTATGGTAAAAGTTTTTTTTTTTCAACCGGTTTTTAATTTTTTTTTATCATTGGCCTGACTGTTTTGGTTTACATAATATTACAGTAAACAACCAAAGTTTTTTTTATTCCACCTGGGGGGTTTTTTTTTATTTTTTAATAAACAAATACTTTGTTTTGAGATGGTCTTGTAACAGTCAGAAAATGTGTGACTCGTTAACATAGTGCAGAATTCGACCACCACACCGAAATGCAGCACAATCTAGGTAGAGAAGCCACCCATAGTACTGAGTTTGAACATAGTTTATCGGTTCCACAATACAATCTACGAAACAACGCATCTGATGCGACATTAGTAAACATTTCTTTAGGCATGGTGGTCAGGGATATGCAAGAGATTCATGATTTTATTTTCGAGTTAGCCAATAATCACACTAATATTAATTAAACATTCATATTTACATAATTGAGGAAATATTATATAGAATGGGTATCGAATAAATAAAACGTATCTGCAGACATAGTTTGAAATTATTTATTTAAAACATTTTAATGATAAATCATTTACTAGCAATATTTGCAAAGATTTAAAGTTTCAGTAGCGGGATTTTCCGATACTATTATATATTAAAGAAATACATTTATTTATTTACACATATTTTATATTTAAGACCGCAGTAGCGGTATTTCCGATACTGTAACGTTTACAAAAGAATACATTTATTTATTCGACACAATCTAGCTACCTAAGATTCTTTAGCAAGTATTTCTAATGGCACGCCTTTAGGGATTTATACCTTTGCAATGCAAGAGTCTAAAATAAGATTTATAATAGTAGCGGCGGACTTATATTTATTTATTTAAAATATTTACTAACAACTAGGGGCAAACATTTGAGAGTAAGTTATGTCACTAATGCAGGGACGGAGTGATACATAGAATAATAAAGTTAATTAAAGAAACACATGGTATATTTTAGAAAGGTGATATGGAATGGCAGTATATTGAAACTGCATAGCCATGAATGAGTTTATAAGAATGAGAACGATGGGCTGGCGTTTGCCATCAGCCCAAAGAGGTAAGGTGTCACATAAGCATAACCAGGGACAAGTGGTTCGTGCCACAATTGCCTGCTAGCTGTGTGACTTTCGTCAAGTCCTATGGAAGCATTTATTCTGTCCGCTTGTGTAGGACGATTGGGGTTAATTTCAACCCTATAGAATCCGGAATATTCAAGGCTTGTAATGGGTCATCACATCTCTAAAATGTAACACATGTATAATATATAGACGATTCTGGTAAGATTTAAATATATTTTCTAACTCGGCCCTACATTATCAACATTTAATAATGAATGTTTGCGACTCTCAAAGAAATGCAATTTTATGAAATTATTAATCGAGATTTAATAAAATGTAAAACATATAAAAACTGGGTGATTATTATACTAATATGTCAGCCATTTGCTAAGCAGTAGACCCTTACATTACAATAAAGAAAGCATTGGATGCGTGTCGATTTATATGAAAATATTAAGTTATTTATGAAAGTAAATATTAATGAAAATTTGACACGCATCCACAGTTTCAAGCGATCATAGATTTGTACTTAGAAAATTATGAGCATGCGATAATTATATGATAAAATGTAGATTTTAGAAATACATACCCAAGAAAGATAGAGTGAGGTAAGCTAGATTATTAGAGAAATTTACACAATAAATTAATTATTAAATTTTAGTTTTACAAATGATAATTTTACATTTTATAAGTTATATAAGTAGTATGAAGAATGAGCTATAGCATATTAGTAGAGTACTCTAGAGAATTTGGACACAGGTACCTGTTTTATGAGAAGTTTTCCGATTCCATTGGTTAGTAGCAAATTGTTCATGATTAGCAGTTCTTTCCTGTATTTAGGTGGTTCATTTAATTTAACAGCAGCAGCAGCTTTCTCATTATTTTAGGCAGCAGATCTTTGTGGTTGAATTTATGAAGGGCAATGGAAGGTTTGGCATCCGATAGGCCATCCCTGGGCAGAGAATAGTCTGGGCGCTTTTACTCGGTCATACCGTGGCAAGAAAAAAAAATTATTTAATATCTTGGAGACTCTTAACTGATTGAGACCACAGCTAAAGTTAAAGTGAAAAGTCTCTAGAAAGTCTAAAATGGCCTCCTTTCTTAGATCTTATCTTTACATTTTTGTTAGTGTATTTTTAGATTCCACTTAATCTGCCCTGAGGATAATCAATGCATTTTTGTTAATTCTAATTAGAGAAAACTGTCGTTCTATGTTTACGTTTAGATTTTACATTTAATTTTTGCAATTAGATTTTAGGGAATTTTTCTTTTTAATTAATCTATTATCTCTCACTGACCGATGCTTTTAAAATTTCAAAGACAAAAGGGAACATATGATTACTTTTACTTTTAATTAAATATTACATCAGATTTCTAAAATTATTATTAAATGAAATTTAAACAAAGCAATAAATAATGGATTTTACAATTTAAAATAAATGATTAAAAGTATATATTTTTTATAACTAAAAGAAAAAATCTAAATTTTATTATTTATCTTTATTTATTGCCTTAAATTTGAGATCGAAATGTGTGCGTGTTTATGGTGAATTCTACATATATCTATACACTTTTAATATTGCTACACACAATTCGATACCAAAAAGTTTAAATTTAGTAGGATAGACCAGTGAGTGAGAGATGATAGAAAAAGATGAAACTTAAGATTCGAATACGAATCTTACTGTTTCATTTTCTCGTACTTCCCATGAACAATTAAGGAAGAACAAAGGAGGCAAGGAAAGAGAAAAAATTTTTTGCTACATTACATAATTTAAATACGAAAAAAAAATATTTTTTTTACAGATATATAGAAATATAGAAAGCAGAAATTACATGAAGCAACGAATAATTTATATACCCGGATCCAGAATTTATAGTTTAATTAAATGGCCTAATTTGGCAGTGTCTGGTTAGAAATCATAGTAATATTAGTTAAACTGATTATATATAAAAAAATTTCTTAGAGTAAGATTAGTTAATATAATATATATAAAAAAAAATTCTTAAGAGTAATAGTAATTAAGACAATAATATATATAACAAAAAAATTTCTATCTAAAACCCTATTTGACTAATTAAATTTCATTCAACCAAATTCAGTTTACCAACTTCGTTTTTAATATTCTCATATACGTTTAATAACCATCCTAAAAGTCTAAAATATTTTTACAAACCCGGGTCAGGTGGATAATATCGATCTCTCGTCATCGATGACTGTGTCCTTGAGTTTTCTAATTTTTGCCTTCTATCAGGTGGTTCTTTGGCCCAATAGTTAAAATCCAATGTAGTGAGAAATTCATTCATTTCTTCAATGTAATTTATTCGACTGCCTGTCATTAATGGTTGGATAGTTAGCGGCATGTTACATTGGATAGTTCTATATTTCCATTTCCCCATATTCCACCAGTCTTTAGCCGAACCTTGGAGATGGTAACTGGCTATAGGCATCCGTAAATCTGGTCCTTTCTTATAAAATTGGGAGAGCTTTTGTAAGCTCTCTAAGTGGATTTGAGGGTTTTCGTCTATCTTTCCTTTAATAAAGATTTTAACGTAGATTATCTTTGCTAAATCGCTCTAGTATCCATTGTCCATTTTCATGATTTCTTCCATGATCTTTGGTCCTTCTATATTTTCATCCCATCTAAGCTCATCTCCTTTTTACTGCTTTCATTCAACGGTTCTTGTGGGCCTTCATCTGCTGGAATGTAGTCTCTTTGCTCTTCACACTTATTTACATTTATTACCCTATCTGTATGCTCTTCTATGATCATAGGTTCATCAGATCTTTCTATCTTCTTTTCATTTTCTATATCTTTGATTTCTTCTTCCTTTTTACTAACTTCGGATATGCTTGTTTCCTCTTCAATGCTGTCTTCATTCAATGGTTCTTGTGGGCCTTTATTTGTTGGAACGAAGTCTCTTTGCTCTTCATACTTATCTACATTTATTACACTATCTGTCTGTTCTTCTATTATCATAGGTTCGTCAGATCTTGCTAACTTCCTTTCATTTTCCAAATCTTTAGCCTCTTCTTTTTGATTGACTTGGGTTATTCTATATTCCTCTGCTATCATTCCTAACTCTCTCAAGATAGATTTTTGAATTTCCTGATACTTTCTTAGCTCTTATCTTTTCTTCTTCCTGTATCTTTTTTGATTCTTCATCTCTTCTTCTCGCTTCCTCCTCATAAATTTTCCACATTTCTTCCCTATTCAGTCAAAGTATTTCACGTAACTTTAAACTAAAGTCCATTGACCCTCCAAACGCTTTAGATAAACCTACCTGCTCTATACTAATATTTTCTGCTTTCATTTTCTTAATATTATTTACTTATTTTATATTACTAGCATTGGACTATTCCCCACCGGTATATTAGCCATATCACACTCTTTCACTGCCCTCACCTACTCTACATTGCCCTATCTTTATATTGCTGTGTTTAACATATATATTATAATGAACTACTACTGCCAACGCATATAATAAGCCACTGCTGTCTATAATATATATAATGGTGCTTTAATAAATATTTACTGTTAACATATATACCAAGCCTCTGTTGTCTATGATATATATAATGGTGCTTTAATAAAATATTTACTGCTACTTGCTTTCTCATTTAGCGACTGATTACTTTTTTTTTTGACATATATATAAAAAATATTTCATTAGATCCAAGTATTTTCGTTCCTTCTTGAATTATACACACATCCCTGCTTTCCTTAAATTTGTTATTACGTCTACTGTCCTTTCATTCACTCGACCCACATTATTTCCTCGATTTTTTTTTTTATTATTTTTATCAAAAAAAACAAACTCATATATATATAATTAGCCAACTCGAGTAACGAAAGCTAAAAGAAATTTATATGTGTTATATTTTGCTCAGGGATATGGGTATTGTAATTGAAGTCTCCATGTTTGTTGGTGGCAAACGCTAAAAAAAAATTATACTATGTAACAATCAGAAAATGTGTGACTCATTAACATAGCGCAGAATTCAACCACCACACAGAAATGCAGCACCATCTAGGTAGTGAAGCCACCCATAGTACTGAGTTCGAACATAGTTTATCGGTTCCACAATACAATCTACGAAACAACGCATCTGATGCGACATTAGTAAACATTTCTTTAGGCACGGTGGTTAGGGATATGCAAGAGATTCATGATTTTATTTTCGAGTTAGCCAATAATCACACTAATATTAATTAAACATTCATATTTACATAATCGAGGAAATATTATATAGAATGGGTATCGAATAAATAAAACGTAACTGCAGACGTAGTTTGAAATTATTTATTTAAAACATTTTAATGATAAATCATTTACTAGCAATATTTGTGAAGATTTAAAGTTTCAGTAGCGGGATTTTCCGATACTATTATATATTAAAGAAATACATTTATTTATTTAAACATATTTTATATTTAAGACCTCAGTAGCGGTATTTCCGATACTGTAATGTTTACAAAAGAATACATTTATTTATTTGACACAATCTAGCTACCTAAGATTCTTGAGCAAGTATTTCTAATGGCATGCCTTTAGGGATTTATACCTTTGCAATGCAAGAGTCTAAAATAAGATTTATAATAGTAGTGGTGGACATGTATTTATTTATTTAAACTATTTATTAACAGCTAGGAGCAAACATTTATTTGAAAGTGAGTTATGTCACTAATGCAGGGACGGAGTAATACATAGAATAATAAAGTTAATTAAAGAAACACATGGTACATTTTAGAAAGGCGATAGGGAATGACAGTATATTGAAACTGCAAAGCCATGAATGAGTTTATAAGAATGAGAATGATAGACTGGCATTTGTCATCAGCCCAAAGAGGTAAGGTTCACATAAGCATAACCAGGAACAAGAGGTTCATGCCGCGATTGCCTGCTGGCTGTGTGACTTTCGTCAAGTCCTATGGGAGCATTTATTATGTCCGCTTGTGTAGGACGATTGGGGTTAATTTCAACCCTATAGAATCCTGAATATTCAAGGCTTGTAATAGGTCATCGCATCTCTAAAATGTAACACATGTATAATATATAGATGATTCTGGTAAGATTTAAATATATTTTCTAACTCGGCCCTACATTATCAACATTTAATAATGAACGTTTGCGACTCTCAAAGAAATGTAATTTTATGGAATTATTAATCGAGATTTAATAAAATGTAAAACATATACAAACTGGGTGATTATTACACTAATACGTCAGCCATTTGCTAAGCAGTAGACCCTTACATTACAATAAAGGAAGCATTGAATGTGTGTCGATTTATATGAAAATATTAAGTTATTTATGAAAGTAAATATTAATGAAAATTTGACACGCATGCACAGTTTCAAGCGATCATAGATTTGTACTTAGAAAATTATGAGCATGCAATAATTATATAATAAAATGTAGATTTTAGAAATACATACCCAAGAAAGATAGAGTGAGGTAAGCTAGATTATTACAGAAATTTACACAATAAATTAATTATTAAATTTTAGTTTTACAAATGATAATTTTACATTTTATAAGTTATATAAGTAGTATGAAGAATGAGCTATAGCATATTGTAGAGTACTCTAGAGAATTTGGACACAGGTACCTGTTTTATGAGAAGTTTTCCGATTCCATTGGTTAGTAGCAAATTGTTCATGATTAGCAGTTCTTTCCTGTATTTAAGTGGTTCATTTAATTTAACAGCAGCAGCAGATTTCTCATTATTTTAGGCAGCAGATCTTCGTGGTTGAATTTATGAAGGGCAATGGAAGGTTTGGCATCCGATAGGCGATCCCTGGGTGGAGAATAGTTTGGGTGCTTTTACTAGGTCATACCGTGGCAGGAAAAAAATTATTTAATATCTTGGAGATTCTTAACTGATTGAGAGCACAGCTAAAGTTAAAGAGAAAAGTCTCTAGAAAGTCTAAAATGGCCTCCTTTCTTAGATCTTATCTTTACATTTTTGTTAGTGTATTTTTAGATTCCACTTAATCTGCCCTGAGGATAATCAATGCATTTTTGTTAATTCTAATTAGACAAAACTGCCATTCTATTGTTTACGTTTAGATTTTACATTTAGTTTTTGCAATTAGATTTTAGGGAATTTTTTTTTTTAATTCCTCTAGTATCTCTCACCGACCGATGCTTTTAAAATTTCAAAGACAAAAAGGAACATACGATTACTTTTACTTTTAATTAAATATTACATCAGATTTCTAAAATTATTATTAAATGAAATTTAAACAAAGCAATAAATAATGTATTTTACAATTTAAAATAAATGATTAAAAGTATATTTTTTTTTATAACTAAAAGAAGAAATATAAATTATATTATTTATCTTTATTTATTGCCTTAAATTTGAGATCGAAATGTGTGCGTGTTTATGGTGAATTCTACATATATCTATACATTTTTAATATTGCTACACACACAATTCGATACGAAAAAGTTTAAATTTGGGTAGGATAGACCGGTGAGTGAGAGATGATAGAAAAAGGTTAAACTTAAGATTCGAATACAAATCTTACTGTTTCAGAATAGAGGTGTTGGTTTGTTTTTACATTATCGACAAACTGTTGGTTGGTTTCTTTACATAATATTACTAATAGTAAACCAATTTTTTTTGTTTTTTTTTCATCCGGTTTTTTTTTTTTGGTTCATTTTTTTAAAAAAAACAAACACTTTATTTTTAGATGGTGTTAGGGATATTGGTTTGCTTTTATATTATCGATTAATGGTCCATCAGTTTGTTTACACAAAAATATGATAACACTTTGTTGTTTTTAGATGGTGGAGGGGGGTTGCATGTTCGCATTGAACTTATCTTCTATTTTTTTGGTTGGTGTTTTGATTTGCTGAAAGACTTCAACAATTCAGTACTTTTGAATAAACCAAAACTTGGTTTTTTAGAGGATGGAGGGGAGGGGTGTTGTTTTGATTTTGAATTGTCATCTTTTTTTGTTAATTTATTATGAGGCGTTTCTTTTTTTTTTCAAATCTTTACACTACAGAAAGCTATATTATATGATAGTGAAAAGTTCTTTAATTTTTTTGGTCTTTAATTTTAAAAAAGTCAAACAGTTCATTTTTAAAGAACATTTTTTTTAAGCTGGGGGAGATGAGGTGGCGGGAAAAGTTTGTTTTGATTTTTAATTATCGACTTCTTTTTGGATTTTATTTTTGAACATTTTATTATGTTACTGCACAATTCTTTATTATTATTTTATATGTATTTTTTGGGGGTGGGGCCTTTTAAATAAACTCTTAAATACTTCTTTTTTGGTATAATAAAATATTACCTAGTTACCTACTTTAATTAACTGTTAATGAAACTTATCAAATATTACCTACTTTTCTAATCAAGTGAACAATGACAACAACAGTTTCCCATAAAATAATTTATTGAATCAAAAATAAATGAAACTTTGGACAAGTTGTGAACCAAAACAAGTAAAAAAAACACCATTTTCAAGGGCATAAAAAAACCAAAATTAACACGCAAATAAAATACCAGGGAAGCCTCAAAGCTGTAAGAAAAGTAACATGCTAACAAAATAACAGAGAAGTCTCAAAGCTGTAAATAACAGGATTTTGGAAACCTCGAACCAACTTCCCTTACTGTTCTCGCACAGATTCATGTGTAAACAGGCATTTGCGTGCAAAATCAGAAACAACTCTGCTAAAAAGAACCTTTTCAGGTTGTGTGTAGTTCAAAAGCATAGGGAAGCATGTGTGATGACATAACAATTCTGAATATGAAATACTAATTCCACTACGTTTTCTAAAAAATTTCCGACAATGAATTTTTGCAGTTTCATCTCTTTCAAATACAGCAACCATCAAATCAGACCATAGCAAGAGTTCAAGAGTGCTCACTTGACAAATACTGTCGCAATGCAATGAGCATAGTATTTTGTTACATAATCATAGAATACATTGCCCTCAGGCAGCCTGTTACAACTCAAATAAACACCTAAAGCTGTAAGTTAAGGTCGCTAAAATGGTATATTGATGTGTGTTTTGTGAAAAACAATGCCATCAAGTGGTGGGGTTCAGTATTCATACTATTACCTATATATATATATATATATATATATATATATATATATATATATACACATGATGAATTTTTTGTTACATAAAAATAATAAAAGTGTAAAATTGTGAGAAACTAATTTATTATTTTTTTAACAAACAAATTATCAATTAATGAAAATAAGTAAAATTTAAACACTTAAAAAAAATAGAATTAGTACATATATATATAAACAATACTAAATTTGTAATTATTGTCTTGTACGTTACTATCCAAACAGTACTATTATGTAGATTGGAATTGCTTAGCCTTGATGATGCAAGTTTTGATTGCTAAGCAATCTAATGTGAATAAAATAATATTTCTATTGTATACTTTTTTTAAAAATTGATTATCATTAATGTAATATGCTACAACAATGAATAACTATGGCAATAAAAAAAATGAAAGATACAAGACAATGGAAACCACACTGAATATAAAAATGAATGTAACTTTAACTCCTTCTTTTTTGAAATTATTTACATGCTAAAGGAAGTCAATATCTTCAGAAAAGAATTTTGAATGCTGTAAAATGGATGCATTACAAAAAGATTCACTTTTCCAAATGTGACTATTGATATAGAACTACCATAATTTCAAGAGAAAATGGTAGTAAAAAAGAAAAAATAAATTCACACAGTTTAATGAAACTAGAAAATTGTTTTATCTTATAAAAAAAGAACAGAGTAACAATTCTACTGAATATGGATGAAAGGAAAAAAATATATATAGCCAGTCATTAAAGAAAAAGAATGGAATAATTTATCTTGCATGAAAAATTCATTAGTTATGAACAACAAATATTCTAAAAGTTTATATCTGATTGACCACATGAAATCTAACCATGGAAGCTTAATATCTTTATATGCCTATTTATAAATTGCCTGATAAAAGTAGATTTTGTCCAACATAAAATGCTTGAATGTGGATTGGCATAAAGACCAAGGAATGACCAATGTGGAGCTGTTTTTAGTGTGCTACACAGAAGCATCAATGAGCAATGGATACATTAATCAAGGAGGACCCACTCATAAATCATGAACTATAATACATAAAGGACATTACAACTCTTGAACTCTAATTAAATTGATTTGATGAAGTTTGATTTTTTTAATATGTGTTTTAATTTTGTAAATACCTCTGTATTTTTTTTTATTGATGACATCACATTCAGAGGCATAGATTTCTATAATTAAGATTTTTGGAATAGTTCATTTTAAAAAAACGCAGAAAGAGGAGGGGGAAATGGTTAAGTTCAGTTGAATTTTATTTTTTGTAAATAAAATTTAGGTTAATGCTACTTCTTTTTATGATTTGATATTTCATCACCATCATCATAGTATGGAATGAGAGGTAAGATTTTTGTTTCTCATATATTAAATACAACCACTAAAACAGACAGAAGTTATGTTGTCTTGTTATGTGTTAATCAACAATTGTTTACATTCTTTGTTATTTCAGTGCAAATGACTAAATTCCTTGAATGAATGATCTATTCTATGAAAATAGGGATTATTCATAGATTTTTTGGAGGGAGGATTCTTAAAAAGATCAAGCACCGACATTTGAATTCAAACCATGATTCTAATCTGAATATTGACAAAAGGAAGATCTAAATTAGATAGTCAGATTCATACATGCTAAACCAATTTTGTTTTTATATTTTTTTTAAATGTTGTATATAATAAGTGTCTTAAATATAAATTTTTACTAAGAGAATCATGGGTAAAAAACATGAATTTATTAAATATTAATTTGTCAGAAATCCATTATTGACACACACTATCATATTTTTTTGTATATATTGTACCGGTTCATAATCCACAACTGGTCTTATTTACCTTTGACCCACATATGCACTGAGCATGAAGTGACATATGCTACAAAGTGGAAAACCGATAATAATTCTCTGTAAATATTGTTGGTTAAATATAAAAAAATCTCATAAAAATTATTAGAGGAAGTAGATTCAACCTAAAATTAAGTCAATCGAGGCCTTCCCTGTGAAACAGTAAGATTCGTATTCGAATCTTAAGTTTCACCTTTTTCTGTCGTCTCTCACTGACCGGTCTATCCCGCCCAAATTTAAACTTTTTGATATCGAATTGTGTGTGTAACAATATTAAAAATGTATAAATATATGTAGAATTCAGCATAAACACACACACATTTCGATCTCAAATTAAACGCAATAAATAGGGATAAAATAATATAATTTAGATTTCTTTTAGTTATATGATTTTGTATAATTTTAATCATTTATTTTGGATTATAAAGTTCGTATTTATTGCTTTGTTTAAATTTCATTTAATAAGAATTCTAAAAAAATCTGATGTAATATTTAATTAAAAGTTAAAATAATCTTATGTTCCCTTTTTGTTTTTGAAATTTAAAAGCATCGGTCAGTGATAGATAATAGATTAATTAAAGAAAAATTCCCCAAGTATAATTAGTAAATGTAAAATGTAAACAATAGAACGGGCAGCTTTCTTTAATTAAAAACCAACAAAATGCGTTGATTATCCTCAGGGCAGATTACGTAGAACCTAAAATATCTTAACAAAAAAATGTGAGAGATCAAGACAAGAAAAGAGGCCATCTTAGACTTGCTGGAGACAATCACTTAAACTTTAGCTTTGCTCTTGATCACTGAGAGTCTCCAAAATATAAAATAATTTGTTCCTGCCAAGGTATGACCGAGTAAAGCACCTAGATTATTCTCCATCGGGAGATGGCCTGTCGGATGCTGAACTTTCCATTGCCTGTCATAAATTAACCATGAAGATCTGCTGCCTGAAATAAATGAGAAAGCTGCTGCTGCTGTGAAAGTAAAATGAAATGTCTAAATACAAGAAAGAATGGCCACTCATGAACTATTTGCTACTTAACCAATGGACTCGGAAAACTTCTTATAACACAGGTACCTGTCTGTATTCAAACTCTAGAGTACTCTAATAATATGCTATAGCTCTTCTTCATAATACTTATCTAAATTATAAAATGTAAAAACTACCATATGTATAGCTAAAACTGAATAATTAACTTAATGTGTAAATTTCTCTACTAATCTAGCTTACCTCATTCTATCTTGGGTGCATATTTCTATAATCTACATTTCTATCTACAGTTATTATTTAATTATTGCATGCTCATAATTATTTCAATTTTCAAAGTTTAAATCTATGATCACTTAAAACAATGAATGCGTGTCAAATTTTCATTAATATTTACTTTCTTTAACAACTTAACTTTCATATAAATCAACACGCATTCAATGCTTCATTTATTGTAATGCAGGGGTCTACAACTTTGCAAATGGCTGACATATTAGTTATAATAATTCCCAATTTATATATATGTTTTGTATTTACTAAATCATCAGGAATAATTCCAGAAAATTACATTTCTTTGAGAGTCGCCAACGTTCTTTAATAAACGTTGATAATGTAGGACCGAGTTAGAAATCTGTTGAAATCTCATCATAATCGTTTATACAGTATACATGTGTTACGTTTTAGAGACATGATGATCTATTCCGCTGTAAATATTCCGGATTCTTCAGGGTTGAAATTAACCCCCGTCGTCCTACACAAGCGGACATAATAAATGCTCCCGTAGGATTTGACCTGTCATGCAGCCAGCTGGCAAATTGCGACACGTACCGCTTGTCCCTGGTTATGCTTATGTGACACCTTACTTCGTCGGGCCGTGGCAGAGACCAGCCCGGCAGTTTTATAAACTCATTCGCGGCATTGCAGTTTCAATATGCTGCCATTCCATATCGCCTTTCTAAAGCGTACCACGTGTTCCTTTACTTCATTTTATTATTCTATATATCACTCCGCCTCTGCATTATCTTCATAATTCACTCTCAAATAAATGTTTGCCCTTAGTTATAAATAAATATTTTAATTAGATAAATATATGTCCACCGCCACTCTTAAATATTACTTTAGACTCTTGCATTGCAAAGGTACAAATTCCCCAAGGCATGCATTAGAAATACTTGCTCAAGAATTTTAGGTAGCTAGATTAAGCCTTCAAATAAGTGAATTCCCTTTGTAAACATTATAGTATCGGAAATACCGCTACTGAGTCCTCAAGATAAAATAATGTCTAAATAAATAAATGTATTCTTTAAAATATAATCATGTCGCAAATTCTGCTACTGAAGCTTTGAACCCCTAAAATATTATTAGTAAATGATTTGATTAAAATGTATTAATAAATAATTTTAAACTATATGTCTGCAGTTACGTTTCATTTATTCGAGACCCATTCTATATAATATTTCCTCGATTATGTAAATATGAATGTTTAACTAATATTAGTTTGATTATTGGCTAACTCGAGAATAAAATCATGAGTCTCTTGCATATCCCTGACCACCGTGCCTAAGGAAATATTTACTAATGTCGCATCAGATGCGTTGTTTCGTGGATTGTATTGTGGAACCGATAAACTATGTTCGAACTCAGTACCACGGGTGGCTTCGCTACTCAATGGTGCTGCTGTTCTATATGGTGGTCGAATACTGCACTATGTTTACGAGTCACACGTTTTCTGACTGTTACATAGTTAAATTTTTTTTTTAGCGTTTGGTGCTTTCCAATGTGGAGCTTCCGATACAAAAAAAACCCATATATACCCTGAGCAAAATATAATGCAAATTTCTTTTAACGTTCGTTACTCGAGTTGGCTAATTAATCTATATATATGCAATTTTGTTTTGATAAAAATAATGAAAAAAAATAAATCGAGTGAAATGATGTGGGTCGAGTAGATGAAAGGACAGCAGGTGTAATAACAAATTTAAAGAAAGCAGGGATGTGTGTGTAATTTAAGAAGGAACGAAAATACTCGGATCTAATGAAATATTTTATATATATATATGTCAAAAAAAAAAGTAATCAGTCGTTAAATGAGAAAGCAAGTAGCATTGAATTTTTTTTATTAAAGCACCGTTATATATATAGCATAGACAGCTGAAGCTTGTTATATATGTTAATAGTAAATATTTTGTTAAAGTACAAATATATATATATCATAGACAGCACTAGGTTATTATACGCGTAACCAGTAGTTCGCTATATGTTAAACACAGCAATATAGAGATAGGGCAATGTAGAGTAGGTGAGAACAGCGAAAGTGTTATAGGGCCAATATACCGGTGGGGAGTAGTCAAATGCTAGTAGTATAAAATAAATAAATCACATTAAGAAAATGGAATCAGAAAATATTGATATACAGCAAGTAGATTTATTTGAAGCTTTGGAGTCGACACCCGAGCGAAGGGAAGTTCCGCGACAATACAGAGGATCAATGGACTTAAATTTCAAGTTCATGGAGGAAATACTCAGACAGAGTATGCAAGAAATGAAGGAAATGTATGAGGAGGAGATGAGAAAAAAGAGATGAAGAATCAAAACAGAGACAGGAAGAAGAAAATGTGAGAGTTAGAGAGTATCAGGAAATTCAAAAATTTGTCTTGAGAGAGTTAGGAATGATAGCAAACAAATATAGAATAACCCAAGTCAATAAAGAGGGGGGAAATATAAGGACAAAGGAGGTTAGACCTCAAAGCTACTTAGGAGAGATTATTCAGATAAAAATCTTTAGAGGAGAGACAGGAGAAAATCCTCAAACCCACTTAGAGAGCTTACAAATTTTCTTTCAAGTGCATAAGGCAGAAGCAGGTGAACAGATAGCTATTGTCATTTACCATTTACAGGGATATGCCAAAGACTGGTGAGATATGATGAAATGGAAACCTAAACTATAGAGAAGTACACAGATGCGTTAATGAAACAATATTGGAGCGACAAGCATCAAATTGATATCTACAACATGCTCTGTCATGAAAAATACAGAGCAATACCCCGAGAAACACATGCTCAGTTTTTCCTCTGCCAAGCAAACCGATTTAAATCTCTCATGACGTTCACATTGGCAGATAGACATATCATTGGAACGATTCAACAAAATATGCCAGTAACTACCCAAAAGCTGATGATCGTAAGTTGTATCAAAGACATTGAAGAGATGGAAGAATTTCTTGCAGTTTTAGATGATAGCCATTGGTCTGAAAGTCTAGTAGATCACGAATGGGAGCAGGAGACCAGACAACAGCAATCAGTGACTACTAGCAATCATAGTGAGAAAGAAAGAAGCCAAATGGCAATTCAATCAAGCGGGACTTCAATAAAAGATTACCAGTACCAGCATTCATCTTGCCAGCAGCTGAGAGTTGCGGAGATGACTAACCTAATGTCAGTCATCCAGGAAGAGGATCCCACTTGGGGACTTCAGATAGGCCCTTGCCCAATTATTAATACAAGAATCAGGGCCTCAGTTGCACAAATTCTTCTTGACACAGGCAGCCAGATTTTCTGTGTTTCTAGAGAGTGGTTAACAAATTACGAAAAACATGGACTCATACCCAGGCTCCCCGCTCGCCCAATCCAAATGAAGCTGGCTGATGGGAGGACGACCAGAACTGAAAACTATCAAGTCTGGTTGGAAATATTGATAGGAGAAGCCAATGCGGGACACGCCTTCTTAGTGTAAAAAGGACTAATTCAGGACGTGATAATTGGGTCCGACTTCTTAACCCAACATGAATGTATCCTGGACTATAAAAAAAAGATACTAACTTTCCAGCAGGAGCAGATTAGTTTTGATACAAATAAACAAACTGAAGAAATCCAATTAAGATGTCTGAAGGCCATTCCTGATGAGGATATCCGAGAGAAAATTATGGGATCATCGTTAGACAAGGTAGAGGACCAATTCCAGTTACAAAAATTACTTATGGAAAATCGTACAATATTTTCTCAGGTCCCAGGTGAAATTAGTGATTACGTCCATCGGATACGAGTAAAAGAAGAGACGCATTTCCAGACCCGCACATGCCCTATACCATTTCAGTACCAAGAAGAGGTGACTGCTCAAATTAAGCAGATGATTGACTGGGGTGTAATTGAAAAGGGGTCATCACCCTATAATAACCCGTTAGTCGTAGTAAAAAAGAAAGATGGAACCATACGATTGTGTCTCGATGCTAGGACATTAAACAACATTACTATACCTGAGCGGGACATCCCACCACCCATCCAAGAAACATTTATCAAGTTGACTGCTAAGAATATTTTCTCTACCCTTGACCTAACTGCCAGTTACTGGCAAATGGCTCTCCACCCCAGGATCGAAAATATACCGCGTTCAGATACAATGGGCAAACCCACATGTTTAAGAGAGTACCTTTTGGGCTGATAAATAGCGGGGCTGGCCTCATGAGGTGTTTGGACCAAGTATTGTCAGAAAGATTAAAAAAAAATTGGTATGTTATGTAGACGATGTAGTAGTTGCGTCTAGAGACATTGCAGAACATCTGGAGGATTTAAAACAATTTTTCGATTAGTGCACCCAGAAAAATATAACTGTTAATTTAAAAAAAAGTTTTTTCGCATTGAGGGAAATTTCCTTTTTAGGCCATATTGTAAATGGTCAAGGAATTAGGGCTCACCCTGACAAGGTCGCAGCTATTGAAAATTTTCCTAGGCCCACAAACAGAAAACAAGTTCGATCATTTCTGGGCCTTTGCAATTACTATCACAAGTTTTACCTCCATTTTGCCAAAGATACATCATCACTAGTAGAATTGATAAGACCTCACCACCGATGGGAATGGACGAAGACCCATGAAGAAGACTTCAGTCGAGTAAAGAGAAGATTTTTAGAGACTGTGATGTTACACTACCCAGATTTTACCCGTCCCTTTTATTTGCAGACTGATAGCAGTCAGAAGGGATTGGGCGTGGTCCTATTTCAAGTCAACCAAGAAGGCCAACACCAAATACTATATTTTAGCAGCCGTACTCTCAAAGGAGCCGAAAAGAACTACACAGTGATGGAACAAGACACACTAGCAATCGTGTGGTCATGCAATAAGTTCAAGCAGATGTTGCTGGGTTCAGAAGTGATTATCATTACTGACCACCGGTGTCTCGAATTCCTAAATAAAAGTTACCTGAACAATGACCGCCTCATCAGATGGAGTCTTTCACTTCAAAGATTTCATTATAAAGTCGTCTACTGCCCTGGGCCTGAAAATACAGTGGCCGATATATTAAGTCGACATCCTATAGAACTGGAGCCACACAACTACATAATAAGTGATCAGCCATTGGTAATTGCAGCAACGGTACTGGATCAGGAGATGGAACACAAGTTAAGGAACCTTCAGCATTGGCAAGAGCAGCAGCCACTATATAAAAAGCTGATCCAAATTGTACAACAGCAAGGAAATCCAATACAAGGCTGCTCAACACCTCGAGGAAAGAAGCTATACCGGATAAGAAAAGGGTTGCTGCAGCAGCAGATTGTGGGTGATAAAATTTGCTGGAAAATCTTGGTACCACCTGATCTCAGAAACCGTCTCATCATGTATATGCATGGTTTAGTAGGGCACTATGGCCCTAGAAAAACAGAAGAAGTTATAAGATGACAATTTCACTGGCCAAAGCTATATGAAGATGTGATGGATACCCTCAAGAAATGTGCTATTTGTGCAAGAGATAAACCACCAAATAGAAACTTTAGTGGAGTAGGTGTCTCTATCATTCCATCCGCACCAAATGAAATACTTGCGATTGATCACTATGGCCCATTGCCATCCTACCGTAGATTCCGTTACTTACTTGTAACTTATGATCTATTCTCAAAATATGCTTGGGCCTATCCTGTGATGCGAGCAGATTCCCGTTGCGCAATTCGAGTGTTACAAAAGTGTCAATTCATCAAGATTGGAAAACTGATCACCATCCTCTCGGACCACGGATCGGCCTTTACATCTCAAGAATGGAAGACTTGGTTGAGGCAGCAGAACGTTAAACATATTCTGACCTCAATTCAAAATCCTCAGTCTAACCCATGTGAATGGGTTATGAGGGAAATAAACCGACTATTTAGGACCCATGTTCACCAAAATCACAGAAGCTGGGTAAATCAAACTGAAAAGATTTTTCAATATATCAATGGAACCATCAATGAGGCCACTGGCATGATGCCAACATGTTTGCATTTTGGTAAAGCGGACTCATTACTGATCAAGACGCCATTACCCATGGATGAACGTGAAATCAATATTGAAACTGACAGATGCAAGGCAAACCGCCGCCTTACAGAAAGGGCAGAATGGAAATTACGAGCAGATTGGAGAAGCCAACATTTCCAGGTCGGGAACTATGTTTGAGTATGGAACTCTCAACAAAGTAAGCGAGATAAAAGAATATATAAAAAGTTCTTTCCTTTGTACCGGGGACCCTTTATAATTGATTGCACATGTGACCCAAATGCATATTTATTAAAAGATAGAGATACCATAAAAGGGACATACAATGCCCGTAATCTCAAACCATGTAGGTATTATCCACCTGACCCAGGGTTGTAAAAATATTAGACTCTTAGGACGGATTAAACGTATATGAGAATATTAAAACGAACTTGATATAATGAACTTGGTTGAATGGATTGTACTTTAGTCAAATAGGGTTTTGGATAGAAATTTTATTATATATATTATTGTTTTAATTACTATTACTCTTAAAATTTTTTTTATATTATACTAACTAATCCTATTCTAAGAATTTTGTTATATATATATATATTCAGTTTAACTAATTATTTCTATGATTTTAACCAAACACGGCCAAATTAGGCCATTTTAATTCAACTATAAATTCTAGATCCGGGTATATAAATTGTTTGTTGCTTCATGTAATCTCTGCTTTCTATATTTCAATCTATCTGTACAAAAAGAAAATTTTAATAATTTTTTTTTCATATTTAAATTGTGTAATGTAAAATTTTTTTCTCTTTCTTGCCTCCTTTGTTCTTCCTTAATTGTTCACGGGAAGTACGGGGAAATGAAACAGTAAGATTCGTATTCGAATCTTAAGTTTCACCTTTTTCTGTCGTCTCTCACTGACCGGTCTATCCCGCCCAAATTTAAACTTTTTGATATCGAATTGTGTGTGTAACAATATTAAAAATGTATAAATATATGTAGAATTCAGCATAAACACGCACACATTTCGATCTCAAATTAAACGCAATAAATAGGGATAAAATAATATAATTTAGATTTCTTTTAGTTATATGATTTTGTATAATTTTAATCATTTATTTTGGATTTGCTTTGTTTAAATTTCATTTAATAATAATTCTAAAAAAATCTGATGTAATATTTAATTAAAAGTTAAAATAATCTTATGTTCCCTTTTTGTTTTTGAAATTTAAAAGCATCGGTCAGTGATAGATAATAGATTAATTAAAGAAAAATTCCCCAAAGTATAATTAGTAAATGTAAAATGTAAACAATAGAACGGCAGCTTTCTTTAATTAAAAACCAACAAAATGCGTTGATTATCCTCAGGGCAGATTAAGTAGAACCTAAAATATCTTAACAAAAAAATGTGAGAGATCAAGATAAGAAAAGAGGCCATCTTACACTTGCTGGAGACATTCACTTAAACTTTAGCTTTGCTCTCGATCACTGAGAGTCTCCAAAATATAAAATAATTTGTTCCTGCCAAGGTATGACCGAGTAAAGCACCTAGATTATTCTCCATCGGGAGATGGCCTATCGGATGCTGAACTTTCCATTGCCCATCATAAATTAACCATGAAGATCTGCTGCCTGAAATAAATGAGAAAGCTGCTGCTGCTGTGAAAGTAAAATGAAACGTCTAAATACAAGAAAGAATGGCCACTCATGAACTATTTGCTACTTAACCAATGGACTCGGAAAACTTCTTATAAAACAGGTACCTGTCTGTATTCAAACTCTAGAGTACTCTAATAATATGCTATAGCTCTTCTTCATAATACTTATCTAAATTATAAAATGTAAAAACTACCATATGTATAGCTAAAACTGAATAATTAACTTAATGTGTAAATTTCTCTACTAATCTAGCTTACCTCATTCTATCTTGGGTGCGTATTTCTATAATCTACATTTCTATCTATAGTTATTATTTAATTATTGCATGCTCATAATTATTTCAATTTTCAAAGTTTAAATCTATGATCGCTTAAAACAATGAATGCATGTCAAATTTTCATTAATATTTACTTTCTTTAATAACTTAACTTTCATATAAATCGACATGCATTCAATGCTTCATTTATTGTAATGCAGGGGTCTACAACTTCGCAAATGGCTGATGTATTAGTTATAATAATTCCCAATTTATATATATGTTTTGTATTTACTAAATCATCAGGAATAATTCCAGAAAATTACAATTCTTTGAGAGTCGCCAACGTTCTTTAATAAATGTTGATAATGTAGGACCGAGTTAGAAATCTGTTGAAATCTCATCATAATCGTTTATACAGTATACATGTGTTACGTTTTAGAGACGCGATGATCTATTCCGCCGTAAACATTCCGGATTCTTCAGGGTTAAAATTAACCCCCGTCATCCTACACAAGCGGACATAATAAATGCTTCCGTAGGATTTGACCTGTCATGCAGCCAGCTGGCAAATTGCGACACGTACCGCTTGTCCCTGGTTATGCTTATGTGACACCTTACTTCGTCGGGCCGCGGCAGAGACCAGCCCGACAGTTTTATAAACTCATTCGCGGCATTGCAGTTTCAATATACTGCCATTCCATATCGCCTTTCTAAAGGTACCACGTGTTCCTTTACTTCATTTTATTATTCTATATATCACTCCGCCTCTGCATTATCTTCATAATTCACTCTCAAATAAATGTTTGCCCTTAGTTATAAATAAATATTTTAATTAGATAAATATATGTCCACCACCACTCTTAAATATTACTTTAGACTCTTGCATTGCAAAGGTATAAATTCCCCAAGGCATGCATTAGAAATACTTGCTCAAGAATTTTAGATAGCTAGATTAAGCCTTCAAATAAGTGAATTCCCTTTGTAAACATTACAGTATCGGAAATACCGCTACTGAGTCCTCAAGATAAAATAATGTCTAAACAAATAAAAGTATTCCTTTTGTAAACCTTATAGTATCGGAAATACCGCTACTGAAATCCTCAATATAAAATAATGTCTAAATAAATAAATGTATTCTTTAAAATATAATCATGTCGCAAATTCCGCTACTGAAGCTTTGAACCCCTAAAATATTATTAGTAAATGATTTGATTAAAATGTATTAATAAATAATTTTAAACTATATGTCTGCAGTTACGTTTCATTTATTCGAGACCCATTCTATATAATATTTCCTCAATTATGTAAATATGAATGTTTAACTAATATTAGTTGATTATTGGCTAACTCGAGAATAAAATCATGAGTCTCTTGCATATCCCTGACCACCGTGCCTAAAGAAATATTTACTAATGTCGCATCAGATGCGTTGTTTTGTAGATTGTATTGTGGAACCGATAAACTATGTTCGAACTCAGTACCATGAGTGGCTTCGCTACTCAATGGTGCTGCTGTTCTGTATGGTGGTCGAATTCTGCACTATGTTTACGAGTCACATGTTTTCTGACCGTTACACCTGTTAAATTATTCCATAATCACCCGATTAACTAAACATTGATCATTTCTTTTGATTTTTCACATTTTTAAGAGCACTGACATGTTTTAATTCAGTTTCTTGCACCACTCAAGAACTTTGTTGTTTATTCTCCTTTTTCTTTCCTGAGAGAGTGTACAAATATGAATGATCATTATCATATATATTAAATAAATTAATAAGCTAGGACGTAAACAATGAAATAATTCAACTCCCCGGTAAGTTACCCTTGTCTATCTCATTATATGATTTCTTTATATTTCAGGTTATGAAGTGAGTCAGCATTTTGATTAAATACTTATATGTTAACGAATAAATAATTCATCAAAACAATGTATTAACTTATATAAATAGTGTGTAAAAAGGTCTGCCCATCCCTCACATATGTACATATAAATGGATTATTTTCCTGTACATGAGGGGTCAGAATGACTAATATGTCAACATGGGTAGGATGACAACCTTGGCACTAACAAGGGCTTTGAATGTTCCATCATCAAATTTTCAATGAAATGGAAGGTTAAAGAGTTGTGAGTTGGAATAGTTTGAAGTCTGTCCATTAAAGTATAAAGATTGGCTATCGTAATATAAAGCTGAGTACTGATTATATATGTGTATGAGGATAGTAATCTAGACCAACTGATAATTGGTGGTTTAGCATGAAATATGTATAGTGGTGATTATTTATCTTTTCAACATGTGTGTGATCAGGTGGGTCAGCAATATGAGATGGCACTGAGAGTGGTGGGTCATGTGAAAGTCTGAGTTTGAAACCCACATATATTACATATATAAATGCAGATTTAAGCCTGTACAATGTATCAAAACCAAGTAAGTAAAAAAATGGTAAACGATTTGAATGTGACAGCTATTATTTATTATTCCCATTTGTTTTTACATCTCCCTCCACCCATTATATATATAAAAAAATTATTTAATCCAGTTAGTATTTCAAATAATGAAAAATATAATATTAATAAGAAGTACATGATTAAATGGAATAGTCATTCATAGAAAACAAATGCATATATATATAAAAAAAAACAAATAAATTTAGAATGATCGCATAATGGGTGTGGTCTATACTTTTCCCCACTTTAAAGCAATCAATTCGCAAATCTAGTGTATACCGCTAATACATTAAAAAAAATAATAATCCAACATTTTACATGTGTGTAAATGCTAGCAAACCTTATATATTACAACAATTAAATAAAAGGTCAATATTGCTAAAATACAGGCAAGTAAAACAAATTAATTATAGAAAAAAAATTTATATTATATAAAACAAAATTATACACACTCATCTGGGCTTTTAATTTCCATTAAATTCAATTTCCAGGTGAACCATATGGCTACTCAATTAGGGCAGATAGGGCTTCCTTTCACCAATACATGCATGAGAGTCTCTTCTATCAGGGTCTGCTGTTTCTCCTGTGGCATTTTCAGGCTTTAGGGATGAATGGTTAGTGTACTGCCGCTATAAGTCTACTCCAAGATTTTCTGGCCCAGTAAGACCAATATTAAAGCCATTTCCATTAGTTATGGGGTCTGTGAGTATACTTTTCACGTAGCTATATATATAGTTTTTACCCACCTCAGATTTTCTGATAAATTCAGATTTACTTCTAATTGCTTATGACTGGAGGTTAAACTAGGCAAATCAGTCAAACACAACTCAAAGTTTCGAATGTGATTTTTCTTTCAAACACAGAGATGATTCATGCTGTCAGTAGCTTTTCTAAAATCCATTTAACAGTACTGCCATATCCGAAGGGTTAATTTCGAATCTCTTTTTTTTTCTTTCTCTCTGCTTTCTTGTATTCATCAAGCATATACTGTCCAATTACTTAGACAATCTGGAGACAACTATCATTTTAGTAAACATATATCATTCTCTTATTTGGATAGGCTGGAGACCAACTTTTCTTTTCTCAGCAAACGAGTTCAATCCAATCTGATTCCTGGAACCAAGTAGAAAGAAAATAAATTATATTTTTCTTCTCTTTTTTTTATTATCGATCATCTCTTCACTTGGACTAGCTAGGAACAACTGGCCTCAATGCCTCCAGTAAGTAGCACCTATGATCATTATCTTTTGGATTGTAACACCCCCTATGAGTTATTGCATCAGCCAATAATTTAATTATCCTTTCATATACTTTTCTACATTCCTTTTCTTTTTTATGTCTTAAATTATAAATTTTCTAATCTAGAAAATCATATGGTTTCCATCTTGGTTGATTGAATCACCCATTATGCTTACATTCTTTAGATAAAATCAACTTTTTGATTTTTTATCTTTACAAACAATCACAAAGAACAAATCTCTTTTAATACAAAACATTTTTTTGATCAAAAGCAGATTACAATTTACAAAAAGTTTTTCTTTTTATAAATTAATATTAATTAACAAAAATCTCATTAAAGAAAAATACATTTATATATATGTGTATTTAACAAAAATCTCATTAAAGAAAAATACATTTATATATATGTGTATTGGAACATTACAAGTAATAAGAAAAAAAGTATTCCACACATAAACAAATGTTATTACCAGCTTAATTTGTCTTTATATAGTTTTCTTCCTTTTGCAAATAAACTTTATTTATACCTAAAAATACATATGCCTGTACTGTGGGGGTAAAAATAAATATAATATAGACCAAACCCATTTGTTTATGTACCACATATAAATACTTCCAGCACATCTTTAAATTACGATTTTATAATTATAATTTTAATATGATAAAATTTAGCTGTGCTGACTCTTCAGCAACAGCCATTTTGTGCATGGCCATAATACATGGTCTGGCAAAATACCCCTGTCCCTGATGAGACTGTTAAAAGGAGATTTCTCTTTTTAATGGTCTGATTAACTCATTTAATATCTTATCTAATCATTTATGTTGTACATTTAACATTTATATTATTAGTCTTAGCACGAAAGTTATACCGTTCATTCGGTAGCAATGTAAACCCATAGCCCCTCAAACACCAATATGCATAGCCCAGACTACACCCCCCCACATGCTACCTCGAGACCATGAAAAACCCAGAGCATCGACCTACAGATCCCTACTTCATCCAGAATTCTGTGATGGACAACGTATGTAAAGTACCGTAATATTTAAATAAATGCATCCACGCTCATACTTTTGAAGACTTACGGGATCTTTTTGCATTTTAGATAATGAAGAAATGATTTACAAAGAGTTTTATGAATATATATATATATAACCTTAATGAATGCACCCACACTCATACCTTTAGAGGCTTACAGGGTCTTGTTGCATTGCAAGGTTGAGGGTCTCAGAGAGGGGGAAAAACAACTTTTCTCATTTTCTCAGCAAAATGGTACCCCCCACACTAGTGACAGAGTACATACACCAACACAACACCACTACATTCCAAACTATGTATAGATCTCCAGCCAACCCTCCAAACTCTCACCATCTCCCAATAGAACATGAGTAAACTGATATAATCAAAACCTCACACACAATGTTTGAAAAAACCACAAAGTCCACAACTTCACCTCTAGATGATATATTCACTTAAACTACAACTGCTAGTTGTTTAATATTTATTTTTACTCCCCCCAGGCTTAGGCAAAACTGGCCTATATCCCCTGCCTTTTCCATATTTCTTTCCCTTGTCATATACGTGACTTTCATTATATTTGACATCCATTTCTGAATTCCAATTTCCAGGCCTTGCTTTTCTATGTCCTTTCTTTTGATCATTATCATCACTGTCTCATATTACTGAGCTAATATGCAGATTTTCTCTGACTTTATCTGGTGGTTTGTCCAGTTGGTTCATATCTAATGCATTTAATAACTCCGCCATTTGTTCCAACATGTTTAAATTTGCTGTCAATAATATTTGTTCTATTCAAAAAAAAAAATTATGTCTAATTATCCTAATAATTTGATCCTCCAGTGTTTGGCAGGTATTTAAATTTCTTAAGTTGGCTGCTTGCCTACGAAAAAATTGCGAATAGTTTTTGCTCATGTTACTTTTGTATTTTTCCTGCATTATTTGATATAGGATGGTCGCCTGATGCTCTGGGCTCCAGAAATTTCTAATAATCATGTCCTTATATTTATTGAAGTTTGGAGGGTGATGAAATAAAGACTCCCACCAAGCTAATGCATCTCCATTAAGATGAGTGCTGCAATAGCCAATTTACCGATTTCATTAACTTTATTTATATAAAAGTAATTCTCCAGATTTCATAATATGTTCCATCGGAGCCTGTCCCGTTTTTCCTTCAAATATACGGATTTTTAGAAATTGGTTTATATTGGATTGTGGCAGCTGATAACTTCCATCAGTCTTTTCTACAGGAACATCAAGATTATCTCCACTATTCATGATATCATTGTCTTGTTCCTTTTTAACAGTTTCAACCATTATATTTTGTTTGTCTTTGATTTCTATGTCCTGCTTGGTCTCTTCTTGCCCTAACTTAACTGACTGTCTATCTATTTTATTTGCTTCTATCTCATCCCCCTTATTTTGCTTAGATTTATCATATTTCATTTCCAACCCTTGAAATCTTAAATCTATTTCCCGTAATAATTCACTTTGTACATCCTCTATTTTCTGAACGATATCTTCCTCTTGTTTAGCCTTCTCTGTTCTCCATCTTTCTATTTCTTTTGACATTTTAGCCATTTCTTTTTCACAGGGTTTGCGAATTCTTCCATCATTTTCTTTAAACATTCTCTTTCCTTCCCTAGTTCATTTTTCTGATCATCCACTCCCTGCTCTTCAGACTGATTTACTGGCATTTCGCTATTTAATGTTTGTTCCATTTTGTTTTTTCTTGCTCTCATAAGCATTTACCGGTTTATTTTATTTAACTTAAAACTCAAAGTATTCTATCTTATTTCTATGTTTACGCTAACGTTTATTAACTCAATTCAAAAAAAAATATTCTATTTAATTTCTTATAATAAATAAGAGGTACACCATGCATTATGTTATCCCCTACTAATTGCCCTTTCCTTCAAGCACATTTCCCTGATTTCTATAAACAACTTGCTCTCACATGTAATAATATAAAAAAAAAATTTTTAAATACCCCGTTCTATTTATATGCCCTAACAATGACAGATTTTTTTATTATTTTTTTAACTTCTGTTCATACATTTATTTTGTTCACGCTAATAAACTCTCACTCAAAACATTCTTTTAACTAATTAATTAAAACCACATATCATTTACAAATGCCCTTTTTTCTTAACTTAGTCCTCTTCACTTGGTTTTAAAATAACGAAAATAAGTATAATATTTCCTTTAATACTTTTATTTTACATTACTTTTCTTTTTCATAGATTTTTTAAATCTAAATATTGTTTTGTGACTAACATGTTCGGCTTTACTTATCGCTTTTATCTTTAAACCACATTGGTGCCATTTTCTGTACTGGTTCGTAATCCACAACTGGTCTTATACACCTAGATCCACATATGCACCGAACATGAAGTGACGTATGTTACAAAATGGAAAATTGATAACAATTCTCCGAAAATATTGTTGATTAAATATAAATAAAATATCTCTAAAGAATTATTAGAGGAAGTAGATTGAACTTAAAATTAGGTCAATCGAAGCCTTCCCTGTTAAATTATCCCACAATCATCCGATTAACTGTACGTTGATCATTTGGAGATTTTGCACACCTTTAAGAGTACTGAAATGTTTTACTTCAGCCTCTAGCACCACCCTCGCTCAAGAACAATATTGTTTATTCTCCTTTTTCTCTCCCAAGAGAGTGTGCAAATATGAATGGTCATTATTGTATATTAATAATTTAATAAGTTTGGACTGGAATAAATGAAACAATCCAACTCCCTCCCTGGTAAGTTACCCCTATCTAGCTCATTATATGATTTCTTTACATCTCAGGTTACTAAGTGGGTTAACACTTTGATTAAATAACTACAATCCTATCTGCTAATGAATCAATAATACCTCAAAACCAAGTAAAGGAAATGGTAAATGATTTAACTATGAAATTTACTTTTTATTATTCCCAGATTATTTTATATCTCCCTCCACCAATTACATATAAAAAAATAATTTAATCCACTTCATATCTCAAATAATGAAAATATAATATTAATGAGATATTACCTGAGTAAATTGAAAATTCATTTACAGAAACAAATGTGTCTATATAACAAAAAATATTTAAAGGATTGCACAATGGGTGTGATCTATATCCCTTCCCCACTTTAAAGTAATAAATTCAGAAATCAAATGTATGCAGCAAATATCATATATTACAAAAAAAAATAATTTAAATACAAGGTCAATCTTGATAATATATGAGTAAATAAAAACCAAGTAATTATTTATATATCTAAAAAAAAATTAATATTATATAAAAATAGAAAAAAAACTATATACACTCATCTGAACTTGTACTTTCATTAAGTTCAACTTTAAAGTGGATCACATGGTTACTCAATAGGGAAGATAGGGCTTCCTTTCACCAATACATGTATGAGTCTTTTCCATCAGGGTCTGCTGTTTCTCCTATGGCATTTTCAGGCTTCGGGGACGAACGGTTGGTGCACTGCGGCTAGACGTCTACTCCTATGATAGTGTAGTAAACTGGAACAAGCAATAAGGCCATCTCCTTGATTATAGGGTCGGTGAATATAATTTTCGTGTAGATATATATATCGCTTTCACGTCAGTCTTTATTATACATTTCGGCTATACGAATACTTACTTGTGACTAAAGATTATGCTCGGCACATAGATCAAATACGAATTAAAGTTCTCCAGATATGATTCTTTCTTTTTTTTTTTATTAAACAGATAGGGGATTCATATTGTTGATAACTTTTCTAAAATCCATTTAATGATCCTCCCATGTTCGAATGGATAATTTCAAATTTCCTTTCTTCTTTCTATTCTTTAGACAAGCCAGATACAACTATAATTTTTAGCAAACACATATCATTTCTCCTTTCTTTCTGCTTTGTTATTTTCCGCAAACATATATCATTCCATTACTTAGACATGCTGGAGCCAACTCTTATTTTAGCAAACATAGATCGTCCTATTTCTGGGACAAGCTGGAAACAAAGTTTTTATTTTCTTAAACATCTGCCATCTGACTGCTTTGGTGAGCTAGGAACAACTGACCTCAATGCCCCAAGTAAATAGCACATATGGCTCAATTAGTACAATTGTAATACCCTCCCTATGAACTATTTCATCAGCCAATAATAAAACTATACTTTTATATTAATTTACCTACATTCTTTCACTTTTTATGTCTTAAAGTACGATTTCTCTAATATTGGAATTTGTATAGCTTCCATATTGATTAATTACACCACCCATTGTGCTTACATTCTTTTAGATAAAATCGACTTTTTGATTTTATCTTTATCCACGATCAACCAGAACAAATTTCTTTTAATACAAAACATTTTTCTTCTGCTAAAAGTAGATTACAATTGACAAAAGGTTTTTTTTTTTTTTTTTATAAATCAATATTAATTACCAACCCTCTCATTCTAATAAATATAAAATTTAAATTCTAATAAGTACAAAATTCAAATTCTATTTAAACAATTTTTAGGAAAAAGAAAAAAAATACATTTCTATATACGTGTATCGGAACATTTACAAATGATAATAAACTTAAATACAAAAAACTGTTCCACACATAAACAAATGTTACAAGCTTAGTTTTCCTTTTATGATATAGATTTGCTGTGTGAATAAAATTATTAACACATATACTACATACACTTGTACTGTGGGTGTAAATAGGAATATAATATAGACCAAACCCATTTATTTATGTACCATATATAAACACCTCCAAATACACATCTAAATTATGATTTAATAGATCTGTTAAAAATTACAATTTTAATATAAATTTTAGCAGTGCTGAATCTTCAGCAACAGCCATTTTGTGCATGGCCGTTATACATGGTCTGGCACAGTATGTAGTAAAATATTTTGGATTTATTTATTTTTATGTAAATTAAATGTTATTGAATTTTTTAATCTCAATTTGGTCTCTGTAGTCTATTTAAACAAAGTCCACATTCAATGATTAATCAATAGCCTTATATATATATATATATATATATATATATATATATATATATATATATATATATATATATATATATATATATATATATATATATATATATATATATATATATATATATTGTACCCTCACTTCTCGATATATGATATAATTTAAAATATGACTAGCTCAATTAAATCATTATGCTCAGCTAAAATATGTACAACTATCTTTAATATATTTTTATAATATTATAACTTATCAGATTTATTACAAACTTATCAAAAATTAATATAGTTCAGTATTATGTACTAATTCAGTGTTTCCCAACCTTTTTTGGCTCACGTACCACTTGGTAGTACATCACGCTAAATTGTACCACTTCGTAAAAATGATTGTATTTTGTGAAATTTGTTATTGTGAGTGTGTTATTTTATTTGCATTATATATATTATAGGGTGACCATGTATGTATTCACATCTCATAATGAGACAAATTACATTGAAACACGCCTAAACGTCACACCAGATTATAAACTCACTGAAATTATAAACTCACTGTAACATATTTATATGTATGTGTTTGTTCAAAGTTTCATATTTTTTCCCAAAATAATTTATTAAAGATTACATTATTACATTAAAGGTTATTTGGTACATATTTTGTTCAAAGTGTTTTCTCATTCCTTCATTTGGTTTTCCCGAATTTGAGTCTGTTTTCTCTTTTTTGGAGCATCTTGCTATTGGTTGGGCCATGGAGAGGATAAATCCAGCATATCCCAAGTCATGGTAAAAATAACGTCAGGGGTTATCAGGCTATCTCTTGTTCTTGTTTTCTTTATATTGTTCAGCATGAAGTTAATAGGATTAAAATTTTGATGATTAAATACTAGCTTACATCTAGTAATCCACAATAGATGATCAAGAATTAATGATATTCTAATTTCTGGGTATGATCCTTTTCTGATACATTCTTTCAAATTAAATAATTTAGATTGATTTGCCTTGATCCATCTCATTATTTATCTACTATTTTGTCATATTTTGTTTACTAATAAATGGTTTTAATAAAAACACAAAATTATAAAAAAACAATTAGTATATTTTCTTATCATAATCAAATATTTTTATAAAATAAATTTAATGAGATCTTTGTGCTTGTTTCGAACAACATAATTTTTTGAAATTTGGTTCTACAGCTGCGTTCAATCTGTTTCCATACTTATTTTTTAAAAAAAAAAAATATATGAAGAAAAAGCTCTTCCTACTAATTCCGTAGTAAACGGTAATAATAATTTAAGAGCTTTCTCAGAAAGTTGTTCATATTATTTAATGTTTAACCAAAAATTAATTAGATTGTGTCGTTTGAATTCTACTTGTAAAGTTCTGTCACATGATAATTCTATTAAATTTTCTTTATCCTTTATTGATAATGATGTAGCTTTTTATAAATTTTCTGCATAGAAGGGGTTTGAAATCCAATTATCATTTGTGTTTTCGGGTTTTGGAAAATATTCCATAAAAGACAATTTTAATCCTGTTAAATGTGCTATTATATTTTCTCGTATATCTTGAGACAGACTAACCTTATTTTCAAACAAAAAAATATGTAGAGTTTCGAATACTTCCAGTTGATTGTTTTCGATACTTATATATATATTACTGTTTCCAAAAATCTAATTTCTTAATCATACTTTCAATTTTATCATTAACATTAAAGATCGTTATCGACTGTACATATTAACAACTTTACTGTATAATATTATTAATTAAAATAATTTTTATGAATTATAGGAAAAAACGTTTCTATATTTTTATGATTTAATTTTTTTTTATGTCCGCCATTATTGATTATTTTTCGTGTACCACCAACCAGCAACTCGCGTACCACCAGTGGTACGCGTACCACAGGTTGGGAAACACTGTACTAATTAAATAAATATTTACTAAAATCATGAGACTGTGAAGTGAAGTTACAATTAGTAATTGGACTTACATTGAGTCAATGTCTTTCCAAGACACTGTCTCAATGGCATAAGAATACTATTACCTCTTTATTATCTCATTACTAACTCTACAGTATTCTTATGACTTTTATAAATGAACTATCTTTAATAATAATAGATAAATAAATCTCAATCTATTGTTAAGGAAATATAATTAAAATGATCTCAGGTTATTCTAATTATCTTAAAGTAATAATAATTCATGTAGATAGGAATGATAAGGGATTTAATATCAAACCTAAATACACCTAACTTATTCTAATAATAATAACTAACAATAATAATCTTTAGTGTATAGCTTAATCTTATCTATTTTATTATACTATTAATCATTAAGAAAATAAATAAATCATATACATGTCTTACATTTCCATATAGTATCTTAATTTTAAAATATACTAAAGTCTTATAATTTAACAATTTGTGGCAATAAATAATCTTATACTCTTATATTGTGCATTATAATTACTTTATGACCATTGTAATATTATATGTTAATGTCAATCAATTTCTATAAATTATATTAAGAAAATATTGTGTTTCTTTCTCAAATAATAAAACAATAAATTCATATTGTGCAAATATTATGTTTATTCAAATTATCTGTTGTCAAATGCTGTGGTGTAAAATAATGAATTCGACACACTTTTAAAACAACTTAACAAATTTATTTACATCAACTTTAACAAATAATTTATTTACACTATTTACATTTAAATGGAACTAAAGAAAATAAACAAAAAATAAGAAAAATAATAATACAAGATTTTTACACTGTTACTATTTCCATAATCATCAATAAATAATTTATACATTTATTAAATGTTCTATCAATAACATTTAATTAAGTTTATGACTTTAATTTAATAAACATCATTTGTCATTAATTAATATAAGGAACAGGTTTTATGTGAAATATCATTCATGTAGCATGTATGTAAATAAACAAACTTTAATAATTAAAAATGCTATTTCACTTAAGTCTTATTGCTATTTTTATTATAATGTACTAGTATGTATTAAATGTACCATTAATATTATTCAAAGATCAATTAATGTATAAACTGATATAACCTTATAATACAATAACAATTATTGATTATCACTGTTTATTTCATTTTGATATAATGTCATACTACATGTCTTATCAAAATATGCAATACGTATTATGTTCTTTTAAAAACAATATTTCAAATTATTCAACAATTTCAAATTTTATAAAGTATTATGTTAAATAAAATTCTATGATTCTTTTCTATTTAAAATCATTACTTTTCTTTACTTGTTATTCTTGTTCTTTCTTAAAATTCTATCTACAAATATCATTTTAACCTTATTCAACTTCAGAAAAACAAATGACCAATTTAAAAAAAATAATAATAACGATCCAAAACTCTCTTATACCTCATCCTCTATATACAATAAGCCTTCAATCAAGATATATATTTCTATGTAAAATTAACTTACTTATCTAATAAAAATAAAAATAAAATATAGACTTTATATACTTCTTACTAACTTGAAAAGAAAAAAATAAATAACTTACGCTAATAAAATCTAATTCTTAATATTGTAACAGAAACATTAAAATTTATTCACAAAAGAATCATATAATTATTTCTAGGTTTTCATATTACGTTGTACTAAATTTATATCATCAATTTAAAATATGCATATTAAAATAAAACTGCTATTATTAATCTTGTGCGTGTATATTATTTAAACATTAATACATTCATTCAATAATCATATAACATTTGGTTGATCTAAAGAAAACATAGTAAATACATCAAATTATTATTATTATTACACAATTTTTACCATAAATGATACTTCAATGTACAGTCCGTCACACGATGTCCTCCAAGATTTCAGTTTTACAAAATAATTTCACATTTACACTCACAATTATTCTTTAAAATATTACGTGTTATATAATTATAAAATAAACTTTATGCAATAAAAAATTATATTAATATTTAGTTATTACTTTTAAAAAAATGTAAATGTACCTTTCCTATCTTTCAATAAATTAATAATTAATTAAATATTTATGTTAGTCAATAAATAAAACATATTACATAACATCCAACGGTGTCTTCTTCCAGCTATAATTGTTCTTTTTCCTAGGCACAAATTTTCACTAAAACATTACTTCCTTTTCCGGTACATCACGTGTCTTTAAAAGTTTTTATGAAATAAATGAAAACGTTCTTTTTTTAAAAAATAAAGAAAAGTCAGTTCCATCATAAAACAAAAATAAAATTAAAATAGTTTATAGGATCCATATTCATTTCTTTAAGGAAAAATTTTTAAAAGTTATTATTTTTAAAATTAATCTATAGTTTATAAAGTTCTTGTTTAATTATTTTAATTGATTTGGATATCCACGTATATTTGCGCATTCCGTAACAGATATTTAGGTAAGATTATTTTTAGAGTCTTCTATACGACCAGCGTTCAGACTTTAATAATATAATAAATTTTATATAGGTATTTCTTTACCCATTAAATCTCCAATTTATTTGCCTTTTAAAATTGTCAGAATTTAGTCTTTTATACCATAAAGACTTAACAAGGCAAATATTTATACAATTACTGTTACATATTATATCTTTACCAAGATATATATTTAAATTTAGAATTTACAAATACTTGCTTCATAAAGAAGTATTTCTCTTTTTTTTTAATTATCTATTTTATAAAAATTAACTACCATTAGCTTTTAAATTTATACCAAGTCCAACGTATTACTGTTAGGCATCTAATAACTCTCCTAGTCAATCCAGCGTTTGTTAAATTTTCAGTATAAAGTCTCCAATACATTTTATCCTTATACGATGTCCTCATGATTATTTGATAGTAAATTGAGCTTCAATAGGGAAACGATCAATAGGGAACTATAATAAATTAACACTGCATATTTATCGGTAACTTTTATAAATAATTTTAAAAAACTACTCTCTTATAATTTTAAAACGATTTTGAGAGCGTCTATAATTACTTAGCTATTTTTAATAGCACTCTTTACTTTAAGAATTTCAATCACAAGTCCCCTCCGAACAATTGAACCTTGGTTTTATACCGGAAGAAAACTCCCACTTGATTGGTGAATTAAACAATCGACTTGCTAGCTTATTTACATATTTCACCAACAAGACAGAATTAAAAATAAATAATGACTTTTTAATATTTATTATTTATCACATTATTAAATTTTTAAATCAATCTTTATTGTTTATTTAAATCCATTAAACATTTTTAAAAAATATAGTTTCTTACTTTACTTTTAACTTTTATAAGATTATTTTTATAAACAAATTAAGTCTATTTTTATTCGTTATGTTCTTAAGCAGTATTTTAAAAATTAGATTTAATATTTCACATTAATTATTTTTACTTTTATCTCATGATAGCCAAAATAATATTTATAAATTTTATAACAGAATTTTAAAATAGCTTTGCAACTTTACTAAAAAACTCCCAAGCATGTGTGTATGTGTCTAATTAACATCTGTTTTTTAGAACAAAGCTACAAACGCTTGTAATAATCTAAAAATAAACTAACAATTCATTTTTTAAAAATAAATATTTTTTTAAAATAAATAATATCTTATAACAATTTTAAAATAATAATTCGATATTATTAAAATCAAATATTAATCTTCTATTATGTAATACTAATAATTAAAATATTTATATTCATTTATTAAATATTAATTTTTTATCAACAATAAATATATGCATTTAATTTTAACTTGTCTTTTAAAACTTTAACTTTAAACATTTATTTATTAAATTTATTAATGCAGTATGGATTATGGCCAGTTTTCCCAACCATATACTATTACCATTCCCATTGAAACGTCTCTCTCAACATCAGCACAATTTTCACATATCAAATACTCATGAATTACTTTAATTACACTTTTTAAAAGATTGTTATAAATAAAATTAGCATCATGCAGCTAAATATATCTTAAATTTAAAATTTTTTAAATAGATTGATACAACAATTTATGGAGACCCATACAAAAGGGCACAATATATATATATATATATATATATATATATATGCCCTTTTGTATATATATATATATATATATATGCGCCACCTTTGCATAATAATGTTGGGGAAGATTTGGATGAATATATCTCCTTAGCTATGACTTATATAGATGTACAGTAGCTATCATTCTGCATAAGTGCATCCCTGTTAAGAGTTTCAAAGGTAAATTCTTCCTGGGTTTGAACTCTGGGACATAAAAGAATCAAGAAGAGAGGTGAGATGTGGAAGAACTGACCCAAATTGTATTTAGATTTAATAAATGAACATTGAGCTTGAACATTGAGCTAATCTATTGGAAGTTGGTGTAATCATAGGTTAAGTACTTTGCATTATCTCCAGCATTCTACCCAAAGACCCATGGTCTAACTGTAGTCAAATGTGTTCTCCCCTCACTTCTCTTGTCTTTGCTTTCTCCAGACTGTTATAATATTAAGACATAAGGCTCATAACCACAATGCAGTGTACAAGTAATTTTAATAGGGGGTGTGCATATATATTTAAAGTTTATAATGGAAAAAAGTATAAATGCAAAAATTACATATCCAGAATGACCTAAATATTAATTAAATAATTAATAATATTCTTGATATTTTGAAATATTATAAATCATTTAAAATAATACAAATGAATTACTTATTTCTTTTTTAAAACAATGTAAAACTAAATTATTAATATAACAAAAAATATGGAATTATTATATTTTGTACTTAAAAAAGTTTAAGAAAAAATAATTATGAAATTATTATTTTGATTAAAGTAATATAATAAAAATGACATTGTATTACAGATATAATGTGTAATATTATTATCAAACAAAAATACTTAACTTTAATCCTCTTACTATTCAGTCAGCATTTTGCTACCATATAGCTATAAACAATAAAACTTTTTTAAAATAAAATGCTTGAAGAATCAAAAATTATTATGAGGCCTCTGTAATGGTCAGAGTTTAAGGATGTACAGTTATATATCCTATCAATGCTTTTTGCAATATACCATAGCTTGTGAGTTGCAAGCATTATATCTTTCTATTAACCAGAACATTTTATACATAATTTCAGTATTTGAGGGCAAGTTATTTACATATAGAAACTTAAGAGCATGCTAACACTCTAAACAAGCTTTTTTTTATTATTATGATAAGTGCTATTACAAGAGAAGGCATTCAAATCATCTTTATTTTAGATTGTTCCCATCCCCAGACCGGTTTCGACCTATGGGTCTCTTCAGTGAGGAGTTGGGACATTAGATTCAAAAAACCAACTCAAGCTAAGCATTTATCTAAAAGGTAATTCTCAAGAAGAAGATCTAAACCTTTAGACTCCTCACTGAAGAGACCCATAGGTCGAAACCGGTCTGGGGATGGGAACAATCTAAGATAAAGATGATTTGAATGCTTTTTCTTGTAGTAGCATTTATCATAATAAAAAAAGCTTGTTTAGAGTGTTAGCATGCTCTTAAGTTTACATATTGGTAAAAGCAAGGTATATATAAGTCATGTGACATCTGACTTTTTATTATTACATATAGAAGAAAATGAAGGAAATTTGTTATAGATAAAATTCATTAGCATATATTATCTGTGCATAAAAATTATTCTGTATATAAAAGAATAGTCAAAAGAAATCTGCTAATGATAGAGAAAAATATATATACATATATTGAACATGTTATTTAAATGATTGATTACAATAGTTTGACAAAAAATGTAAGAAAAATCTGTTTATTACTCTATAAGAAAGAATTCTTTTATATTAACTTATATTAAAATAATGGATAAATAACTTTAAATAAATTGGCTAATGGAAACAAATATATAAAAAAATCAGATAAATTCATTGTCAAGAACAAAGCAATTAAACAGTTTAAAGGTCATGGGAGTAATAACTTAAATTTATTTTTAGAGTTTATTCTAAAAAAATTATTTTGTTTATGGACTTGATTAATATGTATTTAGAAAAATGTAAAAGAGTGGGTCTAAATGTTTTTACTGCCTAAAATTATTTTTGGATTAATGAGAAATGAAAATTCAAAATGTGATTTCCTATATGCAAGCACAGATAGAATTACTTATACATTGTAAAAATAATTTAATCAAAAAATAAATTAATAATTAAAATTATAATTGAAATATTTTTGCATTATTAAATGTCCATATGTATATAGGTATAATGTCTAAGTCTATTATTCATATGTGATTAAAATAGATTAGCCAATACATTTAAGACATGTAATAATTAAATAACTAAAATACTTTTATACTATTAGCACGTATGTATATATTATTACATTGTATTTATGACTCCTTACAATTTACATATACATGCAAAATCATGATTTAATTTCTTCTTTCTTTGAAGTTTCTTTGGTGAGATACAATCATCTTAATTTTGCTCTCTTGAGACTATCTGCAGCATTTTTTTTCTGGTTTTGCATTCATTTGACTGTAAGAACTGGAACTTAAAATATCTATCGATTTATTAATTTAAAATAAGATTTCTATATATCAGTATTGAAAGAAAAGCTAAAAGAAAACACTAGAGATTGGCAGTTTTTTGTTCTCTAAATAATCACTGCAATTATGAGAGCTTTTTTTATTCATGTCTTAAAAATGAAAGTCATATATTTTCTGTAATTTGTCTATACATAAAATAATTGTAAAATATTTATATTTGAGAAGAATATATTCTGACTCAGATTTTATTTGAAAATACTTTTAGAAGAATAAAAGTCAAGAAAAACATAACATAAAACAGGAAATTATGATTTGTTGAAAAAAGAATATCTCTGTAATCATTGCAGCCATTATTTTGCATCATTTTTTTAAAATAATTTCAAGTGAAATTTTAAAACATAATTTCATTTCTTTATGCATACATTACAAAAATTCACATTGGTGTTAAAAAAAAGAGCTCAAATAAATTTTATTTCATTTCAATTACATTTTTATTGTCAATGATGAAATAACAAAAGCCATTGAACCATTTCAGTTTTTTTGTATACTTGCAAAATTGAAATATTTAAGAAATTATTTAAAAATTGGAAAATATAATGAGGTTTAAAATTTGTTAAAATACAAAGTTAAAAATGTAACCCAAATAGTTGGCTGCTCAAGGTTATCAAAATAAGAATGGCGTACTTAATAATAAAGTAGTTAAAAATATTACTATATTTATTTTGTATCCATTTATAAATTTAGACATAAATTATAATTATTAAATGTTTTTTATATATTATAAAATGCACATGCATGTGCACATATTTATATATCCATATCTTGGTCAGATTAGTTTTATAATTAAATAAAAGAAAATTGCAAACTGTTAAAATAGCTTAGCAAATTAATTACATTAAGATATATTTTTACTTCTAAACATGTGATGTGTGCATATAGGACTTCTATTTATGACTACTTATCATTTACATATATACAAACCAGGGTTAAAACAATATTACTATACTTACTGTATTCTTTTTACCTATGTAATATTTGTAAATAAGTCAGAATTACATGCAATTTATTTGTGCAATTGAAGAATGTTTGTCAGGCTTTCTATTATTACTAATTATTTATAATGAATTTATTTAAACATTAGATTGAGCATTTTGTCATTTTTACTTTTGCTATTCAGATAACTTGCATGGATCAATAATGAAATTTGATGTGTGTGTGTGTGGATTCTATATAATTTTCTTTGGAATTATATAGATGGTGCCAAGAGATAAGGAAACACTTTAAAGAGTACTTTATTAACAGGATATATGTCTATTTTATTTATGAGCAACAAATTCATGTTAGAGCTAAGCACATAATCATAATTATTATTCCTATGAAACTTTTATGCTCTCTTCATCATGAAATCATTCAACATGCTATTTTTCTGGAACCAATTAATTATGCTGAATAAAAATTCTCAATAATTAGAATATTTTTTACATAGAAATTCAACATGATGTAGTAGTTCCTCAATTAGGCTCCATATCATAATATGAATATCAAAATTGATGGACAATGCAAAACTGTATACAATATGCACTTAAATATATATATATTGAAATAATATATTCCATAGGAATATATTTCATTGGTGTATACATTTTAAAAATGTATAAAAAAATTATTTATTAATTTAAAAATGTGAGTCATTGGGTATGTTTAAAATATTGTATTATTATTATTTAAAAACATTATGTACTCTTTATTTATAGAAGTTGATTTTATTAAAATATAATTTAAAAGAAAGTCAATGTTTTTATAATGGTACAAAATATTATTTTGTTGAAATTAATTCTGTTGATTTAAAATATTATTTTATAAAGAACTGATGTAATTTTTTAATTATATATTCTGAATTTAAACTTTAAAATCATTTATTGTTCTGTTGGCTTTTTGCCAAGAGTAATTTTTTGTAATACTAATAGATCATGTGAACGGATTGGAAAATAGCACTTTTAAAAGAAAAGTGATAAAATTTTAACTCTATAAAAAGGAATTTCTAAATAGTTAGTTTTTATCCCACCCCACCTCCACACACACACACAAAAGGTGGACACAACTCAAATGAATAATTTGTTCTTCTATCTCTTCAACCAGCATAAATATAAATACATTTCAAGCCATTAATTGCTGATAAGATTATTATTTTCTTCAATATCCTGCAGGCCTGTCTTCTGTTTGTATATTTAAAAATGTTTGCCATAATGAACAAAATTGTCAAGTGTTGTTAGCCGAGAGATCATCGCAGCAGCCTTGCAAGCAAGTAGTTGGTTGCAGACAGTTGTGGGTTCGCCTCCCGGCCGATGCTATGACATATGAAAAAAAAATTGTCTGCTTTTGTTTAAAGCTTTTATCAATTCTTCAATCAACTGCTAAAGAAAAATCAAAATTTTCCTCATAAATAAATCACAGTAAATAAAAGCAATTTATAAATCTTTTATGAGACATTTCTCAAAAATAAGCTATTTTTCTTTGTACAACTATTAATTACTGTTAACTTGTTATCACTTCTAAACAACATATAAATTTATAATTTGTAAAAAAAAATGTGTATTTAAATTAATCTTTTCAAATATTTTATTGAAATAGTAAAAATATGGTATAAATTTGAATGATAATAATTTATTATTATTTATGAAAGTATAATGACATCATATTTTGATGCACATCATAAAATATCTAATATTTGTTATTTAAATGTAATTACTTGTAATTTTAAGTTTATAATAGTGTTTAATTGCTAACAAGTATTTATTTTGTATATGATAATTGGACAATGCTGCATATATTGACAGTTTGGATATGGTGTGACTGAATGTTTATTTTGATATTATTAGTGCCAGTTGTAAATTTCCTATGGCTTTATTTTTATAATGAGTTATTTATAGTAAACACTTTTATACAAGCATAGGTAAAGTCATGACATATTATTAATGAGTATGGCTAGAATAAATTAATTAGTATTGATATTATTTAAATATTTTATATATGTGACCTTAAGTATAGTTGCTCTTTTAATGCTGTTATTTTGAATATTAGTATAGTATTGAATTTATTTTGACTTTAACAGGCATTTCACCCATTGCTTCTTATAAATCCTCATATATAAGTTGCTGAATTACTAATTATTTATATTAATGCTGGCTGTTTGTTGACCATGTGTGCATTTATTGATTTTATATGTAAATTTGAATACTGATAGTTGTTACAGCAACATTGTTGTTGTTTTTTAAATAAATTATTGATTTTGTTAAATATAAATTTTGTTTATTTTATTATTGATCATTACTTGATTAATAATTTGAATAAAATTATAAAATTATTGATATAAATATATGTGTCCAGATATAACTAATGCTAGGTAAACTTGTCTCTTTTTTCTAAAATTTGTTATTAGTTGAATTTTTAAAAATAATTTATGGCTTCACATTACATATAATATTGTAAAAGGGTTTCTAAACTCTGTGACCACCAGACTATAAAAAAACGTATAATTAATAGGTTTGTGTGTAAGTGTGACTATGCTGATAAACTTACCTTTTTTCTTTAGGATTTGCTTTCATTAGTTAAAAATATTAAATAACACTTTGGTATAAGAAAAAACTCTAGATTTATTACCTAATGAGCCTTTTAGTAAACTTACAAATCAAACATACATAAAATGTTTCCAATATATTAAACATATACAATGTGTATACATACCTATGAGAGAAGTATGCATTAAGATATCAAATTAATAAAAAAAAAAATATTTTTGATTGTTTAAAAAAATATAATTCTTTATTATATCTTGAAGAGTGAAAAAGATTTAAAATGTCACAATTCCTTTTAGCTTTTTTTTTAAAAATAAATAAATAAAAAGATATCCCATTGCCTTTTATTTACCTAAAGACTAGTAATTTTATTCATCTCTTCTCATTTGAATGGATAAATAGAAATAAAAAGTAATTTTCTTCACTGCCTATTCTTTTATTTTTAAAAAGAAAAGTATTTTCCAAATTATCACAATAAGATGAAAAAATACTATTGGAGTCAAGCATTGGTGGTTAAGAGGTCAGCAAAGTTGCCTTACAAGGAGTTGTCCTGGGTTAGTGGGTTCGCTTCCCTACAGATGCTATGACACATGAAAAAAAAAATATATCATTGGAAAAATGAATTTTTTTTTTTTTTTTTAAATTATATCAGGTAATTGTTTCTAATAATTACAATATGACATTTACAATTTGAATTAAAAAATTGAAATTTAAAAAATTAAGTTATTTTTTTACTAATTTCTTATTTTTTACTGTTTTCAAATTGCAGGAAAATGAAAACGTAGATATTGAAATCATAGATATGGAGAACTACTGCTTTCATTTCACTTACATTTCTGAAACTGCTACTTAATTTTGAGAAACTTGTACCAGGCTTAAATTATAGCTTATAATTCTTAAAATAACTTTCCTCTATCATACTAGAATTCTCAACTTCTGCATTATATCTAAGAAATTAGTAATTAAGTTTTTTAAAGCCAAATTTAAAATTTAGACTTAGGTATGAAAAACAATAAATTTCGATCAAATGCTAAGAATTTCATTTCAAAAGTAAACTTTATTTATAGAAAATAATACAATATAGAGGATACAACAAAGTGTAAAATACAGTGGGAATATAGGTATGGTGTTCTGTAGGTTACAAGGATACATTTGAAAGTTTAGAAATATGTACAAAGAAAATTATACAATAAAAGTAACATAATTAAGGTGTAAAGGTGGTTGTGTGGTAAACATTTAATATAACCACATCAAAGATCAGGCAATAAATAAAAGGTATTATATAATTTACATTATTAGATCACAGAATTGTAGAAGTTGAGTATAAATATGAAAAGGAAAAAAAATAAAAAATACAGAAAATGGAAAGATAGGCTTCAATCTATAGGAGTACAAAGATGAAGGAAGCTGAAAATGATCCATACAACTCTTCATAGTAAGATTATATAAGGCTAGGAACATCCATTGTTGTTGTAATAACAGGAAAATCAGGCAAAGGACCATAAATAATGAGATCAAAATCATGTAAGTCCATGTGATTGGTCACTGTCCACTATATTCTCAGCTGGCCCCAAGTTTGGTCAGCCAATGAGGGTGGGGGGGACAAGCTTATCTTTTTCTCTAGTCTTACAGAGGGAATTAACAAGATCTACAGCCAAGTAGTCAGATCCCTTTTCAAACAGTGTCTTACATCTAATGGTCCATATGTTAAATTTTATGTAAGTTTCCAGGCGGATGGTGCCGAATAGTCCTTTCTCAAAGGCCAGTCAGATCATTATACAGGATAGGTCAGGAACAGTCATTTTCCCCAGCATGTAGTTCCAAAGGCCGTACCATGAATCACATTGAAACAGAATGTGGTCCATGGTCTCTTTCTGTTTGTCACACATGGGACATAAGGCCTTGATTTTATAACACTTGTGGTAGCAGAAGAAATCCCCCATGGGGAGGGCCCCAAAGTTAATCTTGAGCAAGAAGTCCACATATTTGGGCTTGAGCTTTAGGAATTTAGTTTATTTCATGAACCTGGGAATTGCAATGGGGAGTACACTGGTAGCTTTGGTTCTTCTGTCAAACATCAAATGATAGGTATCACAGTAAGTGAGCTTGGAACCAAACAGAAAGTTGGAAGTTTTAATGCTCCTAAGCACAAGTGTGTTCTGCTGCTGGAGCCAGAGGCTCCTGAACTTGGGCGGGGACCTATTGGTTGGGTCAACCTCCTCCCCAATCGGATAGGACATTCAATATCTAAGTATTCAGCAGTCTTATAAGGATGTTATGAATTCTTTGGATTTTGAAAAATTTTGATAGAATGCAAAGCCAACCCATTCAGGGGCTTAGGCTTTTGCAATAGATTAAGGTTGATGACAGCCCCCCTCCCCACGCATAGCCTCTTGCAGAGGGTTTCAACCTTTTTAATAAAGGTATTGGTGGGGGCAAAGAAATGTTTTTTTAAGTTGAAAAAAGTCATTCACCTTTTTTTCTAATTCCATGGAATAAGAAACAAAATCCAGATTCTACAAATAGTCATTTGAATAAATTTGGCTACAAAAAATTTTAAAAAAAGTAAAAGTGAAATGTTTTTGAATTATTAAAGTTAAAATATTTAAAAAGGATCATAATCATTTGTTTCATCATTCTTTAAAAATAAATATTTCATTTAGTTTTTTTACGTCATATTTTAAAGACATTTTTATATGAATGAATGTTTATTTAAATAAAAAAAGAGGAAAAACTCATATTGATGGAATTAAGTTCATGTTTATAATTAAGCCAGCTATTAAAATGCATTTGATAATGAATGTTGTTTTGTTTACTACAATAAAGTATTTTTAAACCCAAATGGGTTTTAAAATATTTGAACAGATATAAAAAAAATTTATGAGTAAATTTTATATCTGTACATATTACACTGAATCCAGGTTACTTTTATTGTTCTGCATATATATTATTATGGGACAACTCTATTAACCTTATCTGCCATATCCTGTTGCAGCATCAGATATAATGGACGTCCATACACAGATGTCCCAGTCCAAAAATACACTTGGATACGTCTATCAACTGTAACATCTTCATGCCTAACACGTTGTATGCCAGATCTACCAGAACCAGAAAGCACACCATATGGTGACACGAATATGACTAAGTAGTTAGATAACTTGGATGAAATATGTCAACCCAACTACAACAAGTCATATCCTAAATTTGTGATTTGACAACACATTTGGGTGTGTCAGATGTTTCAGAATTAGCAAGGACAGGTAATAAAGGGAGTGCATCTCACTACTATCAGATCTGAGCCTTCAAATAGGATGCTATAGATGTCACAATAAAATGCCCAGTTCCAAGTCACATCTATTTCAATCTACTAACTTATTATTTACTTAAAAATATTTCAATGTACCTTAGACCAGCACATATTCATTACATCTCCCTTCTAAGCCCCATTACACCACGGAATTTGAACTCGGAGAGTTCTTACAATCAACTCTCTTCAGGGATGGACCTACTTAATTATAAACTAAATCTGCCCATACATATATATATATATATATATATATATATATATATATATATATATATATTATATTTTTTTTTTTTAGCCCAGATATAGGAAAATACTGATGATGATTAATTATTTATAAAAGCATTACACAATGATGATAATGATCATCAAACCTATAGTAGTGTAAATCCATAATGTGATAATGATGATCAACATTTAATGGTATCAATGCACAGTAAGGATGGGGACGACCAAACAGAGATCAGATTGATTTAAACAACTAATTTATTAACAACATATAAAAAATAAATAAATATTTACAAACAAAAAATAATAAAATAGATTAATATTTAGTTATCAAAAAATGTTTTCCTTATCATCTTGGTGACTTTATACAAGAAAACAAAACATAATAATTTGACTTATATTATATACAACATCATATTCTGTAATTCATTAAATATATATAAACATAACACAAAATAAAGAAAATCACAATAAAAGTTCCTTAATAATAAAATTACCCCACTAGAATAATTACTGCAATCTTTATAAACTAGGGTAAATGTATTATCACTATAACTGCCCACTCCAATTTATCTATATGTAGGTTAAAGTTATGGTAGAAATTAATGACAGCTAAAGACCTTTTATTCAGAAGGATTAATTATATATTCAGAATAAATAAAATTACAAGTAAATATTAGTAAAATTGATTAGTATATTATCTATCTAGTCTTGTTGTCTTAAAATCTTTCCTCAATATATATATATATATATATATATATATATATATATATATATATATATATATATATATATATATATATATATATATATAAATCTTACTTGAGATAAGGTCATCTGGATGGATTACTTTTGACTTCTAGAGGAATCTAAAAATTTACTTTATTTAAATATATATTAACTGAAGATGATTCCTTTTTAAATTTAAATCAACAAGATATTTCTCCATCCATTGGTTTACTTTTAAGTTGTAGGTGATTGAATTTAAAAATGTACATTTTAAATACACAATAAAAAAAACAATACACAAACTTTCAAATAAAAAATTACAAAAGTGAAAAAAAAAATCATCATGCGAATTAATTATATAACTTCATCTTGGGTAAGCAAGCATTCAGTCAATAAAAAAAAATCAATATCCATGGCTAAAAATTCCAATTTACCAAATCTGTTGTTGTTATTTATATATACGAAATATCTTTCCTGATTGTATGAATCCATGGAAAAATGGTGATACACTAGCGTTTTCAAAAATAGACGTTCCGATGACAAATGTTATATTTTCATAATCAAGCAATGACGTAGAATTTAGTTAGAAAAATTCCACAGTATTAAATTTTCTACCCTGAATATATCATAATGTTTCCTGTATTATAACATATACTTATAACTTAGTTTGATTATATATATAAAATAGCTTTAAAAAACTGTTACTTTTTTAGTAGTTTCAGATTTCATTTGGATTAATATTCCTATAATGAATTTAACTTGTAAAAGAACTTAATTCACTAGTTCATTATTAAAGTTTAACTTCTGGAAACTACAAACATTTTTTCCTTTCTTTATATGCCAAAAAGTCATTTTTTCTTTTGAAAGAAATAAAAACTTAACTTTCCTTTCCGTTTGTTCAATTCCCCATCTTGACCCATTGTCTGCTTTTTTTTTTCAATTGTAAAAAGAAACACTCTTTCATCACATGACTGCTAAAAACCATATTATTACAACTTGAAAATATAAAAAAATTACATTATAAAATATCTTATTTCTTATTCCAAATTCGACCATTTATTAAAATCTTGACCTCATATAAATTTAATCTTTAATTATGTCTGTTCTATGTCAGTCAATTAGTATTTTTTTATTAATAAAATTAAATGAATAGACAAATAGGAAAACAATTAATTTCTACCAATAAATGAACATATTATTTTCTATGCATATGTTTATCTACATATATATATACACAACCATGTAAACAAAAAAATTTTTTACCTACTCATGATAGATAAAAAAAAAACATTACTCTCTCAAACATATCTATATGTATGTTGATAAGGGCATATAATACATTTATATAATCAAGTATGTAGGATATTTACCCTCCTACCACTTGGTTTGAATTCAGATATTGAAGAAGACATTGGGGCAGTGTGTGCAGGCTAGTTGTAAGCCATCTCTTACAACACCCCTTCCTAAAAACAGGTAAAATTTTAACTAGCTTTCAAATTTTAGCTCTTACCATATGACAAGTATGTTGGTTACTTTGGGTTTGGGGAACGGTTGCTATATTAATTACCTTACTTTCTAACATTTCCTTTATGATAATAATTTAACAACTGGTTCTGGGAAGTTCAAATAGTGTGCTGGATTAGAGCTTTGATGGTTTATACTTGAGGCATAACCAAGAACGTGTCTCTGTTACAGAAGGCACATGAAATCATTTATTTGCTACTCTTCTCCATACTCCTTTGAGATATATTGGACTTTGAAGATCTAGTCAAATATAAAAACATGTTTGCTTAAGTTAGTCTCTAGATATTCCCATACTTGCATTTACGCATTACTTGGGAAATACCCTCATCAAACTTAATATCCCTAATCCTGTACTATGTATATGCGTTTATGCACATATACATATTTTTATTATTATTATACATTGCACGCCTATTATCACAAAGTTTACCCATTTTTTTAAATTTATACTCTCAACTATGATAAAAAAATATTTCCTGATATTATCCTACATAATTACTAATGTCTAAAATAAGGTTTTAAGATTCAAGCATTATATGTGCCATGAATCTCTCCTCCTTGATTTACCCAAAATGCATTGGGACCCATCTGCTTGGCTATTGTATATGGTCCCTCATATGTATTTCTAAACTTATGGTATTTACCTTCCTGCGGTTTACTGGGATGTGGAATTTCTATTATCCCTGTCTCCAATTCTGAACTTGTATCTAGACTTTGCATTCAAATTTCTATGATTTGACTTCATAGTAAATTGCTTTCAAATTTGCAAAATATCCTATTATTTAAATATTATAATTCTCATGGATACAGGTCTATATCTGTTTATAGTAACCATAACTATTTGAACACTCTATAAGGAATGTTAAATAAATTTATCACTTAATCTAAATCTTCTATTAGCTTAAAACTTAAGCTCATTTACATGACTGAATAGGTTATCATTTTACACTTAAGGAAATAATAATTAAAAAATCTAAGGTTTTATATAATAAATGAATGTTTTCATTTATGGCATATCATTGGGCAGTTTTCGTTTTTTTTCTTTGCCAGTATCTCTCATTTTCTAAATTTCTCTATGTACATTACAAAATTATTGTCTATTTACAAAATTATAATGGATTCCATTCTTATTTCATAATCATTGTCATGTTCCAGTGGTCTGCAATCCTTGAAGGTCTTTCCCTAATATGTGCTTTTATTTTTAAGCAATGTTGTTCACATGCCTCATGTATGTGAATGGGCCTTCGAATGTATTGCACAATTTGTGAAACTGTGTATCTGTTTGATTAATGGACCACAACATAATGGTTTGCATTTCCATCATAGTATACTTCATTCCCAGATCATCATCGGGATCATAAAGAAGTTTATATTTCCACAAAGCATGACTAAGATGATCAACAATATAAGTTTTAACTACATAATCAAATTTAATTGATTCGAGAAGGTGCTTATCCCTTGGAATGGCTTCTCAAGTCGACAATACTTCATTTTTGACACCATCATCATGACTATAGGGTTTGAATCGATGGTTTGCTTTAAACTTACAGCAGTGTTTCTTCAAATCACTCTGATTTCCTTTGTTGCATGGTTCAACCATTTCTACACTTCTTGTAGACAAAATCATTGTGTGAGCATTAGTGTTACCTCGATTCATCTTCGGTATCAACCTTTCTAATTTAGGCTTAAAGAAATAATCCTCAATACCATTTTTGCAGAACTGTAATGTCCGATCAGTGTAAAATTTGACATCAAGCTAGACTTCTGCAATGTAAGAATGTCTGGCACCTTGAGAGGATTCAAAAATGAAGCCACGCAAATCCTTCAGTAATATAATGGCTTGTCATCATTTATCTAATCAGGAAATTATAATCTCATCATTTTCTTCACAGGTAATAGACCACTTTACAATGGCTAAATATGTGGAACCAGATGAGAATAGAATAGGTTGGATAAAAGTGCCAAGCTTATCTTGATTGCGTGTACTCTCTAATTTTTTTAAAAACGGTTGGTGAGCTTCATGATCATCTGAGGCATCCATGAAACTACCACCAGGATACATTGTAATAAATTTCCTATCTATAAGAAACCTAAAACAACCAATATCACCATCAGATAATTCTAAAATTGCTACATCACTCCAAATATAAAGGTGATATTGATTACGTACACTGTACCAGTTACACTTACAATCAGGTTTACTCAACAATATTTCTTTTCCATCTTTATTCATAAATTTTTCTGCTGCTGCTCTATCTAATACTGAAGTGGTTACTGAGATGTTTTCTTCATGTTTTGTTTCCGTGGAGTTTGTTTGTGGGGTTAGTAATGGAGTAATTATATTATTCTGGTCCATGTTCAGTACTATCTCTCCCAAACTAAGATTTCTAATATGCTCTTCAATCTCATCTTTAGAGACCTGAGATATCCAACCAACAGAAAATGATGCTACAAGTAAAGTTTTACCAATAAAAGAATATTTAGTGCTATAATTGGATTCAACTTCTTTATCCTGTTCACTGAAAAGATAATCCAGCCTGGTATGAATAACTGGAATTTCCACTTTGATTTCACTTTCATGATTTTCTTGACTCTTCTTTATATCTTCCCTGAAAGTTTCATGGGTCTTATAAACCTCTTTAAATTTGGAACCCAGCTGAACCACAATACCATCTGTTAAGACTGTATACTGGTCACCGCACTGTATAATCCTTTCATCCATCTCTTCTTTCATTTTAATCATCCCTTGCTTTTGTTCAATGCTGTCTTTTTGTACATTTCCAAATCCTAAAGATAATTGTCCCATATTCTTAATCAGCTTTTCCTCAACTTCCTCCATTTCTGCTTTTGTTCTTGCTTCTATCTTATTCATATCACTTTTCAATTCTTCTCTCAAAATACATACATCTTCTTTCAGTTCTGTTTCCAGCTTGTTCACAACATCTCTAGTTGCCATACTTTCTAATTTCACATTCATATCTTCCCTCATATCCTCCACTTTATTGCACATACCAGTATTTATTTTTATCTCCATGCTATTTATGCTGGATTCAATATTAGCATTGATTTTTATTTCCATACGATTCATATCTGTTTTCAAACTGTCCATTTCAGTTCTCATATAATCCATTTTACTATTTAGATCATTACTCATGCTACTGATATCAGTTTTAGTTGCCATTTTTACCTCCCATTTATTCATATTTTTATCCATTTTTGCCATCATTTCTTCAAACATTGCTTGCAAGATGGACATATTTCCAGTATCATGTACTACTTTACTCTCAAGTGCTTGAGCAATCTGATCAGTGGGGACTTCTTGGGTTTGTAAAGCTCTTTGGCTTTCTTCCAGTCTCTGTGACTCATTCTCATCCATCATAGACCCCCCCCAGGAGTTTGGATCAATAAAGACCGCTCCCCATCACTATTATCACTATCACTCTCTCCTTCAACAACAGTAGTGTCTAACATCTATTCCAAATTCTCCCTATTTTTACTTCTTAATACCAATCCACTTCTAAGCAACATGTATCTAAATAATTATTCAAAATAACTTTATACTTACTAATATCAAAATTCAATACTGCAGGACTCCCAACCACCCTACACCACTACCTAACTATTTACTGTTCTTTTTTAAAAAAAAAACAGGTATTTAAGCTTGCTTAATTCCTCTATTTTTAATATCACTTATTATTTACTCATTTATAGATTGATCTCGATCTGTTTTCTCCATCACATGTTGCATTCTTCATTTACTTTTAATGTTATTTACTTTTTTTAACATAAATTTTAAATTTCCAAAAAAAAAATAATTGATATATTTGTTCATCATAATTCCCATTGAATATATACTGGTCTTATATAACAGAGTATGTCCAATATGGATTTAAGATTTAAATCTTAAGGGTAAAATAAAAAAACACACAAAAAAATTTTTTTTTAAATTTCAGTCTAATGGGTAAACCTCCCTTGCATCTCAACTCTGTTCAGGCCTAAATGTTTGGATGCCAGATATAATGGGGCAGCTCTATTAACCTTACCTGCCATACCCTGTTGCAGCATCAGATATAATGAACAGCAATACACAAATGTCCCAGTCTGAAAATACACTTGGATACCTCTACCAACTGTAACATCTTTATGCCTAATACGTTGTATGCCAGATATAATGGAACCCACCACCCCAAAGTTAAAGATGCCAGATCTACCAGAACCACAGGCACACCATGTGATAACATGAATACGACTAAGTAGATAGATAACTTGGATGAGATGTGTCAACCTAACTACAACAAGTCATATCCTAAATTTGTGATTCAACAACACATTTGGGTGTTCAGATGTTTCAGAATTAGCAATCACAGGTAATAAAAGGAGCACATCTCACTATTATCAGATCTGAGCCTTCAAATAGGATGCTACAGATGTCACAATGAAATGCCCAGTTCCAAGTCACATCTATTTTATATTTTCTCTAAAATTTTTAAAAAATTTTTTAATTAACCAAACCAATTTTTTTTCTTCTCCTTTTAAGCCCCATTACACCATGAAATTCAAACTCAGGGAGTTCTTACAATTGGCTCTCTTCAGGAATGGACCTACTCAATTATAAACTAAATCTGTCCATATATATATATATATATATATATATAAGCCCAGATATAGGAAAATATTGATGATGATCAATTATTTATAAAAGCAATACATAATGATGGCGATGATCATCAAACTTATAGTAGTGTACATTCATAATGTGATGATGATGATCAACATCTAATGGTGTCAATGCACAGTAATGATGGAGGTGACCAAACAGAGATCAGATTGATTTAAACAACCAATTTAATATTTAGTTATCAAATTGATTTAAACAACCAATTTAATATTTAGTTATCAAAAAATGGTTTCCTTATCATCTTGGTGACTTCGTATAAAAAAACAAAACACAATAATTTGACTTATATTATATACAACATTATATTCTGTAATTCATTAAATGTATATTCTGTAATTCATTAAATGTATACACACATAACACAAAATAAAGATAATCACCATAAAAGTTCATTAATTATAAAATTACCCCATTAGAATAATTATTTCAATATTTATAAGCTAGGGTAAATGCATTATCATTATAACTGCCCACTCCAATTTATCTATATGTAGGTTAAAGTTATGCTAGAAATTAATGACAGCTAAAGACCATTTATTCAGAAGGATTAATTATATATTCAGAATAAATAAAATTACAAATAAATATTAGTAAAATTGATTAGTATATTATCTATCTAGTCTTGTTGTCTTAAAGTCTTTCCCTCAATATTATATATATCTTACATGAGATAAGGTCATCTGGATGGATTACTTTTGACTTCTAGAGGAATCTAAAAATTTACTTTATTTAATATATATATATATATATTAATTGAAGAGGATTCCTTTTTAAATTTACATCAACAAGATATTTCTCCATTCATTGGTTTACTTTTAAGTTGTAGGTGATCGAATTTTGAAAAATACATTTTAAATACACAATAAAAAAAACAATACACAAACTTTCAAATAAAAAATTATAAAAGCAAAAAAAAAAAAAACAATCATCATGTGAATTAATTATATAACTTTATCTTGGGTAGTCAATAAAAAAAATGTCAATATCCATGGCTAAAAATTCCAATTCACCAAATCTGTTGTTGTTATTTATATATATGAAATATCTTAACTGATTATATGAATCCATGGAAAAATGGTGATGCACCAGCATTTTCAAAAATAGACATTCCGATGACAAATGTTATAATTTCATAATCAAGCAATGACGTAGAATTTAGTTAGAAAAATCCCACAGTATTAAATTTTCTTCCCCTGAATATATCATAATGTTTCCTGTATTATAACATATACTTATAACTTAGCTTGATTATATATATATTATATATATATATATATATATATATATATATATATAAATAGCTTTAAAAAAAGCAGTTACTTTTTAGTAGTTTCAGATTTCCTTTGGATTAATATTCCTATAATGAATTTAACTTGTAAAAGAACTTAATTCACTAGTTCATTATTAAAGTTTAACTTCTGGAAACTACAAACATTTTTTCCTTTCTTTATATGCCAAAAAGTTATTTTTTTCTTTTGAAACAAATAAAAACTTAACTTTCCTTCCCGTTTGTTCAATTCCCCATCTTGAACCATCGTCTGCTTTTTTTCAATTGTAAAAAGAAACACTCTTTCATCACGTGACTGCTAAAAACTTGAAAATAATAAAAAAATTACATTATAATATATCATATTCCAAATTCGACCATTGATTAAAATCTTGACCTCATATAAATTTAAACTTTAATTATGTCTGTTCTATGTCAGTCAATTAGTATTTTTTTATTAATAAAATTAAATGAATAAACAAATAGGAAAACAATTAATTTCTACCAATAAATGAACATATTATTTTCTATGCATATGTTTATCTACATATATATATACACACACACCATGTAAACAAACAATTTCTTTACCTACTCATGATAGATAAAAAAAACATTACTCTCTCAAACATATGTCTATATGTATGTTGATGAAGGCATATATTACATTTATATAATCAAATATGTAGGATATTTACCTTTCCTACCATTTGGTTTGAATTCAGATATTGAAAAAGACATTGGGGCAGTGTGTGCAGGCTAGTTGTAAGCCATCTCTTACTATATATATATATATATATATATATATATATATATAATGTGAGAGTACCATATGAGCCTCATCTAAAACAATTTGTGTTTCTTTGTGAATTTAATTGTGCCTATATCGAATCAATAGGTATAAATAACATACACCTATCTTAAGCTTTTCATATATCAGATATATACATAAACTAGTTAGTATTAAAATAATAATTCTAAAAATAATTCTAATTTATTTATACACACACATAAATAAATGTTTCTAACTAATAGTATTTTTTTATTAACCAAAATTTGACATTGACAAAGCTGTAAGTCATCATTGCAGTATATCTGTTGAAACAAAGAAAATAAACATTTGGGGTTCATTACAAATTGTATATTTTAAACAATAGAAAGCATGAGCATGATTATGTGATATGCTTGCAGAAATTAATCCAGTATAAAAATGAACTAATATTGTTATAACAATAATCTTCTATTTAGTAATCAAGGCAATAACTACATCTGTAAATTTAAATGTGTTCGAATTTAGAACACATTTAAGAAAAAAAAAGATTCACTATTTTAATTACTTTCTTCAAGTAATTAATTTACTGCCTTTTAATATTATAAAGAACTATAAAAAAATAATCATTGAAATTGACATGGTTATAAGAGTTATCAACATCTTCGAAATGAGTTTTCAAAATATATGTTTAAGAAGTCAAAAACTTATAAAGATGTTCTTTGGCTAGACAATTTATGCCAAGGATTTCTGCTGATGTTTTAAACCTGAACATGTAAATTTATTCCTACTTAATGCCTAAAGTATAATCATCGTAATTTCCACTAAAAAAGTTGCCTTAATAATGGAGTATTATATTGAAGAAGATTTTAAATATTTTACTACAAATATTTAAAAGAATGAATATTTGGATTACCTCTTCAAAGGATGATCAATGAATTTTATCTTTCAACATTCATCGTCATTTTATTTCGTCTAAGAAGGGATATACAACCATTATTCTTTCCCATGTTGGACTACTTCATTGTGTACTTTAAGAACTCTTAAACTTTATTTCCTTTGTGGATAACTATATTTAAGTGGAGAAATTATTTCATATATTAAATTGATTTTAGCAGAATAAGTGGAGAACTGATAAGATGAACATTTTATTTTTATTTATTTAATAAAATTTAGATGCTGATATTTTGATATATGCTCTGATGAAAGTGACGTCTGACTAAGGTAAAAGTTTTAAAATTATTTCAATTTGGAGTTTTATTATATTTCAAATTGAATCTTACCTGACAATTATCATAATTTCTTTTTAAACAATAACATAACTAATATCAGAATACATTCTATTATTAATCTAGTGTGAATGTATGTTATCTTATATAGACATATAACACACACTGAATCATTTTAATGACACAATACGTAGATTTATAATGTATGGTGGTATTATTTATTATACCCATGATTTTAAATTATATATATGTAAATAATTACATTGTTTTTTTTTCTAAATCTTAAATAGTTTATTATTGTATATATATAAGCACAGATTATAATTCTAAATTTTAATATTTTTATTATTTATGTGATAATATTTTTGTTTCTATTACAGATTAAAATGTGTTAAATTTGATTTTAAAAATTAAACAGGTCTCATTTGTTTATTTTATTTAGTCATTTTATAAAACCAATAATTACAAATATACATACTCATATATATATATATATATATATATATATATATATATATATATATATATTGTAAGGTGATGTCCAATTCTTGTAAAAAAATAATAATAAGTAACTGATGTTTTAGGATAAAAATGTATAAAGATTAAATAGGCAGCCAACTTCTAAAACCTAATTTTTTTTTAGATATTTGGAGACATATACACATATATATACACACAAACATAACCATACATTCATGAAGGAATGAACACATTTATTTTTTTTTATTAAATGTAAAATAAAATATATACATATACACATATATATACATGAATGTAGATTTTAAATCATGACGTGACAAAATAAAAAAAAGAATATTTAACATTAAATTCTAGTAACCACGTTTCTTTTGTTTAAAAGAGGAAAAAAAGAGTAAACCTTTGTTGATTTTGGGAACGTGGAAAAATATCTAAGCAACAGATTTTTTTTTTTTAGTTGTTGTTGGTTTTTCTTGTTCAACTGAAGTGCATGAAAGTAAAGTTGTAAAGAATATTTTAATTATTATATTAGTTATTAGGATTTCCTTTCTTTATTAATATTAAACTATTTAATATTTGGAATTTTATTATTGATAAGTGTAAAATGTTTTAAAAAGGAAAAAAAAAACATTATTTAATTGATGAACTTTCGTTCGTTCAAATAAATGCTAAGAGCATCATAGTTATTTAACATTGTTAAAAAATATAATTGCTATCAAATGTTTCTGGGATAAAATAAAATCAACTAATGATGAAATAGAACTTTATTAACATTATTTTAAAAGTAAAATCTTTATCATGCGTTTCATACATATATAAATAAAACTGCATAGAAATAGCGTTCGCCTTATAATATAACGTAAGCCTTGGAAAAGGATTCATATTTAATAATTTATATTGTGTAAATAAAATCTAACAATGCACTTTTGCTAATTGAGTGTCAGGGGATTTTTCTATCCTCTTGGTGTCGTTGACGTGTGATGGAGGATCATATTTATTGGTATATATTGTTTAAATCAACGTGGAAAGATCTTGTTATGGAATGGAAATGCATGGCTTTAAAATCAAACGCCGAGGAATTCAATTTCATCATGGGAATTGTAATGCTTAGAATGTCAACATGATTTAATATACATGAAGGAAAGAAAGACATTATCTGCTAAGAATACAGAAGCTGCTCTTGAAAATTTAATGTGCTATTGTTTTAAGGAATTCCAAAATTTCATTATATTTTATGTTTCAAATATTTTTTTTTTTTAAATGTATACTGAGAGTTGGGTTGTGAATTTTTCTCACTCTTTTATTCAAGTGTAGCAAACATTTTTTTTTTAAAAAAACAAAAGAACCCATTTGTTTAGATTTTTATAGGGTGAGAGAGATGCACAACTCAAACTATACATCAATATATTATATATGTTTGTAAATAAAATATTATCATAATGGAAGGTTTAAATTAAACTGGACAATGACTGAAACAAAAGGTAAGATTTTAAATATTTACATTTATTAGATAATTAATACATTAAAATCAAACTAATTAATAAGTAAATATATATATATATATTTTCTTAACTATACAAAACACAAATTAGCAATTCATGGACATAACCTTGAGGTACATTTAAAGGACATAAACAGAATGATAATCGTACATTAGTAATATAATTTTATATTTAAAATAATTAATACATTATTGTAAATTATGCACTAAATTTTATAATTCTTATTTCAACCCATATTTTAATATTTAAATTACAGCTAGTCTTATTGTTGTAGAGATAAATTAATGTTTTATAATAATCATGTATATATTCTGTTGATTTATAAATATTATAACTATAAGCATGATCTGTTAATAAATATTTATTGTTTGAAGTTAAAACCTTTGTTTCTCTGGTCTCTAGATTGTCAAGCATCATTCATACTTCACTCACCAGAATAGCTATTATACATGCATACAGATTTTTAATTTATTATTAGCAATAGCCATTAAGGATCTATATAGAGGTCACATTATTGCCATCCTATTTAATTCCATCCTTGAGCAGAGTTAAAGGCAAATGTCTACACTGAGTTAGAACCCCGAGTAGTAATAGGACCTGTAAGTAGAGAAGGCTCTGGGTGTACTATCCTAAAAGGTTTTACAGTCCGTTACATATTTTGGCAACCCAAACATTTGGGGCATCAATTAATTAAATATCTTACCCTGTAGACGCCCGGTACATTTTACGGTCCATTACATATTTTCCGATCTACGCAACGTTTTGGGCCTGAAAATGTAAGTTCACCACAGATACAAACTACATACTGTTACATTTTTGACACCATCAACAGTGAAGCCTGTACACTGGCATATATAGACTTAATGAAAGTTGATTATCATGTCGCATTCATAATAGCCAATTATTAAATTCATTCTAGTTGGTAGTCTGTTACATTTTGGCATGCAATGTGGTAAGCTTGAATACTTAGATTCACTGCATGTGAAAAGTTTTGTCTATTATATTGTGATACACAATGTGTTGAGCTTTAAAGAGTTGGGTCTATCATATGTTATTGTATATTTTTAGTGTGACATAAATTGAATTTATGAGAAATTGTCCATAATTTCAGTATAACCTGATTTATCATATTTTAGTTAGTCAGTTAATAAACTATAAATTACATAACCCTATGGATTAAATGGTGTGGCAACTTAGTGGTATAGTTAATTTAGTCAATAAACAATAAGTTCAAATAACTCTGAGTGAAGGTATGAATTGATAAATAGAGACCAAAACTAAATAGATGATCAAGAATCTAATAAGAGTAGGCAAGTGAAGCAGATAAGGGAAAAATATATAAAACCAGCATTAATACCAATGATATGTAAAATACTTAAGGTAACCAAAATCACATGAGATGACACAAGTTGGTAGAAGATCCTATGACATATTATAGAATATTATATAAAAAGAAATAATTTTGCCATAGAGTAGATATTTTAAAGAAAAGTGTTAGTTTATTTTGTATGTTTCTCAGAAGTGGGAGATATTTGTCAAGTATGAGTAAGGAATTATATGTAAAGCCACAGGATGTTAGTGGCAATGAAGCTGAGCATGATCCTAATATGGAACAAGTAGGATCAGTAGACATGAATATGTCTGGGGGGTCAATGGTTGGAGCTGAGCATTCTTTCTCAATGCAAGAGGAAAAACAAATGATATCTCAAATTCAAGGAGACTCTAATGAACAGTCTGCTCAATCACCTGGAATTGGACTAACACAGGTTACAGAAAATAGTGGAGCCATGATGCAGATGCTCCAAACATTATTGGATCGAATGGATAATATGGCAACCAAGGCTGATATAAACAATATGAGTGGTTGGATGGATAGCATAAGTGGTCAGATAGATATAGTCAAGGCTGACATGAATGGTCGGATGGATGACATGAATGGTCGGATGGATAGCATGAGTGGTCAGATAGATACAATCAAGGCTGAAATAAGCAACATGGTAACTAAGGCTGATATTGACAAATTGGATGAGGAGGTTAAGAAAAGAATTAGTGGCATTGAAATGAAAGTTTCTACAGCCATGGAGCAGTTATCTTCAGAGATGAATGAAGTGCATAACAGTAGTACGGAATTAAAGCGAAATGTAGAAGAGATGAGAATAAATATAGATGTAGTGAGCTTGCAGTGTCAAGAGCAATTTACTGGGTTTAAAGAAAACATTACCATCAAAATTGATAACAATATTAAGGAGGTACACCAAGCCCAGGAATCCACTAAAGAAGAAATGAGGCAGGGTCAAGAAAATCACAAGAAAGAAGTTCAAGGAGATTTGGAAGCCATACAGATGGAATTAAGCCAACTCCAGATTAAACAAAGTGCAGAAAATGGGGCTCAAGAGCAAATGATGCAAGCTGTGAATCATCATTTACAACAGCTTGGACATAAGATATCTTCTATGGAAACAGATGCTCTGTTGGGCAAAACAATGTTAGAAAAACTTATGGAGAGAACTACTGAAACACAGAGTCGAATCGATAGTTTAGATGAAGCCATGAAGCAACAGACATTGAGGGATAAGTCCCAAATTAACTCAAAAATACCAATTCATATGAAACCACAATTAGGAAGGGAAAAGAAGATCAAAAATGACCGGGAAGATTGGAACAATGATGTGGCACATTTGAAAGTAGCTTTTAGTGATTTACAAGAAGCAAATGACCCATATGAAGAATCCACTTTTCAATCTCATATGATGCCTGAAGTGAATGGCCTCCATGAATTTCATATAGATGAAGCACAACCAGATGAATATCAAGCTGATGTTGATCATCTCCTCATGAATCCACAAATAAGTACACAAGAAATGAATAAGACTCATGTAACCAGCACGCAGATAAATGCTATTAACCAATTTGTGAAACTGAAGGTTTTTAAAGGTTTCAATAATGAAGCTCCAATTGAACATTTGAGAAGCTTAAAGCTTTATTTCATGGTGAATAGAAGTTTGTCAGAAAGTGAAAAAATTATAATTGCATATAGTCACCTCCAAGGTGATGCTTTAATGTGGTGGGAGTCATTATTCCAGACCCCATCCACATTTGATGATTACCAGACTCTATTGGTTAGGAATTTTTGGAACAGAGATAAACAGGAAGGCATTCTGTATCAACTTTTCCAGGAAAAATATAGATCTGCACCCGGGGAAACACTTACAAAGTTTTTTAGGCGACAAGTTACCAAGCTACGTTCATTGAACACATATTGTTTTAGGGAAACGGAGATCATCCGAATAGTTAAAAGGAATTTACCTTTACGTATAGAGCAATCGCTGATGTGTGCAAATGCTAAGAATATTGAGCAGGTTGCCGAATTGTTAAACAGTATGGATATGAATAATACTAATTTATCCATCAGGGCACCAGAGAGGAGGAAAGATGAGGCAAATGTTAATGCCTTATTTTATCGTAAGAGAAAAAACAACAATGATCCCAGACACTGGAAAGGGAAAGCCAATCAAATAAATGCACCAAATATGTGGTCACCCAAGAGGAATAGATTTAATAATGGAGAATCATTGAGAAATTTCCCTAGTACCCCAAACGGTTCACCAAAACCAGGATGCAGTAATCATGCATCCAAAACTAAGCAGAAACTAAACTAGAAAGGTGCTTGAGGATTAGTTCCTCACCTCAAGGAACCAAAAATACAATGAGGAACAAGGTACCAATAGTAGATGGAGAAATCACCAATATGACATGTTCATGGGAAGACAAGGCACCCAACTTTGCCTTGCAGAGCTGTCCCATGATAGAGGCTTTGTTTGAGGATTTGCCGATTAAAGCTTTGTTAGACACTGGTAGCCAGATTTCTGTCATTTCAGACCGACTGTATCAGAAGGTTCTGAACAAGAACCCCCAGGTTAAAATCTTGCCCCTGAAATCTGTGCAGGTTACCATGGCTAACAATAGGAAGGCAAAGCTTGCACAGAAACAAGTTTGGATTGAAATAAAGTTTCGTCAGGCAGTCCTCTATCATGTGTTTTTGATATTAAATGGTTTGATCCATGATGTCATACTAGGGGCAGACTTCCTACACTTACACTCTTGTATTGTTGATTTCTCCAATAAAATAGTTAGGATTGATGATGAGGTCTTGGAGATGACATTGCTTCCAAGATATGGCCTACCTGAAGTTGATTGCGTTGTATCAAATATTCCTGAAGCACTTATAGACACTAAACTTGCAGAGTCCAATCTATTAGATAGCAAAAGTGCAGGAGAGTTACGATCTATCATTAATCAGTTTAACCCGGTTTTTTCGGAAATTCCAGGAGTTATACCCGGATTCCAACAGAGAATTAAATTGAAGGATGACCAACCATTTCAATCCAGATCGTATCCTATCCCGTACCAATATCGGCAGGAAATATCCAAACAGATCAACAAAATGCTGGAGTGGGGGATCATTTCCAAATGCTCTTCACCTTACTGCAATCCAGTTGTAACTGTGAAGAAGAAAGATGGGTCGATGAGATTTTGTTTGGATGCTCGGCAGCTAAACAAAATTACTGTTCCAGACAGAAATATTCCACCGCCCATTCACGAGTTGTTCGTGAGATTTGGAAACAAGAAGGTATTTTCTACCTTCGATCTGACTTCCAGCTATTGGCAGATCGAGCTTCATCCTGATGATCGCCAGTATACTGCTTTTCGGTATGAAGGTTTTACCTATCAATTCAATAGGATGCCATTTGGGTTGATCAATAGTGGTGCTGGTCTAATTAGATGTATAGATAAGACCCTTTCTCCTGAGATTAAGCGAATCATAACCATTTATGTGGATGATGTAATTATTGCATCATCCAGCATTGAAGAACATCTTCAACAACTCACTACATTTTTCCAGGAGTGCTTTCACAAAGGAATAAAAATCAATTTCAAGAAAAGTACCCTGGCATCTGATCAGGTAGTCTTTTTAGGTCATATCATAGGTTGTAATGGGATAAGACCTCATCCAGATAAGATCTCTGCCATTCAAGACTTTCCTAGGCCTACTAATAAAAAGCAAATTCGGTCATTCTTAGGTTTGTGTAATTTTTACCACCGTTTCTACAAAACATTTGCTGGCCACATGGAACCTTTATTGAAATTAATCAGGAAAGAAGAAAAATGGAATTGGACCGAAGAACAGGAGAGGGCATTTGAAAATATCAAAACAGGGTTTTTACAGCAAACAATTTTGGCTTTCCCTGATTTTGATAAACCATTTGTCGTTCAAACTGACAGTAGTGGTTTCGGGTTAGGGGTAACATTATCCCAAATCCAGGAGGATGGTCAACCTGGCGTCCTGTACTTTATCAGTCGACTCCTGAAAGGTCCGGAGTTGAATTATACGGTAACTGAGAAGGAGGCACTAGCTATAGTGTGGGCCTTCCAGAAGTTCCGACAGATGCTTCTCGGATCTGAGGTGATAGTGGTCACAGACCATAAGAGCCTTGAATTCCTGAACCACAGCTATTTGACCAACAGTCGCCTAGTTAGGTGGAGTCTGCTGTTGCAGGAATTTAATTACACTGTAAGGTATTGCAAAGGATCCGAGAACATAGTAGCTGATATACTTAGTCGGAATCCATGTCGGTCAGATCAAAACCATCTATCTGTAGAGGATGCCTACATTACAAATGTCAACTTAATAATTGATAGTAATGTAGAGGATGAGTTAGAAAGGTTGCCCAGATTACAATTTGAAGATCCAAATTTAAATTTAGTCATAAGAGCCCTAAAAGGAGAAGTTTTGAATGTGCCCAAGAATCTGACACTTTATAAGGTAGAAAATCAGATCTTGTTCTATCAAATTGATTCAAATACTGTAGAGTGGAAAGTAATGATACCTACAATTTTACGTACCCCACTCATAAAGTATATTCACTGTTTGTATGGACATTACGGTGCCCGTAAAACAGAACATACTATGAAAACTTGGTTTTACTGGCCAGGCATGTATAAAGATATCTTGAGAACACTCCAGGATTGTCTAGTATGCCTAAAAGCTAAGCCAGTAAACCAAAATTATAGCGAGGCATTAAAATCTATAATTCCTGAAAGACCAAATGAGATCTTGGCGATCGATTATTATGGACCATTACCTCCATTCAATAAGCAAAGATATCTCTTGGTCGCCTATGATCTCTTTTCAAAATATGTCTCTGCTTACCCTATACCCCAGGCTAATACCAGACACACAATCAGGGTATTAGACACTCTTCAATTCCCCAAGATAGGAAAACCTAAAACTATTTTGTCAGACCATGGAACACCTTTCCTATCTAAGGAATGGAAAAGATGGGTGGAGAAACTACAAATCAAACACGTGCTCACTTCCATTAGAAATCCACAATCAAACCCTTGCGAACGCATAATGCGGGAGCTTGGCCGTTTGTTCAGGACTTACCTAAAGGATGAGCATAGGGGGTGGGTGAAGCAGACAGAACGGGTAGTGAATTACATAAATTGGGGTGCAAATGAATCTACTGGATTCGCACCCATCCAACTACATTTTAACCAACCTATTCCTTCATTATTTGTGAAATACCAACCTCCAATTGAATGTCATCACTATGACATAGAAACTAAAATTCAAATGGCTCGACAACAGTTAATTAATAAATCCAATTTTAGAAATAAGAAGGGAAAGGAAAGCAGACATCACTTTAAGATTGGAGACAAGGTTTTTGTGAAAACACATAGCCCAAGTAAACCAATGGATAATGTTTATCATAAATTTTGTCAACAATATGCTGGACCATATGCTATTGTGAAACAAGCTGGCCCAAATGCATTTTGGTTAAATATTGATGGAGAGATAAAAGGAACTTATAATGCTCGGATATTAAAGCCATACAGTGGTTGTCAAGAACTGCCATGTACAGAAGCTTAGTTATTTGTAAACAGATGACCATGATTAAAGTAGATGAAAGTGAAGTTTATAAAAAAAAATGTAAATGGGTATATGCAAGTGTATTGTAATGAGAAAGACAGCATTGTTCGTGAGTAAATAGCTAGAGTAGGTAGATGTGATGAGGATGCACTCAAATTAATGTTGAAACATTTTATTGAGGTATCTTAGAATTGGCTGAGATGTGGGAATTGACCCATAGAATGTGGGAATCCCATATTTTGTTCAGACCTTATAAAAATCCAATAAGACTCCTAGGGAGCAGGATATAGGCTGACAAACTCAAATATGTGCCTTCTGGAACAGAGACACTTAACCAGTCAAATTCAGACTATTCAACCGTCATATAGTTAGTAATTCTAGAAAAGATAATAGAAACAATGTTAATGATGACAGTAATTCAATGTTAAGATGAAAGAGATAAGGATAGGAATCTAACCAAAAATGAGTAATATAAAAAAAAAAAAGCAAATGTATATTGATGAGTAAATTAAAATAAGTACGACAGCATTAGAACTCTCCCTATTTAAAAAGAATAAAATTATCCAACACAATAACCATCCAAACCTTTGTTTAGGTGCTAAAATTTTGACAATGGTCTAAATTTTAACCTTCTAAGGATAGGGGAAATGTAAGGTGATGTCCAATTCTTGTAAAAAAATAATAATAAGTAACTGATGTTTTAGGATAAAAATGTATAAAGATTAAATAGGCAGCCAACTTCTAAAACCTAATTTTTAGATATTTGGAGACATATACACATATATATACACACAAATATAACCATACATTCATGAAGGAATGAACACATTTATTTTTTTTTATTAAATGTAAAATAAAATATATACATATACACATATATATACATGAATGTAGATTTTAAATCATGACGTGACAAAATAAAAAAAAGAATATTTAACATTAAATTCTAGTAACCACGTTTCTTTTGTTTAAAAGAGGAAAAAAAGAGTAAACCTTTGTTGATTTTGGGAACGTGGAAAAATATCTAAGCAACAGATTTTTTTTTTTAGTTGTTGTTGGTTTTTCTTGTTCAACTGAAGTGCATGAAAGTAAAGTTGTAAAGAATATTTTAATTATTATATTAGTTATTAGGATTTCCTTTCTTTATTAATATTAAACTATTTAATATTTGGAATTTTATTATTGATAAGTGTAAAATGTTTTAAAAAGGAAAAAAAAAACATTATTTAATTGATGAACTTTCGTTCGTTCAAATAAATGCTAAGAGCATCATAGTTATTTAACATTGTTAAAAAATATAATTGCTATCAAATGTTTCTGGGATAAAATAAAATCAACTAATGATGAAATAGAACTTTATTAACATTATTTTAAAAGTAAAATCTTTATCATGCGTTTCATACATATATAAATAAAACTGCATAGAAATAGCGTTCGCCTTATAATATAACGTAAGCTTTGGAAAAGGATTCATATTTAATAATTTATATTGTGTAAATAAAATCTAACAATGCACTTTTGCTAATTGAGTGTCAGGGGATTTTTCTATCCTCTTGGTGTCGTTGACGTGTGATGGAGGATCATATTTATTGGTATATATTGTTTAAATCAACGTGGAAAGATCTTGTTATGGAATGGAAATGCATGGCTTTAAAATCAAACGCCGAGGAATTCAATTTCGTCATGGGAATTGTAATGCTTAGAATGTCAACATGACTTAATATACATGAAGGAAAGAAAGACATTATCTGCTAAGAATACAGAAGCTGCTCTTGAAAATTTAATGTGCTATTGTTTTAAGGAATTCCAAAATTTCATTATATTTTATGTTTCAAATATTTTTTTTTTTTTTAAATGTATACTGAGAGTTGGGTTGTGAATTTTTCTCACTCTTTTATTCAAGTGTAGCAAACATTTTTTTTTTAAAAAAAAACAAAAGAACCCATTTGTTTAGATTTTTATAGGGTGAGAGAGATGCACAACTCAAACTATACATCAATATATTATATATGTTTGTAAATAAAATATTATCATAATGGAAGGTTTAAATTAAACTGGACAATGACTGAAACAAAAGGTAAGATTTTAAATATTTACATTTATTAGATAATTAATACATTAAAATCAAACTAATTAATAAGTAAATATATATAATATTTTCTTAACTATACAAAACACAAATTAGCAATTCATGGACATAACCTTGAGGTACATTTAAAGGACATAAACAGAATGATAATCGTACATTAGTAATATAATTTTATATTTAAAATAATTAATACATTATTGTAAATTATGCACTAAATTTTATAATTCTTATTTCAACCCATATTTTAATATTTAAATTACAGCTAGTCTTATTGTTGTAGAGATAAATTAATGTTTTATAATAATCATGTATATATTCTGTTGATTTATAAATATTATAACTATAAGCATGATCTGTTAATAAATATTTATTGTTTGAAGTTAAAACCTTTGTTTCTCTGGTCTCTAGATTGTCAAGCATCATTCATACTTCACTCACCAGAATAGCTATTATACATGCATACAGATTTTTAATTTATTATTAGCAATAGCCATTAAGGATCTATATAGAGGTCACATTATTGCCATCCTATTTAATTCCATCCTTGAGCAGAGTTAAAGGCAAATGTCTACACTGAGTTAGAACCCCAAGTAGTAATAGGACCTGTAAGTAGAGAAGGCTCTGGGTGTACTATCCTAAAAGGTTTTACAGTCCGTTACATATTTTGGCAACCCAAACATTTGGGGCATCAATTAATTAAATATCTTACCCTGTAGACGCCCGGTACATTTTACGGTCCGTTACAATATATATATATTGAATCAACTTAATGATTTAATATTTATAAAAAAAGTTATATATAGCTTATACTAAATTTATCATTACTATGGGATATTTGTTAAAATGCCTGAAGAGAGTCAATTGCGATTTCTATTCTGAGCTCGAATTATAGAGAATAACGAGGTTATTAATAGAGGAGTGGATTGGATTATATTTTAAATCACATAATCCATGGCATTTTATAAGAAGACACGAAGTCTGACTATAGGTAGATGCGACTTCCTCGAGTCCTGAAAAGGATTATCCCGTTATACATGGAGCCCACACTTAAGGCATGAAACAGTAGTTTTCCATTAGTTAAATCCATAGTTTAAAAAAATATATATGAGTATGTTATGAATTAGTAAAAACACTGAATAATAAATAATAGAGACCTTGAAATAAAATAAACCATAGTAAACAGATAAATCAGTCGCTTTAAAATAAATAAATACGATTATAATTTGGGCATTAAAATATATATTATAACAATACCTTATAAAAGTAGAAAAAATAGAATTACATTTAAGGCTTAAACACAGCATGAAATCTTATGGCATACATATATTATAACCTTGAATAGAAAGTAGTTTATATATATAACATAAGAAATTTTTCATTAATGATAACTAGAAGTGGGAAAAAGCTACTAATAATGGAAATCTTTAAGCAATAAAGATAGTGAGATAGAAATTACTTCAATTAGTAATGAACAAGGGTCTTTGCCTAGTCAAACATCTGGGGGTCTGTAGCTGAACACAACCACTTCTCACAGACATGTCAAGATGATGGAATGACCATTGAGGCACCAAAAATTGAGGTAGCTGAGGTTACAGACAATAAATGGACATGGGAAGAAAACTTCCACAAGATGGAAACAACTATGAACAAACACTTTGATGATATATTAAAATTATTGAAGCATATGATGGAAAAGGAGCAACAATCTCAGAAGAATCCTGAGGGCAATGTGTCCCTCATGAAGATCGAAACTACCTTGAATAAGGCAACTCCAGACAAAGTGATGACTAATGTGACTGAGTCCTATAATCAGATCAGTAGAAATGATGAAGCCATCAACCAAGTATCTACCATGATTAAACCCCAGTTTAGTAAAAAGGTGCTGACTGTTAGGACACACCAGACTGAGATCAACCCAAGGACCCAAATTAATGAAAAAGAAACAACTGATACAGGTGTCCAAATTTTAACACCTCCAATAACCTCCACAGAAATGAACCATGAGAGAGATAATATTGAGGTAAATGCCACAGTTTCTGAACATGAAGTGGGAGTTAAACTGGAAAATGAAAAACTTCACAATAAAGATACTATAGTCAAAGTTGGAAATGAAATTTTATGTGGTAAACCTTATCATTGGCATGACTGGTGCATTATTCATGATGAATGTAGTCTTAATGTTGTCCTATTATAGTATGGGATGGTTCCTATTCATTATGGATGGAAAATTTACTACTATGTTCTCAGCTGGCAATACTAAACATGATTCAAATGATGTAGGAAGCTATGAACATGTTTAGGCGGACTGCAGAGTGCACGTAGTCAAGTTAAACCTCATACTCCTAGTCAACCTATTCTATCTTCATCTGGTTCAACATGGTCATTCATTGGAGATTGGCTTTTTATATCTAAAAAAGATGATGAGATGATTATCCACCACTCAAGTGAACCTCAACAAGCCATTATCTTACAAAAGAATATGCCTGGTTTTATTTTTGAAACTAATAATGACACTAAACATTCTTTTATTGCTAAAACTTCACTTGCCCATGAATCTTCTATTGGTTTGACTCTTCAAGTTTCCAAAAATAAGATAGAAAACCATTCTATCAATCTTAATTTGGGAAAAATCATCCCAAAAACATGTCAGAGTGACACTGATTTATATTTATTAAACTTGTCCATGAATAATATGGAAGCAGAAAGGTTATGTAACCAAGAGATGCAAGTAAATGTGAGTATCTTATGTTCAGAACATAAAGTTTGTCCTGAATATAAAGTTCATGAATATAGTAGTAGAATTCATAGAGAATTACTATGTGTTCAAAAGCTTACCGCAGAAGAAGATTGTCATAATAGGCAATCAAAATTCAAACATAAAATTTGTAATCATGATAATTACATCCAGAGAAAGCTTTTAGCTATTAAAAGGATTGTTAGTGAAGAAAACTATCTCTTTATGAAAGATGATTGCATTAAAACAAGAGAAATTCATAGATTTGATCATCTTAAAAATACGTCATGGGACATAATATGTTTCCATAATCAAAAGGATCTCCAATCATAGAGAATTATCAAGTGATGTTGGGAACCGCCACATTACGTAGTAATAGCCAAAAAAGTTCACATTAGCATAAGTTATGCAATACGTATGAAGGTCCATTTACATTTATTAGGCAAATGAATACTAATGTCTAAAAGAAAAAAAAGGAGCATGTAATATGGGACAGACTTCGAAAGTTGCAGACTTGAAATGTGAAATGTTTTTTGTGCAAATGGATGAATCCTAATACCATTTTCCATAAAGGGAAAATTAAATTAATGTATATATGTATATAAATAAAGGAAGTAGATATTAATAAACAAAAAAATGTATCAAGTTAACCAAAGTATAAAAAAAAAGTACTTACAGGTTTATTAGAGTACAAGTTATGGTTAAAATGCAAATCCATTATTATATATTTTGATATGGATATATATTGTAATAACAATCAGCATTAAGCCAATGTACATGTGCTTTCTGGATATATATATATATAAATAAATATATTTAAAAAAAAAAAACAATAGATTTATGGTTACAAACCCAACAAACCACCAACAAACTAGATAGGCACCCAGTTAACAACCCCCCAAAGGAGAAGCCCCTCAACCAAATCATTGCAAGAAAGACCTCAAAGGTACATTTATGATAAACAAAAATGCAAGTTTATATATATATATATATATAAACAACTTGTTAAAAAAAAGGCCAGTCAAAGAAATAAAAATGTGAAGACGAATTTCACACAAATTCAAAATTGGAAATCAAGTTTTTATAAAAACACCTCATATTACTATACCCCAAGAGAGCTAATATCAAAATTTTTACCATTAATATGAAGGACCTTATACTATCATAAAGCAAACAGGTTCCAATGCATTCTGGATACATATAGAGAAAGATATTAAAGGCACTTACAATGCTAGAGCTTTAAAACCCTATTTTGGTCAAACAAATTAATAATGTTTGCCACATTCTACTTATGTATAGAGTAAAATGTTGAAAGAAAAGATCACGTGAAATAGGTAAGGAGAGAAAAAGTTTTCATCTAAAAGTCTATAGGTATATATATGCATGGGGATGTATATAAGTCAAAAGAGACATTAATTTTCTTTGATGAGGGTATGTTAAGCAATTAAAATTCATTCTTAGGATACCTGAAAACTAAAACCGTTTTAAGAGTTAATCCATGCTGAATGATGGATGTTCTTATGTTTTGGATAGTTCTCAAAAGAGTCCATAAGTCTTAAAGAAAAGCAGGATGGAGAATACCAAACAAATATATGTGTCATCTATAAAAGAGGCACATGACAATAAATCCATCAAAGGAAAATAAATAAAAAAGGGAAGAAAAATATATATATATATAAACCTCCTTATCCTTCTATTTAAATTGAATGATATTTAATATAGAGAAAGAGAAAGGGTTAAAAAATAGAGCAAATAATAAAGGTTGATAAAAGCAGGAAAGAAAAACAAGCTCCTCAACTTTATATTTAATGCAAACATTGACACACATTAAGTGTCCAAATTTTAATGGTAAATATAAAATTTGAACTCTTTTAAGAGGGGAGGTAATGTGAGAGTACCATATGAGCCTCATCTAAAACAATCTGTGTTTCTTTGTGAATTTAACTGTGCCTATATCGAATCAATAGGTATAAATAACATACACCTATCTTAAGCTTTTCATAAATCAGATATATACATAAACTAGTTAGTATTAAAAGAATGATTCTAAAAATAAATAATTCTAATTTATTTATACACACACATAAATAAATGTTTCTAACTAATAGTATTTTTTTTATTAACCAAAAGTTGACATTGACAAAGCTGTAAGTCATCATTCCATTTTATCAGTTGAAACAAAGAAAATAAATGTTTGGGGTTCATTACAAATTGTATATTTTAAACAATAAAGAGTGTGAGCATGATTATGTGATATGCTTGCAGACATTAATCCAATATAAAAACGAAATAATATTGTTATAACAATAATCTTCTATTTAGTTATCAAGGCAATAACTATGTCTGTAAATTTAAATGTGTTCGAATTTAGAACACATTTAAGTAAAAAAGATTCACTATTTTAATTACTTTCTTCAAGTAATTAATTTACTGCCTTTTAATATTATAAAGAACTATAAAAAAAATAATGATTGAAATTGACAAGGTTATAAGAGTTATCAACGTCTTCGAAATGAGTTTTCAAAATATATGTTTAAGAAGTCAAAAACTTATAAAGATGTTCTTTGGCTAGACAATTTATGCCAAGGATTTCTGCTGATGTTTTAAACCTGAACATGTAAAATTATTCCTACTTAATGCCTAAAGTATAATCATCATAATTTCCACTAAAAAAGTTGCCTTAATAATGGCGTATTATATTGAAAAAGATTTTAAATATTTTACTATGCAAATATTTAAAAGAATGAATATTTGGATTACCTCTTCGAAGGATGATCAATGAATTTTATCTTTCAACATTCATCGTCATTTTATTTCATCTAAAGAGGAATATACAACCATTATTCTTTCTCATCTTGGATTACTTCATTGTATACTTTAAGAACTCTTAAACTTTATTTCCTTTGTGGATAACTATATTTACGTGGAGAAATTATTTCATATATTAAATTGATTTTAACAGAATAAGTAGAGAACTGATAAGATTAACATTTTATTTTTATTTATTTAATAAAATTTAGATGTTGATATTTTGATATATGCTCTGATGAAAGTGATGGCTGACTGAGGTAAAAGTTTTAAAATTATTTCAATTTGGAAGTAAGTTTTATTATATTCCAAATTGAATCTTACCTGACAATTAACATAATTTATTTTTAAACAATAACATAACTAATATCAGAATACATCCTATTATTAATCTAGTGTGAATGGATGTTATCTTATAGACATATAACACACACTGAATCATTTTAATGACACAATACGTAGATTTATAATGTATGGTGGTATTATTTATTGTACCCAAGATTTTAAATTATGTATATGTAAATAATTACATTATAGGTTTTTTTCTGAATCTTAAATAGTTTATTATTGTGTGTATATATATATATAAGCACAGATTATAATTCAGATTATAATTCTAAATTTTAATATTTTTATTATTTATGTGATAATATTTTTGTTTCTATTACAGATTAAAATGTGTTAAATTTGATTTTAAAAATTAAACAGGTCTCATTTGTTTATTTTATTTAGTCATTTTATAAAACCAATAATTACAAATATACATACTCACGCATATATATATATATTGATTCAACTTAATGATTTAATATTTATAAAAAAGTTATATATAGCTTATACTAAATTTATTATTACTATGGGATATTTGTTGAAATGCCTGAAGAGAGTCAATTGTGATTTCTATTCTGAGCTCGAATTCCGAGAGTAATGAGGTTATTAATAGAGGAGTGGATTGGATTATATTTTAAATCACATCATCCATGGCATTCTATAAGAAGACACAAAGTCTGATATAGGTAGATGCGACTTCCTCGAGTCCTGAAAAGGATCGTCCCCTTATAATATATATATATATATCATAGTTGTAGAATTTTTTCCTGGAAATAGTTTCATGTCATAAACCATTCCATGATCCAGGATGACGAAATAGCCTCTAGTTTCTAATGAACTATTAAAGGCATAGACTTATAAAAGAGAATTATTATGTGCTTTCAGCAGTCAGAATTTAAATAAGTAAATTCTTACATTTCGATTTACAAGTCTTAAATTCACTCATCTTACAACATTGACACCTTCTACATCAGGTAAATACAGTAATGATTATCACTAATCATTAACTAGACTAGATATTATCTCTACCTCAGATATAAATTTTAAAGTTCAATTAGAAATTAATGTGTAATATGTTTATAAATATATTAAATAAATTTTACACTACCACACATTATTTTAAATCATATGAATAAAGATGCAATAAAAGACAAATGATCCCCAAGATGCATTTTATGCTAAACCGACACTCTTTTGTTGGCCCAGATTACCATCTCTCATATATATATATTGTGCCCTTTTCTATATTACCATCTCTCATATATATATATTGTGCCCTTTTCTATACGTCAGTAATAGTTTATAACAGTCAATTATTAAAAATTTTAAATTTAGAATATGTTCTTTTAAACATTAATTATATTAAGTCAATTATATCTTTAAAGTGCAATTTGAAGCTAAAGAGAATACATAGTATATAAAATTATTTAAAAAATAATTATGTAAAGCTTAAAATATTGTTTCAAATGGTTGTAAAAGCTGGCCATATTAAATAACACACCTATAAATATTAAAAGTATATTTAAAAATTCGATTTTAATAGTTTAAAACGTATAATTTAATAAATACAGTGTTTAAATTTATAATCATATTTAATAGTCAAAATTAATATAATATATTTTAAAAATAAACTTTATGATGGTGAGAATTGTATTTAATTCTATATTTTCTAAATTATTCTTCCAAATTTTATAACTATTTTATATAATATAATAAGTGTATCAATTTTATAAATCTAGGCAGAGAAATAGATTAAAAATTGTCTGTCAAAGTTATTAATCATGTGACTTGTATATTACATACTTTCTCACACACGCTTGTTTGAGTTAATAATAAAGTTTAAAATATTTTGAAATTACAGTATAGAATTGGATGGAATTGTTGCCTATCATAAAAGTAAATAGTATTAAAAATTAAGTTAACTATCGTATAACATGCTTAAATGATGTAATAAAGATGAATACATTCATAATATAAAAATTAAATATTTTATTTAAATAAAAATAGATAAATTGAATATTAAGAAATGTAATAAGTTATTAAATGTTATTTTAAAAGTTATTTTAAAAGATTAAATAATTTTAATAAAATAATAATTGATTTAAAAGTAATATTTTAAATAATATTTTTTAAATTTTATTACGTCATAATTTCTAATTTTCAAATTCAATTCTACTTGAAATTGAAAATATGTAAATTTGTTCTCAAGCTAAAGTAAGAATTAACCAATAGGAATAGGTATTCTTACAGACTATAAATTTGATTTGCATGGAGTTATCGGGAAAGATTAATAATGTATTGAAACCGGAGAAAGGTAAATTATAACTATCAAAAAGATAGTATTTTTAAAATTTTTATTTTAGTCAATTTTTTTAGTACTTTCTTATCGTTTTATTTGCAAAAAACTAATTGATAATTTTTAAAAGTATTTTTGCAAAACAGGGTGTTAAAATATAATAATTTAGAAACTTCGTGAAAATGATTTTCTAATTTTTAAAGTACTTACCAGTCGTATTTTATCTAAAAGTTTAACCTAAACTTCGCAATAAAGGATGGATATACTCCGAAATAAAATAGATATAAATTGTAATACTGAAAAAATATTTGGAATATTTATTGATACAGCTTTATTAATATTTCACCGAAGAACTGTTTTGGTACATAAAAAAACCACAGCTCAGACATCATACGGAGTCTAATGAAAAAATTGGAGACGCATTATTATTTATAAGCCTATCCAAGATTTATTTTTTAAATAGTAATAAGACAATTGTATATTGCATGAATTATTTTATATAATACTATATCAAAAGGAGTAAAATGTTATATCCTTTCTGAAGGTAACATTTTTTTTTTTTTTAAACGAGATTTATAAAAATACCAAACGAAAGTTTAAATGTATCAAGAAGGAAACATATATAAAAAGTGAACACATAGTTGAATAAAAGATGGATCCATGGAAATACAAATAGTACTTAAAAGTTTATCGAATATTTTTAAAGTTAAATTAGATGGATTGATGCATCGGATACACAGAGAATATTGGTAGAGAAGATTAAGAAGCTTTACGGGATTAATTAATATTATGATTTAATAATTATCGTCCTAAATACTAAAACCAAGGATTATTTCTATAAATTTTACTAAATGGATTAATAATTATTTTACTTTAAACTTTAACGTGCTTGGAGGAGAACATTTTTTAAAACTCTAGAGAAAATAATAAACATTTTGGACTTATCAGGAACTATCGTCAAGAAAATATGTAATTATAGTTTTGATTCCTTTTATTTTGTTAACCTAGTTTAAATCTAAATTTTTTTATAAGATTAGGAAAACATAAAAACATTAATTTATTAATATTAACATTTTATAATATAACAATCTAATAATTTAGCTAAAAATATTTTAATATAAAGTGTATGGGTGTGAATTTTTTTTATATTTGCAATGCTCAAGTGGATAAAGGAAGCCTACTGAACACGATGACTAGATAAAGGTTATTGGTAATAATAATAACTATTGATAATTTATAATGTATATTTTTTGTTTTCTTTAGATCATCCATAAATTGGAAGAATGAAGTGTAAAAGTTTTTTACTTATATGTACCGCATTTCATACAACATTTTAAAAAACGTTATAAGATAGGATTGATTTGAAAATATGCATACAACGATTTTTTTTATTTATTTATTAGTGATATAATCCAACATAACAAATAATTATGTGATTCTTTTAAAATTTTCATGTTATGGATATTCAAATATTGTCTAAGTAGATTGTATATGATTAGACATATAGAATAATGAAGTAAGCAGACTTTTCTTGTGGAACAGGTAGATTGTTTAATTATTAATGAATTTTATTTATTGTTTTGTAAATGCAGATAGTTATTTATCGATGTAAGATGTGGAAAATCTTGAGAAATAATGTTGAGATAGTGGCTTGGAAGTACTTAGTGAACAGGAAACCAAGATGATGTTTTAAGAAATAGGATATTATAAGGAATGGAAATAATGTTTAGTCTCTATGTAAATATCAGCATAGTTAACAAAGCCCTATGACTGATACACATTTTATTTGGACAGTGTTTATATTTCTTTAAATATTTGATGTTATAATAAAGCTGAAGAAATAGCTTTAACATCGTCTCTGTACTAGAGGATATTAGGCAGGTAAATGTCATACCTCTTTCTTGTTAATGCACTGTGCCATGTTTTTGAGATATGTTAAGAGTAATACTCTAGCTTTCTTCCTTAATCCTATGCATCTGTTTTCACTATCTTTATTTCATGTAACTGCATCATTCAGTAAGATATGTTTAAGAGAAATGATAAATAATTTAGAACTTAGGTTATGCTATCGTTTTGTATAAGATTGGTTTGTTTGCTTAGAAGGAATAGGACGTTATAACTTAAAATTGAAAATCCAAAGTATCCCAAGGAAAGAAAAGAATCATAGAATATATTTTGAATTTTATTTCGGAAATGAAATATAAAATTTTTTAAATAGGGTATCTAAACAAAGATATTTTCTTTAAAGTGATAATAATTTTAAATGCTTTAGTATTATTTTTTTAAGAGAAAAATAAGTATTGCATATTTTTTTAAAATACAATAGTACAAAGTAAATTATGTAAACAATATGCATATTATATTTTTTGTTTATTGATTAACAGAAATATATTGATGATTACACTTATATCATACTAAAGTAAGGCTTAAAGAAGAATATACTATGATTAGTAAACATTGTGTGATAAATACTAAAATCTAGTACTGAATTTTGGATAATATTTTGTGTAACATCTTTGACTTTGCAAGATGAAATTTTTTTTAATATTTTGAGAAGTCCATACTCATTATAAAATTTTGTTTTCTATAAAATGTTTTCTAAGTATGAATTTTTTTTTAAAATAAGATAGTTTAATAATATTAAGGATAAAATGCTGTTGCTAATAAAGTAGATAAATATATTTGTAATAAGTTAACCATAATGAGAAATCAAATAGTAACATTTTTTTTTAAATTTTGTCCTAAATCTAAATAAAGATATAATTGAAATATAAATTTTTTTTTTTTTAAACCCGGTAGATCAAACTGTAAAGTAAAAAAGTTAAGGATATCCACTGTAAATAGTGTAAATAAATTGTTTATTTATTTGTTGTTAGTAATAAACTTTGTTAAATTTTGTTATTTCAAAAATTTTGTGTCCGAGTTATTTATTTCTCCACATCGCTGCATGAAATCACGATATATGCATAATAATCTAAACAAATATATAATTTTGCACAAAAAGATAAATAGAGAATTATTTAAGAATTTAAATATTTTATTGGTATTCATTTAATTAAATAATTATAATTTTACATTGTTTTATTGGTCATAAATCAGTTATCACAATATTATATTAAATTATATGCTATCAGTTACCACACATATTTTGTTTGTCAGATTATTAAAATGCTACCACGTATTTATTATATCATTACATGAAGATATAAGATCATATTATATTATTTCATTATTTTATTATGGTAATAAAATTAATAAAAATAAACTCTTTCACCTTAGATTCTTTATAATAAAATTATAGTAAAAGAAAAGATATACAGAATTAGTTAAACAATGAAGAATATTATTACTGTTATTTATTATTATTAGTTTCAGTGTAGTAGATTATGACATAAAATCCCTTCTCATATTTTACTATCGTATTTTTAAAATAACTTAGAATAAACTTTATGAACCTGAGATTATTTTATTGAGCTAGATTATTACAAATAGAAGATTAAGACTTAATTATTAGTTTAATCTTAGTGAGTAGAAGTTATTAAAGTCATAAGAATACTATGAGTTTGTTATTTGAAATAGTAATAAAGGGGGGATAGTGTTCTTATGCCATTGAGGTAGTATTCTGTGGGATATTGGCTCAATGTAATCTATCTTGTCACCTGTATTTTCACTTCAAGTCTCATGAAAATATTAAATATTTATTTAATTTATATTTATAAACTGAACCTTATTCGTATTTTAGATTTGAGCTACTGGAATATTTAATTTTAATGCTGAATATTTTATTTATTAATTATTAACTGAGATAGAACCCGTTTTATTTCATATCATATATTATCTGGAAGTGAAGATGCACGAGATGAAGGTTAGAATATATATATATATATATATTATAACAAATCCATTACCTCTCACTAGATAGGTGGACACTACCAAATATGCATATATATGATGTATCAATATACGTGTCTATGTATTTTTATTTAATTAAGTGGTTTTGACCTAAAATATTATTATTCAAAACTTATGGATTTATTCTCACAACTGTAATATATCCCCAACATGTATTTATGGTCGTCCAAAGGACACCAAGCGCCAATCCTATACGAATATAAGAATTACGCGAAGTGGATATATTACCAACAAGAATATTATTTACGTAATGTGAGAGAGATTTTGACCATCAGCTAGCTCAGTCTCATGGTCGGGTGGCATCACAGCTGGGAGTAGCCACAAATGGGGTTAAGAGTTCTTTTTTCTTTTTTTTAAACATAAAAAATAATAATAATAACTAAATAAATAGATTTATAAACAAATAACTAATTCAATACTCTACTTTCTTGGTATATTTATTTAATATTATAAAAACAATGTATTTATTACTCTGTCATTTCAAATCGCACACATACGTCATTCTTGCCAACAGTTCTCTCATACATATCTCATGTAGTGAAGGTTGATACTATGAAAAAGTTTGTATCACATGACTTTTGACACTAATTACTTTATTATGTCCATAATGGAACAACGCTTTAAGAAAACCTTATTAAATTATTTCATATGTCACTTTCACTTATTATTGCCATTACAAAATTTCCTTTTCATAAAGAAAATTTAAAAATCAATGATTAAAGTTCTTTATCTGGCTTTCCCTGGGGAAGTAGTAGAAGCAGATTTATTTATTTATTGAAGAGTTCTGTTCCACAGGTAAATCAGGCAAATCAAGGCAAAGGTTTGAGATCTTCATATCTGTTGTCTGGCAAGGTTCATCCTGGTTCCACGTTAGAAATTATGTGGTTTTGAGGCATCATGGTTTTATTGGTTGAGGCAGCTGCAGCAGATTGGAATCAGGGGTTTGAATCCGATGAGGCCTTCTTTTACCCTGACATTTCTTGAAATCACCATTATATAAACTAAATATTTAAAACTTTTTAAGTGTTCATGGTTGTAGCTCTGCTGGAAAAAGATAAAATGCATTCTGGGTGGCTCGCTTTTATAGCCCCTCCATTTGTTCTAGAAGCTTCTTTTTTATCTCACTTCCAATTTTCAATGTGGACTAACCAGATCTGTTAGACGTGTGAAAACTTGTGTCATAGCTTCTATTGTAATATAACAAAAAAAATGGAATCTCATTCTGCCAGAAACCTCTAGTTTTTAAAGCGTGAAACAAAATCTCATTTCTCTCTTTTCACTACTTAATTCATTCATATATGCACTTGTCACACACACATATATATCATTTAAAAATGACAGAGTCCCTCCCCCACGTTTGTGTATTTGTAACCACCACCATGTAATAAAAAAAATTAAATATTATATCTACATCTATATATGTTTACCGATTAAATAATATTATTTGTGACTGGGTTCGAACCCATTCTGTCATAATACCCCCTCCTCCAAAAGCCTTCAAATACCTTTGCATATTTTTAATGGCTCATTTTGGTACAATACTATCTGTTTCGCCTCATGTATCCCTCTGCTTCTTTTTCTGGTCCGACGTTCAGCTTGTCAGGTGGTCTCTTCTCTCCAGGTGTCTCTTCATTTTGGAAAGGTCCCCATTTCCATTCTCCACCCTCTTTCATCCTCTTTTACTGCTTCATAATGCCTGCCATAGTCATACAAGTTCATGTCAATGGCATTGAGCAACTCGGTGATCTCTCCAATGGATGCTTTCCATGCCCCAAGATCATCTGTTCCACTTTCATGGGCATGCTATGTCTTACAATGCATAGTATATGACTCTCTGTCAGGTTGCATGCATCCAATGTCTGCAGCCTAGCCACTTGTTTATGAAAAAATTGTGAATAGCTATCATTGCAATTTTCTTTAAACTTTTCTTGCATAATTTGGCACATTAACTCCTGCCTATCCTCAGACCAAAAGGCCTCTCTCACTTCTTTTTGATACTCTTCAAAAGTATCCGGTTGTCAACTGAGCACATACCACCATGACTCAGCATTGTCTGTGAGGTTGCCACATGTGATAATTACCTTACTTTCTTCCACCCTGGGATTTATATTGAAATATTTTTAGGCTACGTAGATGCTCGACAGGTGCTTCCCCCATCCTACCCGCAAATGGACAAATTTTAGGAATTAGTTCACACCTCCTTGCACCATCATGTGACTTATTACCACTGCTGGTTTTCCCAAGAGGTTTACTTAAGCACCTTGCTTCTGTTCATCTCCACTCTCCATATCTGACTTTCCCCCTTCCTGTTCTCCCAAATCATTTTCGTCTTTAATTCCCACTTTCTGTTCTAATCTATCCATTCTCTTTTCTATTTCTCCGAATCATAATTCTAAATCTACAAGCTTTCTCAAAATTCGCTCCAAAATATTTTCCTGTTCTTCTTTTTTCATTTTATTTTGCGCCCTTGTTTTAATAAAAATTCTTTTCATTTTATTTTGCGCCCTTGTTTTAATAAAAATTATTTTCTTTTATTTTACTTTTGATTAACACCTCGGACTGACTCCCCCATCCCAACATACAGCATTGCCTTCCTGTTAGCCTCTTTAACTCTTGAAACCTCATCGAATTAGACAAAGAAATTTAAAATAACAGATTGTGTATGTTTGACCTACAGTACAGCTACGAACTGACAAAACTTGTTATTTCTTAATAGATATACATTTAACAAATTAACGCCCTTCGATTTATTTAATGCTTCATTTGAACTATATATCTAAACAACCCTTTCTTCACTAAAATATATAACTTTTCGCTTTATTAACGTAGTTCTGAAATCTCATACTCTCCCCATTCCCTTCTACTTCTCTTCGAAGCCCTTTAGTTGTGTCACCATTATAACAAATCCATTACCTCTCACTAGACAGGTGTACACTACCGAATATGCATATATGATGTATCAATATACGTGCCTATGTATTTTTATTTAATAAATGGTTTTGACCTAAAATATTATTATTCAAAAGTTATGGATTTATTCTCGGAACTGTAATATATCCCCAACACATATTTATGGTCATCTGAAGAACACCAAGTGCCAATCCTATACGAATATAAGAATTACGTGAAGTGGATATATTACCAACAAAAATACTATTTACGTAATGTGAAAGAGGTTTTGACCATCAGCTAGCTCAGTCTCATGATCGGGTGGCATCACAGCCGGGAGTAGCCATGAATGGGGTTAAGAGTTCTTTTTTCTTTCTTTTTAAACATAAAAAAATAATAATAATAACTAAATAAATGGATTTATGAACAAATAACTAATTCAATACTCTACTTTCTTGGTATATTTATTTAATATTATAAAAACAATGTATTTATTACTCTGTCATTTCAAATCACAAACATACATCATTCTTTCCAACAGATCTCTCATACATATCTCAAGTAGTGAAGGTTGATACTACGAAAAAGTTTGTATCACATGACTTTCAACACTAACTACTTTATTACGTCTGTAATGAAATGAGGTTTTAAGAAAACCTTGTTAAATTATTTCATACATCACCTTCACTTATTATTGCAAGTACGAAATTTCCTTTTCATAAAGAAAATTTAAAAATCAATGATTAAAGTTCTTTACCTGGCTTTCCCCGGGAAAGTAGTAGAAGCAGATTTATTTATTTATTAAAGGGTTCCATTCCACAGGTAAATCAGGCAAATCAAGGCAAAGGTTTGAGATCTTCATATCCGTTGTCTGGCAAGGTTCATCCTGGTTCCACGTTGGAAATTATAGGCAAAGGTTTGAGATCTTCATGTCCGTTGTCTGGCAAAGTTCATCCTGGTTCCACATTGAAAATTATATGTGGTTTGGAGGCATCATGGTTTTATTGGTTGAGGCAGCTGCAGCAGGTTGGAATCAGGAGTTTGAATCCGATGTGGCCTTCTCTTACCCTGACATTTCTTTTGAAATTGCCATTATATAAGCTAAATATTTAAAACCTTTTAAGTGTTCCCGGTTGTAACTCTGCTGGAAAAAGATAAAATGCATTCTGGGTGGCTTGCTTTTATAGCCCCCTCCATTTGTTCTAGAAGCTTATTTTTTATCTCACTTCCGATTTTCAATGTGGACTAACCAGACCTGTAGGCATGTGAAAACTTGTGCCGTAGCTTCTATTGTAATATAACAAAAAAATGGAATCTCATTCTGCCGGAAACCTCTAGTTTTTAAAGCATAAAACAAAATCTCATTTCTCTCTTTTCACTACTTAATTCATTCATACACACATTTGTCACATGCACATATATATCATTTAAAAATGATAGAGTCCCTCCCCCCACGTTTGTGTATTTGTAACCACCACCATGTAATAAAAAAAATTAAATATTATATCTACATCTACATATGTTTACCGATTAAATAATATTATTTGTGACTGGGTTTGAACCCTTTTCGTCACAATATATACATATTACAAGTGACAAATACACTCTTTCCACAACTTTGATACCATCCACTTCAGATAAATACAGTAATGTTTATCATTAATTATTAACTAAAATAGATTATATATATATTGAAGCAGTAAAATCTGTTATACATATTTTCCATCACTGTCTAGTGACACTAGTAACCTTAAACTGAAGTTTGAACCCATCTTTGTGCTCATTTAATCATCAGGGAGTGTAAGTACACATATACATGTGATACCTCCCCCCACTTTTTTTGTAAGTTGTAAACAGTTATTTTAATAAAAGACAAAGTATTTAATAAAGTTGTAATTTGGTAATATTTAAAATTTCCATTGCCTTAAACAGTCATGTATGCACGTGTACGTATTAAAGATATGCAAAATATTGTAAATAATTCATTTATTAAAATATATTCTATCAATAATTCTGCACTAACATGCTTAGGTTAGAGAAATTTAATATTGTAAAAATTATATATTTATCTGTGCTAAGCACTTTCAAAGTTCCTGGACTTCATATTCATAGTCATGTGCAGACGATGGTAATGAGGAGACGTATTCTAATTTACGCAAATTAGTTGGCTGTTAGTTGTGTCACAGGTCTTAGCATTTTATTTTGTTTAGATTAATTAGTCCATCTTTTTGAAATGGTGAAACAGGTGTCTTTTCTGTTTATTGAATGAGTGTCATTATTTATGAAGTAGGTTTCTTTTATTTTATGCCTATGGTCATTTCTCTCTCGACATACTATTGTGGGGTTGGTAGGTTCAAATCTGTGTCCAGTAGTCTTTACATGCTTCAAGAATTCTGATGTGGTCTCTTTATTGTTCTATGCCCTTTTATACATGTACATGTGTTGTGATGCTCTATTTGTGATGGTTGTTTTTGTTTCCCCATAATACGAGGTCCTGCACCTAATCTGAAGGCATTGGATTTAGTATACAACTTGAGGCATTGTCTTAGGATCTAATTTATCTTCTGAATTATTTACGAGTCTATTGGCATTGGCAGAAGTATGAGAGCCAATTGTAAATTCTTTTGATAGTGTTTTCATTAAGTGTTTGTCAGTGTTATTCGTGGTTTGTTATCTCTAATTCTAACTTGCTGATTTATTTTTGCTTGGAAACATGCTATTCCTTTGGTTAAGCTTCTGCATTTATAGCCAACTGATGTTAGTTCTTTGATGTACTTTAAAATGTTATCTCTTCTGACTGTATTGAATTTGAATAAGTAATTATTTCTATGTACAAATTCATTTAATCCAACATATTTGTGAGAGTTGGGTGCTATGATGCTATGATGTATATATTCTCTAATTTTCAGGGGTTTGATGGTCATGTGGTACTTTAATTGTGTATCTTCTTTTTGTATATCTAAGTCCAGGTATTGTAGATAGTGTTGATCATTCTTCCATGTGGTAGTTAGTGTGAGATTGGTCATCTGCTGCAATTCTTCAGTGATGTTTATTATTGTATTCCTTTTGGCAGTGATAAACATGTCATCTACACATCTTACATTTAACATTCTGTGGTTATCAATCTGTATTTTCGATATTATCTGTTTCTCATGCTAGTTTAAGAAGGTGCTGGCCATTATACTACTGATGGGGAGACCCATTGGCCATCGTTGCTTCATTTTATACCATCTTCTTGCAAAAATAGTGCAAATATTTTCATCCATCCATTCTAAAAAAGCTATAATAAAGTTAAGCTTATCATCTGGGCATCGCTTATTACTCAATTCTGTTTTGACTATTTCTATTGAGTACTTTCTGTTCACTGATCCATACAGCTCCTTGACAACTAGAACTGCTATTTCAAAGTCCTGGTCTATTTGTATATCTCTAAATTTTATCCACAAATTTGAAATGATAATGCTATGGCATAATCTCCAAACCCTATGGTGTCTACCAACCCCTAATTAATTAATTTAAGCAGTTTCTTGGTAGTGTGTTCCACCAAAGTCCAACATGAGTCAAAGTGGTATTCCTTCTTTGTGAACTTTGGCATTTCCAAACATTCTGGGAGGCATAGTGGCAGGATATATGTGGTAATAATCTGCTCCGGTCATGCCTTTGTCCTTGTGATTCCTGAGTATTGTGGTAATGAATTTCTTCCTGTTTAGCCTCAAGTTAAAATTTGCATCAGCTTCAAATTTTAAGTTCAGAATTTGATTCAACTTTTTCTCATGGTATTTTCTATTGTTAATGATGACAAACCTGTTTCCTTATATTCTTTAATGCATTTCAAGATGTTGGATTCCAAAAATTGTCTAGTTTTATTAATGCTATTTCTCCATTCATTATTCTCTGCTTTCATATGTTTATTTCTAATAGTTTTCATTATTTGAGAGATTATGTTGCCTCTATGGGGATGATTAATTAAGCTTGCTTCTGTATCAGCTAGAAGTTCAAGTTTTGGAAATCTCCATAGGCCACCCACAAATCTAGGCCCTAATGCTAATACTCTCTTTGCTTCTGTTGGTGGGTTGATATTAGTTCTATTGACGAATGTTTCTTTCACTGCTACACTCAGATCTATGTGTTGTTTCTGTGTGAGGAATATTATCTACATTCAAATTGCATGGCATGCTTTATTTTCTTCTGTTCACGTTTATTTTGCATCCATTGGGATATATCTATATTTGTCAAGATGTGCCACCATCTTTTCATATTTTCTTTAGCGCTCTTTTACATCCTTTTATTATAAAGCTAGCAGTTGTTTGCATAGGCTATTTCAAATCTTGTCATAGTTATATACTGAGCAGTTAATTTTTATTAGGCAGCAATTTGGAAAAATGTTTAGTAGTTTGCATTTGTTTAAAAATTCAAGTCTTTGTTGTAATTTTCCTTTCATTATTCCAATTTGCAAAATATATCTCTCTTGAAATTTATTCATACTACTGTAATAAATAATTTATTTATTGACTTCTCATAAATTATATAATATCAATAATTCTGCACTAACATGCTTAGGTTGGAGAAGTTTAATATTGTAAAAATTATATGTTTATCTATGCTAAGTGCTTTCAAAGTTCCTGGACTTCATATTCATAGCTGAGTGCAGATGATAGTAATGAGGAAATGTATTCTAATTTATGTAAATTAGTTGGCTCTTAGTTGTGTCACAGGTCTTGGCATTTTATTTGTTTATATTAATCAGTTCATCTTTGTGAAATGGTGAAACAGGTGTATTTTCCATTTATTGAATGAGTGTCATTATTTATGAAGTAGGCTTCTTTTATTTTATGCCTAGGTCATTTCTCTCTCACATACTATTTTGGGTTTGGTGGTTTCAAATCTGTGTCCAGTAGTCACTTCATGCTCCAAGAATGCTGATGTGGTCTCTTTATTGTTCTGTGCCCTTTATTTGATTTATTTAATTTGTGTATTTTTTTTTACAAAACTGATGCAATACCAGACAAGGTTCTGGAAAGTAATTAACATAACTTTAAATTTAAGAAACAAAAGGATGCACTTTGTTTAATGTAAAATATTGTTGTTAAATTAGATGGATTTTAATTTTAATGAAAATTATATCTGTTGAATCTATTTCCAATATAGAAATAAAATAGAACAATACTCTCCAAAACTTATCTTATTTCATCTTTCAAATGTAATTTTAAACAAAAGATGAGTGAAGTCATACCAGGTAATGCATATCCGACCGCCTCAAGCAGCAATGTAAAGGAATTTTCTAGAAAATTTTGTTGGTATATAAATACAGCCAAATTCCATACAGGGAACTCTGCTTTTATTTTTCAGAGAAATGTTGATAACAAAATCCACATCACTCAAAATCTTGATAAAATGACTTCTGAGTAGAAGGAAGAAATTTGCTTTCCCAATCTCTACAAGATTATCTCCATACTGCTATGCTACTATGTGATCATGACTCGAGAACTGTCTTAATCAAATCATAAATTAACTCTCAAAAGATGTTAACCATTATTTTATCTGAACTCTGTGTTGCTGACCATGCTTTCCATGTTTGTTTTCATGTGCATAAACCTGTACAGCCATCGAGTTGGTGAGTCAGTAGAAGGTAATCCTGCTTATGCTGCTATCATGCTCTATCTCTCTGTTTAATAATCAATCATTTGTTTGTCATGCCATCAAGCATTATATTTGGCTATGTAATTATTTACCTGTTAAATGTAGTTACATTTGTTTAATGAAGGGAACAATATTTCTCCTTTTATTTTGACTTTCTAATTAGTATTCAAGGTCATATGTGTATCTTTAAGCTTGGGTTAAATTTTGCCATGTCATTACACTAGATATTACTAATTTAGGAGGGCTTTAGCTGATCTATCAGTGTCATTAAGGACCTGAATCTTATTTAGCATTACTTACTCCTGACAGAATTATTAAACTTCATATTATTGCTTTGTCCTGGATCATTTCTTCTCATGGCTTGTTCCAACATGGGGTTTGGAAGCAGCAACTCCAGGACAATGTCAGGTTGTAATGAGGCTCTGCATGGGATAACATTGGAAAACCTGGACCATGTCACCCCCTACCAACCCCTATCCAAATGCCACTCTGTCACAAGTGCAGGTGGATTATCACATCCATTAGTAATTGACAAAGCCTCTCAATCCCAAAGCAGACTTAATCACCTTACTATATCTATAAGCCGTAATGTTGTGATCTCTGTAAACAATTCTGCCTCTATTTTTATTGTTATTATTTATTAGAAATGTCATCTTAAAGCTTATTTAAGCTAGCCACCTTCTCATTTAAACAATCTTTGACTATGCTAATAAACAACATTAAGTAATTCTGTCAAATCAGAATTGTTCAAATAAATGTGCAAAATGCTTATTTGTTTCAAATGATTGGTGTAATGTATAACTATTGACCAAGTGATATAGCTATATCTTTTAAAATGCATGTTCACTGTATTATTATGGTAATCCATAATTCAAATAGGGTTTTATATAAACAAGGTCCTAATTCATATATATGCTTCATAAGGTCATTCCCATTTGTGTATCATAGCGCTAATATTATAAATCTATTTTAAAATTGATATCTATTTTAATTAGCATATTAAGCAGCATTATCTTAAGTATATGTCATGTAGTATACTATTATATATATTTGTTTTTATTTGCATATTCTTCAATCATTGTAATCCATATTCTATAATGCATAGTAACATTACATAACCTATAAAATATGCAAATCATCATCATTGATTGTGTTAAACCTACATTCTATTAACTTATATTGTCATATGTAAATAAATTGTCATTTGTATGTGTTAAATTTATATTTATCATTGCTTAAATATTCGATTCCTTATTAATTATATTAATAAATTATTAACCTTTCATAACCAATTACTATCTCAACAATTCTTTGTCTTAGTGTTGTTTTATAAATACACATTATTAAGGGTTGCATTATATTATAATTCAGACTCTTCTTCATGCTAGTCAGTTGCATCCCATTAATCTTGTCTTAATAAAATATCATTATAATTGTGAAGTTCTCCTCCCACGTTAGTGGTTTTAAGTAATTAATGTCACATTTTCCTTGAAGATCTTGTCTCACTGCTGTGTTTCTGGGACTGGAATAAATGAAATTCCTTTGTTATCATCAAAAATGTTGTCCATAGGGTCAAAGATTTAGAAAATGGGCAAATAGGGCAGAAATCATGATTGCTTCTGACCTGTGTATCTTGGGTATGATTGGTTTTAGTGCACTTTTGCTTATACTCTAAGTCCTGTTAAATGTACATACACATATGACCAGTAATATATATATATGAGATGGTGATCTAGCCTAACTTATGAATGCTGGTTCAGCAGGAAATGCATTTTTGCCTTTTATGTATTTTTATTCATATAATTTTTAAATAATGTGTAGTAGTATAAAGGTTATTTAATATATTTATAAATTTAAATAAGTTTATTGCCAGTATTTTAATAAATAATGTACCTACCTACAATCATTACAATTATTATTCAAATTTAAAGATTTATTCATTATAGTTATATTTAATCAGTAATCATATAAATTATTCCTTATTGTTCAATAAATATTTAAAGCTAAATAAAAAAAGTTAATCCCATATTATAAATATTTTTTCATTTGTATTAGTCTTGACTATTTTTTCTTGAGATGACTGATTTATCTGCGTATTTATTCATAAAAAATGGTGTTCAAATATAAACATTGTGGGAATCGAACACCAATGTCGAGTTTGTTCCACATCACCAGTTTTGCATTGCACAACAAAAATAAACTAAACGGTAAAAGTCAGAAATAATTTATAATAATAATAGAAAGATCTAATATTCCAATTAATTAATATTAAGGGACTAGCATGATTTACATTCATGAATCATAGAATCCTCATAGAATATAAATAGTTTTATATCCATGATAATTTTCAAATTTTTGTTTTAACCTTTTCAATTAAGTTGTATTTAATCTAGGTGAAATATTTGTGCATTAAATTTTTGTTTATTAAGATGGTGGGTTTGATTTGATTTTATAACTGTAACAATTTAATTTTTGAATTGATATTTTTGTGATAAATAAAGTTGCTACTACAATCTTATAAATGATTCTGAGTTTATACAGATATACTGTACTTAGTTTTTTTATGATCTGAAAGTAGGAAGAAGCATATGGGTACTCTGATCTGGCATAGATAATTCAAATAGTTTATTGTTTTGTATTACATGAAGATATAAATATGTAAAGAAAGATACGCATAAGTTAACAATGTGGGAAGAAAGTATATGACAAGTAAGATAAAATAAAGAAAGATTTTACATTGAAAATTTGAACATATATGTCAATTACATGTTAAATTTGAGTTTTTAATTATAAAAATGAACCAAGAAATAAGATTGAACCATATTCCTGGAGTTTTAGATTCTTCTTCAAACATGATACTACTCAACTAGATGATCATGATGAGGTGGATGATACTGAACCAAAACGAAAGATTATTCAAACCTTATATATCACAAAAATATTATTTTACATACACATTCAGAATTATATCTTATGTTTTTTTTTAAAGCCTAGCTTCAGTTTAAGTGCTGGAAAGAGTTTGAGTGGACATATTGCTAGAAGAGATGATAATAAATTGACAGTTATAATCTTAAACTGAATTCCAAGAAATTGCAAAAGACATAGAAAGTGACCACATGTGAGACAGATGGATGACATAAGAAAGTTTGGAAAAGATGAATTAATGTGGAAAGACCTTTACACTGATGTAGATTGATAATAATTGAAAATAATGATGATATATATTGTAATAGTTAGACTATGAGATGATGATGGATAATTATCATAGGACCTTATAGCACCTTCCATCACCGTGACTACTTTCTTTTACTGCCAGCTAATTCAGGAATAAACATGAGACTCCCTCCATATAAAAATTATACTCAATCTTCCCTCATATAAGTAGTATCTAAAATTAGTAAAATACTGACAAAAGAATATTTTTATAAATGAATCAGACAACAAAATAAGTAAACCAATTAACATGTTTATTAACACATAAATCAAAAAAAGGTATTTCAATAACTGCACAACTAAAAGTGTAGTTTGATTATTCATATTGGAAGCAACAAAGTTAAAAGAAATAAATTGACAAACGGAATAAGTGCTTTATATGTTTTATGAGAGTAAACTTTTTATTTATCATTATCAGCAAGACATTATAGGTGCATTAGTTTTGTTAAATAAATCTATTATTACTATATACTGTATAATAAATTTATATTATTATATTATATACTATATTATTTTAACTATATAGTTAAATTTATTTTTTAATTGATTTATTTACAGATATGGCATTGTCAAAAAAATTTGATATACTATATTATTTTAACTATTTAATTTTTTTAATTGATTTATTTATAGATATGGCATTGTCAAAAAATTTGAAAAAACAGAAAACAACCAGTGAGTTTAAAATCGAATGGCTGGATGAAATTCTAGAAACAGATACTCCAAAAAGTAATAGTAAATTAAGAATTTCGTTATGAGAAATATTTACATGCAGCAAAGTAAGTGGTGTAATTTGCAATTACTGTCATAATGGACAAAATAAAATGATTTTGTAACTGGGAAAAAGTGGAATGAAACTTGGAAATTTAATTTTTTTAAATGTCACTTATTCAGCAAAATCACATTTGGACAGTGTACAAAAATTAAAAAATAAATATTCTTCCTTAACGGCAACATGAATAGTATATTAATTTAATGAAATAAAAAGCAATCCTAAAGAAATCAAAATTTTAATTGATAATGTATTATTAACAGTGAAAATGAATATGTCTTTACTTTCCATCCAAGATATCAATGAACACATAGCAAATAATTCCAGAAAGTTGGTGCAGTAAAAATTACGTCTTTACATTTTTGAAAATAATTAATTCCATGGTAAAAAAAAAAATGATGGAAGAAATAAACAGAGTTTATATTCACACCCTAACTACTAATGAAAATACTGATATTGGTACTGCTAAACGCTTAATTTTATATTTTAAATTCGGATGTAAAAATTCTGTCCAATACAGAACTATTTTTGATGGAAAAATTCAGTTGAAAATTTGTGACACAACTTCACTTGTATCAGTAATAATGAATTTTATATAAACAATAATATTGATTTACAAGAAATGGTTATATTTACTTCTGATTGTGTATCTGTGATGTTGGGTAAATGGCTTAGCAGCAAAATTTAGAAGAAAAAATATCACATTTGGTTCAACAACATTGTGTTGCACATCATGAAGATGTATGAATTTGTGATTCATGGAAAGAAGATAAATAGTAAAAGAGATTCAACTGTAATGAGAACAATTTATATTTTGTTTTATAAATCTACAATAAAAAGAAGCAAATTTCAAGATATTGCTGAAGCTTCTGAAAATGAAGCTATTGTTTTTAAACCTTTAGTTTAAGTTAGATGGTTATCTAGACATTTTGCACTTAAAGCAATAATTAGAAAAGATTCTTTGATTGAATATTTTAAAGATGTGGATGATCTCACTTTAAAGTTTTGTCTAAAGAAATTAAAAAACCTTGACTTTCAAGCAAACATGGCAATTTCTAATGAAATTTTAGAAAAACTTGTTGCATTGTGTAAAATTTTTCAATGGTGCCACCTAAACCATTTGATGCATTTTAATTTGTTTGTGGAAAAATTAATAAATGTAGAAAACAATATCTCAAACAAAGTAATGTTCGATGGAGCAGTGAAGTAAAAATTATTCCATGTTAAAATTTATAAATTTGTTACATTTTCATTTGGAAGGAAATGAAAAAGAAGTACGAGATTGGACAGCATTTAACTTAACAGCATTTGCCACAAGTAATTTTAGTTATGGCAATGCAGGAATTGAGGCTCTTTGCTTAAAATATAAAATCATTTAAAGTGATAAATCATCTATAATAAAACAATATAATGATTTTAAATTCACCGTGAAAGAAAAGATCAAATGTAAATTGATAACTATTTTTATGAATATGGTATCAATTTCATAGGAAAATGAATAATTTCGGGACCTTTCAAAATTATTGATATTGGTGAAATGTTTTTGGAAACTAATGATGAGTGTGACAAGGTTTCAGTTTGATGAATTTAATAAAAAAAATAAGTAACGAAACCATTTAGGAGAAAGTCATTTGAATATGGTGATGAGAGTAAAATCATATCAAAGTGATGGAATCATCATAAACTAGATCTTATATATTCGGAATGGTTAAATTGTAAAAATAAATGAGAAAAGATGTAATATTGCATGTGACAACTATAATTCAGTAGCTTATTTCTTCACGTATTAGTTTTTTAAATTGTGCAATAATTTTATTTTTATAATTTTAGCATTCTAATGAATGTAATAACTGCATATATGCATATGGAAATTTTTTTGAAATTAAAATTTAAAATCTTTATAATTTTTTTTTTCCATATGAGATAGCATCGGCCGGGAAGCGAACCAGCAACAATCGTCTGCAACCAACTGCTTGCTTTCAAGGTGGCTGCGCTAACTTCTCGGCTAACAACGCTTGACATCTTTATATCTTTTATAACAATTTTTTACTTACATAATTGTAGAATCAATTAAGTAGGTATTATTAGTTCAAATGGCACACAAATTATTTCGATTCGCAGATAAAAAAATGTGCACTATAATTAGTAAAAATTAGAGGAAACATTGCTTACTCCATTTCCAATATACCCATTACACACACATATATATATATATTGTAATTCTGACAATCCAGAAATCGCAAGTCAGTTAGTGGTCCGAGGTTTTTCATGCATAGGCACAATATAACATGGATTTAAAAAACAAACCCCAGATTATGAGTCCTCTTGTAGACAATACCATAGCTAAATATAATTAGTAAAATACAAGGTTGTTTTTTTTTATAATTCATAATATTTTATCTTATTTCTTAAAATATCTTGATTTCAAATATAGGTTCTTTACAATCTTAAATATCTTATATATAAGTTCTTTTGCAAATTTAATATGTCATATCTTATGAGTTAAAATATCTTGATCTCAGGTTTTAAAAATATATTTATTGCAAATATAGGTTCTTTTACAAATTTAGGATATCTTGATCTCAGGGTTCAAAATCAGAATAAAATGCACTTGAAACAAAATGTTAATGGTAATACTTTAATTTCTTAACAAAAATATGATTATTATTATTTAAGCTAACATGAAACATTTGACATTTCTTTTAGTTTATTTTGGGATCTTAGGATTTTAAGAAAGTAAAAATAAAATTACAAAACAGAATACTCAAATACTTAAGTATTTAAGTGGATAACTTGAAAAACATTTAAATACTTTACAATTATTAAAATATAATTATTTCACTTCTACTGACCATAAAAACAAATAAATCTTATGTTTTCTGATGCAAATTTAAATAAGCAATATCAAAAGAATGTAGAAGGCAGTAAGGGCACCTTTTATACTGCCAACTACACAACAACTGCATTTAAAATAAGATAAATATTATAACATTTATCTTTTATGAATGCAGATAAAATAATTAAATAATTATTAAGCAAAATGAATGTATAAACACAATGTGACCATTGAAATGTACTCTTAAAATAATTATTAATGCAGACTTTATTAAAGTAGATTTTGATCACATCTCCAATACTAGCACATAAGTGTTTATAAACAAAACAAAGTAAAACTCCATATAGTAGTGCCACCTGTGCTAAACAGAGTAATCAATGGATGCCAGAAGGCTTGTGCATAAAATCTCTATCTAATGCCTACTCATCCAATATCCCCAGACCAGTTTCTGGCTTGTGGCCTTCATCAGTGAGGAGCTTTGGATCTGAGAGCACTGCATCCAGAACTTAGGATCTAATGCAACCTCTAGCAACCATATTTTATCTCTACTTAACTACAAAACTATGAGCATGAAATTGAAAACAAAAAATATTTTAAATCTAAGCTCAATAGTTCGTAGTCATATGGGTCTGAACTCAGTTCAGCACCCATACATTTTGGTGCCTTTGGCTCTTTAACAACCACAGCCACCACTACCCTATTAGGCAGGATTGGTGTTAAACCAGCAAGCATCACATGCTTTGTTTATAAACACTTATGTGCTAGTATTGGAGATGTGATCATGTGATGCTTGCTGGTTTAACACCAATCCTGCCTAATAGGGTAGTGGTGGCTGTGGTTGTTAAAGAGCCAAAGGCACCAAAATGTATGGGTGCTGAACTGAATTCAGACCCATATGACTATATAAGCTATTGAGCTTAGATTGAAAATATTTTTTGTTTTCAATCTTATGCTCATAGTTTTGTAGTTAAATAGAGATAAAATGTGGTTGCTAGAGGTTGCATTAGATCTTAAGTTCTAGATGCAGTGCTCTCAGATCCAAAGCTCCTCACTGATGAAGGCCACAAGCCAGAAACTGGTCTGGGGATATTGGATGAGTAGGCATTAGATAGGGATTTTATGCACAAGCCTTCTGGCATCCATTGATTACTCTGTTTAGCACAGGTGGCACTACTATATGGAGCTATATGGAGTTTTGCTTTGCTTTGTTTATAAAGTAGATTTTCTGATAAATAGGTGTGTTTTTGCAATGATATAATGGCAACAAAACAAAAATGTATTTTATTAATAATAAAATATTTATTTACAACATATAATAATCCATATAATTAAAAATATTTATTTATAATAATTATTATTATTTCTTTTAATCTACTTACAACTTTTATCATATAAGTTATATTTACTCATTAAATACAATCTTTATTTCCAAATCCAATGTCCATAATATAAAACAATATACTTCTATGACTTTTTCCACACTACTAAGAGATATACACTTTACTTAATCAAAAATAGTATTAAAATGATCAGTATGGAAATGTTTAATAAATATTAATATGATAGTAATAAATATTATGCGATATAAAAACACTTATAACCTTAACAATACCTATGTTGGGGTGAGGAAATAACTCAGTTCGAAACTGATAATATATTTTAAATAAAAATTATAGTGGAGCTAATAATAAAATGTAAAGCTGAAAATGCCTATGGGTATTCACTAAAACATACTCTAATATTAAAATTCTAGGCATAGTGGACAAGGGAAATATAAGCTAGCAAAAAAATACAATCAAGCACCTGGTACTATGTCAAGTGATGCAGATGAATGAACAAACCATACGCTCTCATGTAGGGACTAAATACACATAAAAGTAATATAACATCCACTTAAAATTGCCTCAAAATACTGCTAATAATAAAAGTCATGGAATTAATAATAATAATAAACATATGAATAACTAACTGTTCATCTCGCATGCACATATAAAAGACACATAAAGTCATTCAATCAGTTTAATAAGATTATATCTATATTGACAATACCTATATACACCTGGGTCTCTTTTCACACGGACTTATTTAACACGATTTTGAAGTTACGCGATTTGTGTTTCACCGGAAGTCGATTTCAGATAATGCGCTATTACTTTAAATAATAAATTTCACGCACGTAGTTATATTGAAAGTAATAGCACATTATTGGAATTCGACTTCTTAGCAATTTCAATATTTTCAGTGCTTTATAATAGTAAGATTTTATGCAATAATGAAATTAAAATCATGATTTCCACATTTTATGTATACACATATTAAATTTTACAAGATTATAATGTAAATTTGTTCAAACATTGTGCGTGTTAATTTTGCATTTTAAATCACATTCTGTTTTTGCTTTTTAAAAAAGAATGTAATCAATTATTATTTTCTTATTAATGACACTAATCATTAACATGCTCTTAAATTCCAACGAGAGCTAAATGGTTGTATGTCTGGATATCGCGAGCTTCGTAAACAATTAATAAAATCATTGTCTCAAAGATTAATGACTAATTACGTTGTCACCAGAAAATCATAATAATTAAAACATGTATAAAAAAATGTAAATTACTGTACTGTAAATTATGCAAAAAATACATTATTTTGAATAAAATTAAATATTATAGTTAAAAAAAGTTTGTCTTGTATTATTTTTTTTCAAATTTGAAATTTTTTATTAGTCATATTTTATTTCCTTATTTTTTTTTTTGTTTTTGCATGAATTTTAAAGTAATTTTACGTTAGTGCTTTGCTTTTATGTGAATTTTGAAAAATCACAGACTGCATCCCCTCTTTTTCAATGTAAGTTACGTCTATTTTTGCACGATTTCGTTTGCGCGTATTTTCTGAGGAACCTATCTATCACGTAAAACGAGACCCAGGTGTATTGTACAATGGTTCCAAAACTTTATCTATTTAAAATTCTCATATACATACTGATACTTATAATACTTTCATTCATGAAATACTTTTCATAATATTTTAAAAAAAAAAAAACTGTTATATCTCTGAATACAATCATTGGCAATTTTAAATATTCATTTGGAAATAACTCTGGAATAATAATAAAACCAATACATAAAATAAAACTTTCTATTGTATATCTTACTAATTCTACTTCTGAAACACTGTTCATATAAACATATTTATAATATAATAACTAATAAAAATCAAATATATCTATAAACTATGGCTATAATAATTTGGAATATAAAAAATATATATACATGATAACTATAATACCACTTTTAGAGATTAATAGTTAATTTTCTTTTTATATGGAAAACTATCTCTTTTTCAGTCCTTTTATTCTCTTCCTGAAGTGACATACAAACTTATTGCCCTTTACTAAAGTAGAGAAAATACACACATATATATATATGCAGAAATATTTTGGAGAAAAAGTTCACAATAATTTCTGAAATTGAGAATTCTAAAATAACAGGAGCTGATGGCAAATGATTTTAATGGCAATTTCTTTCAAGATACATAACATTTTTTAATAGCAATAAAAATCAGGAGAGCAATGAACAAAATAATAATTCTTTTTCTAAAATTGCTCTTTATGAAGTTTTAATAATACAAGTCAACTGTGGTAAACTTTAATTATATTTATTCCTTTTAAATAATAACAATATGCTTGAAACAATCAGCAATTTAAAAACAAAATATTCAAATAAATACATGAATACTTAAACTTGACATAAATAGTTATATTATTTGATTTAATACAAAACAATCTAGATATAGACTTTTTATTATGATAATTAAAAATTTAGTTTTCACAAATTTGTCTTTTATGATAATTTTATAAGAAAATTTTAAATAATTGTCAATGCTTCTTTTTTTAGAAGCTTAATAATTTTATAGAAATTCATCATTCTATATATGACCTTGATCTAAGTAGATCAGTTATTTTAGTAGCAAATAATTAGTATTAAAAACTAATTAAAAGTTAGTTAAAACATGCCAAAGATAGTCTTATAGCAAAATTGAGAATTTAACTAATATTATATATCAACTAAACAATATATTTTTCCCTATGTGACTTTTCCTTTGGCTTCTTTACAAAAATATTACAATTTTCATATTGTTTGTTAAATCAGTTGAATCTATGCTTCTAGGAGAAACAGTGTGTGGATAATAAAACTTCAAACTTTAACATTGGCTTAAATTAGTCAAATAAAAACCAAACAATTTACTTCTAAATTTTAAGTGAAGATTAAATGAAGTAAAATATAAGGAAGTAGTAATAGTGTTAAATTTCTAAGAGTGTCTATTTTTATACTAGTGTGCATGTTTTCTTTTCTCTCCATCCATGCACCAAGAACAATACTGCATTTCCTCTTTATTAAACCAATGATTTAAAGGTCTGCATTATAATATTTAAATAAATAGTCATTACTGACTTATAATTGATCTGATCTTGACCTTACACTTTAAATCCAGACAACTTAATCATGTGACTGTCTAGATGATAAATGACCTTGTTAATTAATGATTTTTTATCAACTCTAAGTAATTATCAAATCAATTACTTAATAAAATTATTAACTGATTTTTAAATTAAACATTATTTTTATTAAATATACCATTCTCAATTTATTTAACTTTTTTTACTTTATTCTAATTAACACTTTTTAACATTATAATAGATTACCCAATTTTAAAATATACTTATTTTTAATAGGTCCTTTTAACTTTCAATATTTTACATACATGCTCGAATACACACACATATACATGCAAAATTAAAGATAACCATTTTTAATGCAATGAAAATAAATTAGTTATTGAAAGACAACTAAAATCAATTAAAATTAGCACTATACTCTCAATCAGCTATAATGATTATTTTAAAATTCTAATTTTAAATATTTTCATATAAATTGATTTTTAATAAATCATAACTTATTTTTTAATTATTTATTTTAAAAATCAATAACTAAAAATCCTTATAAAGTTAACTAATCATTCCAAAGAGCATATACCAACTTTATCTTATTATATCTATTTGAAACATTAAGCTCTAGATTAACTCTTCTTTAGTTTAAATATTAATTTTATTATTTCAAGTAAATATTAATCATCCCAAGATAACTTTTTAAATAACTGCTAATGAATTAGGCTAACTGAATTACTTTAACTCATACTATTGAAACATATAACTTAAGGTTTTTATTATAATAGTATAGATAAAGAAATTTACTTATTATAATCATATAAAAAAAATTTTAATGCTTTAAAAATATATTTAACCCAAAGGCTTAAATATATGGTTACAATATATGTTTTTATAATCTATGGATGAAGGATCAACCTATTCTATAAGTAGATATTATTAAATAAATCCAATACTGTATTTCACTAGTTAAATAAATTTAACCCAAAGACAAGAAAATAAATCAGTTGGAAGTTTACATATGTTTATCATTAAATTATTATGCCAAAGTGCATGAATCAAATTATATAAAACCTTATTTGATTGCATATGATAACGTTTTTCTTTCATCATTTTTCTTTCATCGTTATGTTGTATTTTGGTTAAGAGCTTTAATTACACATCAATGTACAAAGAAAATCAAATGTTAATACTACATATATACACAGAATAATCTGATAGTATAGCTGTACTAAATAAACTCCTCTTATAAAATTAAGATATTCTGGTAATTGAGTAACAGTATCTATATATTATTTAAATAACAATGAGATAATACATATATATTGTACCGGGTTCAAATATGTGTCCTCAAAACACCAGTCTCTTAGGCAGAGAAGAACATATTCGGAGAATATGTATGTCCAAACAATAGCTATAAAATATATATAACTACCATTACATTTCCAGGACATAACTTCTCGACTGTTGAGTTCAACACCACAGGTGCCAGCTATCTATTCAGGAATGAATAAATAATGCACTTTGACCAATGGCCACTAACTCAATGCCTAGCTCAACTATTTGTAATCACTAACAGATTATACATAATTAATGGTGAAAGAATTAATAAAAGAATTGGTAGAAGGAATTGATAAAAAGAATTGACCGACAAATAAAGTTTAAGTTTTAAGACAATTTATTAACTAACATTAATTTACTAAATTTAAACATCTTTATAATTTTTTAACTAATATAACACATGCACATTTTAAATTAATACACTATAATATATATCTTATGAAAAGGCATACATGATGTTTGACATTTATAAAATCATATACATTCACAAATACGCACATCAACAGTTCATTTTATGCATGATTATAGAGTTCAAATTACTTGTCTCTGGAGGCTTTACGAATTTTAATGCAATGGCTATTATGGTATAAACAAAAACAAGCAAATGTTTTACCTAGGATTTTGAACGTAGACATAGAACTTTGTTTTCTTCTTCCATTATGAATACTTCCAGCCAGCTGGGACGTTTCCTTGATGAGTTCCTTATTTTTCATGATTATTACTATTGGAGACAATTAGATATTGGAGATTTCCAAGTTGTTATGCTGACATTATTTCAAGGGCAGATCTTGCTGTTTTCATCGGACATTAGACTGTGGAGAAAACGTGTGTTCCCAAAGCTACTCAGCACTGCATTTTGTTTCTAGATACAATTAACTCAACTGATTGTCCTCTCTTGACTTAACTGACTCAATTAATTTCTGAACTGAACTGATTATCCAATAAAATTTTACTATTTATACCTGTGAAGTTTTTTCTTTTCGATATCCTCCGGCAATATCTGTTGTCGAAATTTCATTGATAATCCTTTGACAACGTGTTTTGGAAGATTGTTTAATTAGTAATAGCCATGCAAGACATGTTGTTTTATATTTTTAATTAATTAATAGCCATTGCCATGTTTTTTAATGATAATCTTCTTTAACTTTCATTTATTTATAATAACATTTATTACGCATACATTTTTCTATTATTGACAATCGCACATATATACACACATATATTACTTTTCTTTAATTCGAATGAAAAGAGATTTGTATTTTTAAAACTTTAAATTATTTGTATTTTATGAATGCTAATAAGAAAAACTCTTTACTTTCTTTTATAAAACTTTTAGTTTAACTTTTCTAACTTTTATTTCAAAACTAATGATAGAAAACTATTTGACTCTTATCTTTTTTCGACAACAAACTTTAATAAACTCTTCAACATTTAATTTTACGTTTTTCTTTTATGAAAGATTATTTTAATAATTTTTTTAGATAAAATTATATACAATGGCAAAACTCCCCATACAGTAGTGCCACCCTGTGCCAAACAGAGTAATCGATGGATGCCAGAAGGCTTGTGCATAAAATCCCTATCTAGTGCCTACTCATCCAATATCCCCAGACTAGTTTCTGGCTTGTGGCCATCATCAGTGAAGAGCCTTAGATCTGAGAGCACTGCACCTAGATCTTAGGATCTAATGCAACCCTCCAGCAGCCACCTTTTAACTCTACTTTACTACAAAACTATGAGATTGAAATTGAAAACATTGTTAATATCTTCAATCTAAGCTCAATAGCTTATATAGTCATATGGGTCTGAACTCAATTCAGCACCCATACATTTTGGTGTCTTTGGCTCTTAAACAACCATAGCCACTACTATCCTATTAAGCAGGATTGGTGTTAACCCATCAAACATCACTTGATCACCATCTCTATACTAGCACATAATTTGTTGTAAACAAATGCAAAACTCTCCATACAGTAGTGCCACCCTGTGCCAAACAGCGTAATCAAGGGATGCCAGAAGGCTTGTGCATAAAATCCCTATCTAGTGCTTACTCATCCAATATCCCCAGACTAGTTTATGGCTTGTGGACTTCATCAGTGAAGAGCCTTGGATCTGAGAGCACTGCACCTAGATCTTAGGATCTAATGCAACCCTCCAACAGCCATCTTTTAACTCTACTTTACTACAAAACTATGAGAATGAAATTGAAAACATTGTCAATACCTTCAATCTAAGCTCAATAACTTATATAGTCATATAGGTCTGAACTCAATTCAGCACCCATACATTTTGGTGTCTTTGGCTCTTAAACAACCATAGCCACCACTATCCTATTAGGCAGGATTGGTGTGCATAATAGGATAGTGCTGGCTATGGTTGTTTAAGAGCCAAAGACACCAAAATGTATGGGTGCTGAATTGAGTTCAGACCCATATGACTATATAAGCTATTGAGCTTAGATTGAAGATATTAACAATGTTTTCAATTTCATTCACATAGGTTTGTAGTAAAGTAGAGTTAAAAGGTGGCTGCTGGAGGGTTGCATTAGATCCTAAGATCTAGGTGCAGTGCTCTCAGATCCAAGGCTCCTCACTGATGATGGCCACAAGCCAGAAACTAGTCTGGGGATATTGGATGAGTAGGCACTAGATAGGGATTTTATGCACAAGCCTTCTAGCATCCATTGATTACTCTGTTTGGCACAGGGTGGTACTACTGTATGGGGAGTTTTGCCTTTGTTTACAACAAATTATGTGCTAGTATAGAGATGGTGATCATATGATGTTTGATGGTTTAATAAAAATCTATGTGACAATTTCAATATTGGTACAAAATACTACTGTTTATTTATATGGTACAAATATATTGGAATTTGGTAAAAGCTAAAAAAAAAAAGTAAATTTAGATTTTTTTATTGGTATAATCTTTTTTAAAAAATGTACAGCGAAAGTTAAAATTGTCTTTTGTATTTTTTTTTATATGTAATTAAAAATAAAAAGTTGAAATTGGAAAGAACAAAAGACACATAGATGAATTAAAAGAAATCCAAAAGTAAAAAGATAAGCTAAAAGAAAAATATTTTGGCTAATTAAAGATGGCTGAAAAATTTGATAAAAAAAGAGAACTTTGTAATTGAAAAATGAGTGAAGACTGTACAAGATTATGAACCTAAACACCATGATAATAACATGTGCAGAAGTCTGAAAACTGGGCCTCTAGTATAAAAGGCAAAGACCAGTTGACGAATGTCTTCTTTCATTTGTTTCTCTATAGTTAGTCCTGGATAACAAGAATATATCCAGGATCACTCTACGCTGAAATAATTCGGCATGTCAGAGTGAACCGGAGCTTCTGTGGACATCGTGCCTGAAGATGTACACCAGAAAAGCCTTCATGACTGACTAGGAGAATAGAACACAAGATCAACTAATAACCAATGGCCAAGCTCTTTCTAACCCAAAAAACTATGCATAGTTATCTACTACTTTCCCGCTAAATTTACCGGAAACCTATGACTTTATTATTCCCGATTGTGACTAAATTGTCGACAAATCTTCCTAAAAAAATAAACTTTAATAGGATTCCAATATAGACTTTCATGTTATTGTTCAAGAGACTCTTGTGTACCCAAGAACTTTAATTAATTGGGTTAATTGCTTTATTTTATTAATGTTTCATGTCTGGATTAATGTGTGTTCTCTCCAGTTTATTTAATTAACAGTTTAACATTAAATATTTTTCTTTGTCAAAATAAAAGAGATTTTACTTTTATCAATTTTTATTTGTACGTTATTAATAATATTTATTAGTGTTTATTATTAAATTTGTTATTAGTTTAGTAAGATTTAAGAACATAATTTACCTTTGCCAATATGTTTAATAAGTTCCAGGAATAATAATGATACTTGGGAAATAATTCTAATTCATGCTAAAATATAATTACTGATTACTGTATTTTAAAAAAGACATTTTTCTTTTTAATTTACAAGTTATGATATGTTTGATGCAGAATCAGTGAGACTAATCGACTCTGTCACCCTCATTTATAAATTAAAAGCTGATTCAGCTCACAATTGTAATCATAAGAATTCTAAGTCGAGTTGATCAGGAAATATAGTTATGTTTTTTTAGAAATAAAAATACAACTTTCTTCTTTTTGATATAACTTGATCAACTCGCACATTTATATTGTGTATAGAGGTCTAGCAAGATGGAAAACGTTATAATATATTGTAATAAGATGATCGAAATCATCCTCACTGTAATTGGGAATGCATTGAATGTTAGTTTGTAGATATAAAGGGCTTTAGAATTAAGATTAAGGTCACAAACTACATACAAAGATTAGCAATCACT